>CAIGQV010000715.1:208959-237402 GCA_903798115.1 Danio jaintianensis | reverse complement strand
GTAAAACATATGCTGGATAAGTTGGCGGTTCATTCCGCTGTGGCGACCCCTGATTAATAAAGGGGACTAAGCCGAAATGAAAAAAAATGAAATGAATGATTATATGAGAGACTTCTAATCTAATTGGATTTGCATTGTAAACATTAAATAAATCTTAAAAAGTTATTATTTTTTTATTATATGTTTAAGTTTTTAGTTACTGCTATACTCTCAAAATCATCTGTTAAAAAATGTGAATTTTTTTTTTTTTACAAGCTTCTGTGCAGAAATGGCAAACAATGTCTGCAGATTCTGTCTGGCTCTATGACCTTTCATCAACGTTGTAGTAAAGCTGAAACAACACCTATTCTTTTTCAGGACAATTTTGAACAACATTTTTTGATCCACTTCAAATGTTGACTACTGTATATGCATGTATGCATATGTATACGTTAACCTTGTCAAGTATGGTTTTACCCATACTCGAAATTGGTCCTCTGCATTTAACTCATCCAAGTACACACACACACACACGCACACACACACACACACACACACATTTTTTTTAATTCTTTTTTTATTGAACATTTTTGATTTTGAACAAAGCCCGAGATCCATTCAACAAAAAAGTAAAATAAAATAAAAACAGTAATACTGCAATAATAGGTAAAAAAAATCAGGATTGAAACATAGCGCACACACATTTTGAGTGAGGAGTGAGAGCACCCACACAAACACACACATACACCCGGAGCAGAGGGCAGCTATTGCTTCCAGTGCCCGGGGAGTAATTAGGGGTTCGGTGCCTTGCTCAGGGGCTCCTCAGCTGGGTATCGAAGGGCATTGCCATAATTAGGGGCAATTCCATAAAGACACATTAGCTGCTAATGTCAGAATTTGCAGGGGTATGACTGCTTGACTGTATATACAGTGCTCAGCATAAATGAGTACACCCCTCACAGATCTCTTTTAAATGAGTATTTTCTATAGGAAGCTTTACAATATTATATTTGTGCATATACATTAGATTAGTCAGTACTGAAGCCAAACCTGGAGCTAATCTAACAAAATAATTTACAATATTAACGGTCCAAACATTAATAGCACAAATTTGTATGTTAGGGAAAAATATTAAATAAAAATGTAAAAAAATATATATAAAATGTTGAAATTTTGTAGTCAGTAATTTTTTTTGTGCATTATTTCACATGAATTCAAATGTATTATCTTTCTATTTTTAAAGATGTTCGGTGACTACGGGTGTAACGGATCAACTGTGATTCGTACGGATCACAACCCACGGTTCGGAACACACGTGACCTGTGGATTAATGCATTTATTTTAATTTGTAGATTAATCCTCGCAGAGAGATCACCTCTCGTGTCATTCAAATCACATGTATGAAAGCATTTAGGCTTTCCTGTAAAATATAATGATGACAGAAGAAGTTGTGGTGGGTTATTCGGAATGTGGTGGGTTTCTTAGGTTATTAAAGGTGTTTTCTGTCACTACTTGTTTAGCCTGCATTAATGCATTCAGTGTAAGCTGCATGATTAATCATTAAAAGATCGGGATCTCGACACCCACGCAACAAAAGTTATAAATGATGGTGATTTGCATATGTTTATTAATACTTCGAAGCGCTGCATTCAAATCTGTTTAAAAAACGCAAAAATCAAGAAAGAGATTCAGTCTTTAGTCTTTTGAGTTAGTTATGAAGTAACAAACAGTGAAATAACACAGAAGTACTGGGAGAACAGGTTAAAGTTTAGATAAAACCACTGATGTTTATGGTAAAGATTGAAATCACCATCATATGCATTTAACGACGCTCAAAAATGAAAGTTGTAGGCTGCACTTACATTATTTAACCAATAGGCGGCGACAACCAGCCATCACAAATATGCCACTGAATAATTCTTCAAAAATGATCATCTAGCAATGAAACATGAAGTTTTATGAGTGAATCACTGAATCATTTATTGAAGATGAGGCTAAAAATAATATGGGTTGTACAAATGATAATGTTGGATTTCTACATTTAGCGTTATCAGCAACAGTAGGAGTAACAGTGAATTTTTCACAGTACTGAATATTTTACCATTTATCTTTATTCAGCTGATTATTTCTTCTTTTTATTTTTAATAAAATTACAGGTTCTGAGTTGTTTGTTAAAACCAAAAGTGTCTTGCAGTAATGTTTCTGTAATAAATGGAAAGCGAATGACATTTGTCTCCTCCCCTTTTTGTCTGATCCAAAAAATGGTCTGATCTGTGACTAAAAAACCATAATGTGATCCAAACCGTGAAATTTGTGATCCGTTACACCACTATCTGTGACTAAAATATTATTTGAATAAATTATAGCTGTTTAATAAATCTGTATTGTTTAAATGCACAAAAATATGGACGAAATATTCATTTTCAAACTGAGGTGTACGTATTTATGGTGAACACAGTATATAAATAAAAAACTTGGTAATAATAAAATGTGTGCATCCTGCTTTGTATAAAATGAAATAACCAGAACTCTGTACTCAAGAACAAATAAACATTTTTGATAAAATATCTACAAATTTACTGCACTTTTTGGGGATTTTTATTCTTTAAATGTAGATACACTCATGCCATTGTGATATACTTTTTTTTCCCATTTAAGTCTGGTATTCAGCTCTAATCTATTTCAGATACATCAGCCCCTGAAAGCACATAAAAACCAAATGAACAAGAGCCTCAGATACCGCCAGAAGCATTAAAAAAAATCCATATCAGTCAAGCCACTATGAAAAACCTTCATATTCCAGTCAGATGAAAATCCCATGCAGAGAAATGGCTTATAACATGCTGTGCACAATGATACGAGTCTGTGTGTGTGTGTGTGCTTATGTGTGTGATGTGAATATGAAGCCCTTTCTGATGTGCATCTTCTTAATACGACGAGAGAGAAATGCCTGTTAATTGCAGATGCATCAGAGAAGTGTTGATGTGTTGTTTGTTAAATATGGTCATTGTGTGACCCATTCCACCCTTTTGCACATGACTGAGTAAATCTGCATCGTTGCACAATGTGTAACTAGAACAAGAATTCACTACGGCAGATTATGCAGGGCTTTTCTAATAAGAATTAAATACAAGTGCAATGCAGTAAATGGCAGCATATTATACCTAATGAAGAAATACAACTGACTTACACTTTTTGTTCATGTGTATTTGTTAGAATTTGTCTATTTAATTTGGCTATCATACTTGGTTTACAGAAGGCGCCCATTACAGTGTTATGTAATGTAATAATAGTGTATGTATATGGTATTTAAGGATCACATATTGCTCCCAAAATATTCAGTCATTTGAAAAAATCTATATATTTGGTCACTGTCCTTTAAATGAGCCCTATTATGCCCCTTTTTACAAGATGTGAAATAAGTCTCTGATGTCCTTAGAGTGTGTGTGTAAAGTTTTAGCTCAAAATAGCATACAAATAATGTTTTCTAACTCTCTGAAACTGACCCTTTTAGGCTTTGATTCTAATTGTGGTGTTTTGGTGACTGTCGCTTTAAATTCAAATCAAATATGTGCTCTTTTCAAAAGAGGGCGGAGCTACAAATGCCTGTGTGTTTGAGCATAGTGGCAGATTGAAAACAACACTAGCGTTATCAGTGTGAGGCAGGTCTGCATGTTGTTAGTGTCAGTGTGTGCTTCATGCTTCTGTCAGTCTATGGAGACTCCTGTCACTGTTCATTTTGTGCTTTATCTAAAACTCCACTTTTATAATCCTCTTACGCCTGTTTCACACCGCACGCGCGTGCAGAGTGTGAGCAGCGTGTGTTTTTTCGGCATCCATGTTAACAGGTTAGAGCTTTCATACTGCACGCAGAAGCAGCGCGTCAGCGGCGCTGAAGCAGCAGTGCTCCGATAGTTTTGGCGCTGGGTCCACTCTGTTCAGGCTCAAAGTGACAGTGCACTGATAATGACCAAAAACACATTGAATGACAGTAGCAATTGTACCCAATAAATGCATCAATAGTATCCACTGATTTTTATATAGTCAATCAAGTGAACTTAAACGATTAAAAAAATGCAACAAATATTTATTTGGGCCCGAACTAAAAAACCAAATTTAAAACAATTTTAGTATTAGTTTTGCTTAAGTTGCACACTAGTTTGATCATGTATAAATATTATTATAATTATATTGTAGAGGTGTGAACCTACACTGGTCTCACGGTTCGGTTACGATTATCATGCCATCGATTCAGTTCAATTCGACATCTCGGTGCATCACGGTGCATTGACGATGCTTTCCATACACAATTTTATTTTACTTCACAGCACAAGAATTCTTGTATTAATGTATAATTTTTTATATGTATAACATTTTATATGTATTTGTAATACAATCTTGTCCTTTAATACAAGCAGTCAGATATATGTACTGTACCTTTAATTTTACCTGCTCAAAGAAAACACTCTGCATCAAACAAAACTCAAGTACATGCACAGAACAACATAAGAATTAATAGCAAATAAACAAACGTGAATATTATCCAGCTTGCTTTTTAATCGTTGTCGAGCGCGCTCAACAGAAAGCGCTGCGATTGGCTCTAAAGCGCTGCGATTGGCTCTAAAGCGCTGGCGCTGTTCACCTGATAAACGGACGCGGCGCTCACAGCTGATCCATGATGATAGATGCACCGAAGAAACAATTAATTTTGACACCCCTAATATATTGTATAAATATTGTTATAATTATAGGCCTACATCATGCTGAGAAAGCAAAAACACAGGCGATTGTCTTCTGACAGTGCACCTTAAAAGACATGAATGACACTCCTCATAGAGCTCGAGAAGCATACAGTTCTTTAGGATCTATATAATTAGTAAAATAAAGACTTGCAGGTAAAGGAAACAGCATGGTAGGAAGTTGCCGCGTGCCTTGGTGCAGATGAAAAGTTTAAAAAATGTATTTATATATATTTTTTTATGTATTTATATATAGATAGATGGGTAACTAGATAGAATAGACAGAGATAGATTGATCTGTGCAACAACCGCCGATCCACTGCACGCTGCACATTTATAATCCTCTTAGTCTATGCTGACATTATCTTCAGCAGCTCAAACACTCTAATGGCTAATGGACAGACGGCTGCTTCTCACTCAGGGCTGCTGTTTATGCTATTGAGGGAGAGATGGTCACTAGCGGGCGGGGCTTTCCCCCTCTGATGACACGTACAAAGGGAGAATATCAAAGTGTTTCTGCAGACTGTTTTTATCAAGTCTGATTTAAAAAAAATTAATTGATTTTGACCATTAGAGTCCATTTTGAGGGATGCAAACAAAAACAATGGTCCCAACATATTTCCTGTTTTACATTTTTAATATCTATAGCTTCCGAGAATGTAAAAAGAGCCACATATTGATAATGTTATGATAGCTGTTTTAACATTAAGTTATGATTGAATTGCCTCTTGCTACAGTTATGAAATAGTTTGATAACAAGCAGGAAATGTTCATGGGCCAATGACATCACCACATTGAAATGGTCTAGATGCTGGATATTTAAATTATAAATTACGTGCAACTAACGCAAAACCGAACCCACCCTCTAACCCTAAACATATAATAAACACATGCAATTAAATAATGTTTACTTAAGGCCGTCTCAGACTACAGGAGTTTTAGCCCGATTTATGCCCGATTTTCACCTCCCGAGAATCAGAGATGAAATCTTGTCGAGGACTTCGATCGGTTTCGATTCTCGGCGCAGATTATCTGGTAATGTGAGCCGTTTAAAGATAGAATCTCGCTCCTTGCGATCTTCTAGAACACACATCGGAGCCTCCCCGATCATATCAAACATGTTTGATATCCAAGATTTTAACTCTGGCTGATCACGGCTTTGTTGACGTCAGTACTTTGACAATAGCCAATGAGGAACGCGTGTGCGAGTAGACTGAAGTCCCACCGGATAAAATGTTCCCACGGACCTGAGGCCGGTTGCACCAGCAGTGCGTAAGTTAAAACGTAGCCTAGTTGTGACTTAAAGGGACACTAAGTTACAACTTACACACTACTAAATATTTTTGTGTTGCACCACTGAACTTAGTTTAAACGTAACGCTATGCTCCAACCAAATATTTACGGCAGCCTCCCCCCATGTATAACGGTAGAAAAGAGATGACAGCCAGATTAGTTTACATTGAGGAGGTCACGATCATAATGAAGAATGCTCATTCATTCAATGCCTTCATTTCCTCCCAAATCTTGCATTTCTTTCGGTTTGTGAAAGAAGAGTTTAATTTTCTTTCAAGAAGTGTTTTGTGTTAATTGTATCCATCAATTAAAACGAGTTCTTCTCCCTGCTCTTTTCTCTTTGACGTGTAGGATATAAAAGAATTCAGGTTTAATGTTTTGACAACGTCATGTGTACTTCGCGTGCATTCATGGCTCGCGATGCCGGTATGTGCGTCGTCTGTTATTAGTGACTGACTGTAATGTAATGTACTATGAAAATGTGATTTATAATTAAGTTTTCATAGGACAGTTATATATAGATGCATTAGTTGCAGAATTTTAAAGCAGTATAATGATTTAAATGCTTTTTATTGGATATTACGTCATTCAATGCGACTACGCATGACTTTACGGAGAGCTTACGACCTACTAACTACGTTTTGCCTTAAGAACATGTGGTGCAACCGAAGTAAGAACAAATTTAAACTAGATTAAAGACCTATCTTTTTAGCAAAGCATACACTCAATGCATTGCATAATGGTATGATGCATGAATGTGCTCCACGCAGGTTTTTGCATCTCGTTTATATACACTATGAACAGAAGCTACGCTAATTATTCTCTTTATTCTCTATTTCCACCTGGGGATACTCATCCCGAGGCCCCCAGAGACTATGCAGTGCCACTAATGCAATCCAAGACCTGTGTAGAGAGGATCCCAAGGTTTCCATAATCCCAGTCCAGGCCGTATCCTGAGGAGCTGCTGTGGTGGTCATGGAGGAGTGGAGAGCATGAGACTGATTCCTGTGAGACCCCAGTGACAGACGAGTCTTCACTGACGTCCAGCGTTCTCCAGCCTCCGGCGCCTAGACTGCAGCTCTGCACAAGACGTTTGGCCATAGGAGAAATGGTCGTGCCCAACTGAGCCTGGTTTCTCTTGAGGTTTTTTTTCCTTCACTTTCGCAAATTGGTGAAGTTCGTTCCTCGCCGCTGTCGCCACTGGCTTGCATGGTTCGGGACTTGCAGAGCTGCGCATCGATGGATTTGCTCTTCAGTGTTCGGACTCTCAGCAGTGAAAATTTAAACCACACTGAACTGAACTGAACTTAAACTCTAAAAACTGAACTGACACCATTTTAATTCACTATAATCTTCTATGTGAAGCTGCTTTGACACAATCTACATTGTAAAAGCGCTATAGAAATAAAGATGAATTGAATTGAATTTAGTTACAAACTAGCTAGTAGTGTGGACTTTACGTTCCAGTTTAAGAAAGAACTTACGAACAGCTGGTGCAACCCTACCCTGGTAACAATGTTGCGTTTGAACTGACAACAAGCTACAATAACAAGCTATAAATAAAATAGAAATATAGCAGTGCAACTTGTAGCTCACGTTACAGATAATACAGCAAATTAAATTATTACCTCCAAATCCCGCTGTAGAACAGATAATCCATGCTGGCCTCGTCTCCCCAACCACTTTCTCATCCACACGCGTTTGACTTTGCGCTTTTGTTTCTTCTCGCTACAAGTTATTAGTATCGATACAGCGAGTTGTCTTGTTACACTATCCATTTTGACAAACGTTAATTCCGCAATGACGTGATGCGCTCCCTCGGGCACGATTATCTTAATAATATCTTGTAGTGCATATTGCGCCATGGTTTTCAATCTCGTAGTGAGTGCATGTTTACGATTTAAGTGAAAACATTCGGCGCAGATTCTCCTCATGTGTGCTACAACCAGGTTTCATTATCGGTTAGGATTTTAACACTCCTGTAGTCTGAGCCCGGCTTTAGTAGTTAAATCAATGGTTAAACTGTGACAAGGACACCTTAAAATAAAGTATAACCATTATTTGAGACCATAAAGTAGACACTTATGCTTAATATGCTTTCTGTGTAAATAAAATAACACACAATTGCAGTCTCGTTTTTTTTCCTGAATGTATGTATGAAGTTAATGCTCTTCATGTGTGTTGTCCTTGTATAATTATTTTAAAACGTGTTTGTGTTATCTGTATTGAAAAACAAACTCCACTTTGAAGGTTTGCTGAAGGTGCTGCAGGCGGCAAGATATGCAAAACATACATAATTTAATTGAAAACTCTCATTAAATTTACAGCATTCTGACTGAACATCAATTATGGATATCATTCAATAGCATCCCACATGGTAACTTATAGCAAATACTATGTTTTTGAACCATGCTGTAGCAAATTACTTGAATGAATTGTTGTTACTTGAACGTCAGCAACTATACAGATAACACAAACATATTTTAAAACTCACTTTATTAGATACACGTTCAACAGCTCGTTAATGCAAATTTCTAATGCAGTCTAGGCGCAGGAGGCTGGAGAAGCTGCAGGTGTGAGTAGGGCACAGGCGGGAGGTCAAGCTGGTCCACAGGATCAATGTGGGGACTCGTTTGTCACAGTGGTCATTCAGGAATCAGTCTCATGCACTCCATTTCTCCATGACGACCACAGCATCAGCTCGGGATACAACCTGGTCCAGGATTATGGATACCTTGGGATCATCTCTTCACAGGTCTTGGATCGCATCAATGGCGCTGCATAGTCTCTTTCCACAGGTGGAAATAGAGAATAAAGAAAATAGTTAGCGTAGCTGCTGTTCATAGTGTATTTAAACTTTAATCTTTAGGGTGCCATTGTCACATTTTAACTATTGAAACTACTGAGTAATGTTGATTATATGTGCTTTTTATTGGTTAGACTTGGAAGATGGGTGTCATGTTCACCAGCGATCAAGGACTTAAGAGATCGCTGGTGAACTACATTTCATCATGAACTACAAATCATCACAAACTACAATTCCCATCATTCCGCCACACACACCCGGTTTTTACTTCCACTGATCACACACATGGCTGCATCACATCACTATTGATTGTTTGGACTATTTATACACCTTGCTCCTGTTTTGTCATTGCTTAGTCGTTTGTTATTTTTGTATGGTATTGTTTGGTCTTGTTGTTTTTGCTTATGTTATATCACAGTTCCCAATCATAGTTTGTTGTCTTGTTACTTTGTTGTTCCTGGATGTCCTGTTTTTGCTAGAGATCTCATTATTAAATTGCACATGGATCCTATCTCTTGTCCCGTCTGCAATACCTCCCGGTAACGTGACAATGGGTTAGGTTTAGGGATTTATTGGGAGGCCAGATTTAAAAAAAATGAGCTTTTATATTATTATATAGTTTTAATGCAAGCTCTTGAGAAAATCTAAAGCATCCAGTCTAATAAAACACAATGACATTCAAACATTTATAAGCATGTCCGAAGTACATAAATTCAATCACTCTTTACAATTAGTATTAATGTTAGTTAATGCATTTAGTTAATGTTCATGTAAAGAAACTACAGTTAATGTTAACTCATGATGCATGAACTAATGTGAACAAGCATGAATTTGGATGTTGATAATGCATTAGTAAATGTTCAACTATGACTATTAAATGCTGTAGATTTGTTCTTAAGTAGTTCATGTTAGTAAATAGCCTGCATTACCTAATGAAACCTTATTGTAAAGTGTGACCGTCAATTATGTAATGTCCACTTCAATGCACTCTTGTAGCCTATTTGATTGAATAAATATGATTCATTTTATGCATTCACCTTCATCATCATCATCATCATATGGCAGTGTTTTGTTGCTCCCCTCCCACATTTGTGGGCAGTAGCTTTCGTGATTTCCGAGTCATCATCATCATCGCGTTATTCGGAGAAATGGTCGCCAGAAGAGCATCATCCGACAGTCCGCTCCGGTGAACATGTAAAAACAGCAGCAACACGAGATTCAAAACACAAGATTTCCAGATGAGATGCTGCTTTTGCTCTGCGATCCACGCGGGTAAGATCATCCACGTCTGCTGTGGTGTTGAAACAATGCTCTGGACTTACATTTGACATCGATCGATTGCGTGAAGTTACCAGTCAACTCATCGCCGTATTAGAGATCGGAGGAGGGAATTAATGAATAGCATCGCGTGGTTTATACTGATCATTCCTCATTTGTAAATCATATGTTTGATATATATGCAACTGAAATTCGCAAGCCAGTGAATGTGTCATTCGTGTGTTCATTCTGTATGTGTGTGCGCGCGTTGAAGCCCGCATGAATAAAAACACTACATTAAATTGAATACATTACATTATATATAGCCTATAGCTTATTATCGAGTGTACTGTAGTTTTAACTGAAGTGAACAGATAACCTTATACCTACTGTAGTAGCCTATACTTTGACTTTACTACAGTAATCTGTGGTATATTGTTGTAGAAAACTTGGGTAATTTGTTTATATTTGCCTAATGTATGCTATTGTTGTATAGCAGCTATAGAAATACGACAACAGATTGTTTCGAGTACTTTAGCCTGGTTAAAAGCACTATTTAACAACAGTATTTTGTATATGATAATATTTGAACGACGTTCAACTTTTCCCCCAGTTCAAAGCGGACTGGTTAATGTACATAGATTGACGCGGATGAAACTATTGTCTGGACATTTTGTCTGTGTGTGCGCGCGTTAAAAGCCCGCATGAATAAAGACACTATATTAAATTGAATGTATTGTACTATACACTTACCGGCCACTTTATTAGGTACACCTGTCCAACTGCTTGTTAACGCAAATTTCTAATCAGCCAATCACATGGCAGCAACTCAATGCATTTAGGCATGTAGACATGGCCAAGACGATCTGCTGCAGTTCAAAGCGAGCATCAGAATGTGGAAGAAAGGGGATTTAAGTGACTTTGAATGCGGCATGGTTGTTGGTGCCAGACGGGCTGGTCTGAGTATTTCAGAAACTGCTGATCTACTGGGATTTTCACGCACAACCATCTCTAGGCTTTACAGAGAATGGTCCGAAAAAGAAAATATCCAGTGAGCGGCAGTTCTGTGGGCGCAAATGCCTTGTTGATGCCAGAGGTCAGAGGAGAATGGCCAGACTGGTTCCAGCTGATAGAAAGGCAACAGTAACTCAAATAAGCACTCGTTACAACCGAGGTCTGCAGAAGAGCATCTCTGAACGCACAACACGTCCAACCTTGAGGCGGATGGGCTACAGCAGCAGAAGACCACACCGGGTGCCACTCCTGTCAGCTAAGAACAGGAAACTGAGGCTACACTTCACACAGGCTCACCAAAATTGGACAATAGAAGATTGGAGAAACGTTGCCTGGACTGATGAGTCTCGATTTCTGCTGCCACATTCGGATGGTAGGCTAAGAATTTGGCATCAACAACATGAAAGCATGGATCCATCTTGTCTTGTATCAATGGTTCAGACTGCTGGTGGTGGTGTAATGGTGTAGGGGATATTTTTTTGGCACACTTTGGGATGTGATGAAACTATCATGTCAATATAGAGCAAAATCTCTGAGGAATATTTCCAGTACCTTGTTGAATCTATGCCACGAAGGATTAAGGCAGTTCTAAAGGCAAAAGGGGGTCCAACCCGGTACTAGTAAGGTGTACCTAATAAAGTGGCCGGTGATTGTATATAGCTTATTATAGGTTTACAACACTTTGTTATTGAGTACACTGTAGTTTTAACTAAATTGAACTGATAACCAAATACATACTGTAGTAATCCTTTGGTTTTACTACAGTAATCTGTGGTATATGGTTGTTGAAAACTTGGGTAATTTATTTATATTAGCCTACTGTATGCTAGTCGTATTATGGCAATTGTAGAATTACAACAACAGATTATTTTCGAGTACGGTTAGTATGGTTAAAAAAACACTAGTGTTTACTATAGTATTTCTTTTAAGTAATAATATTTTAACGACATTCAACTTATTCCGCCAGTTCAAAGCAGGCTAATTATTATACATTGATTATTAAGTTGAATGTATTAAATAGCTTATTATAGGTTTCCAACACTTTGTGATTGAGTATAGTTTTAACTGAAGTGAACAGATACCCAAATACATACTGTAGTATACTTTTGGTTTTACTACAGTAGCCTAATCTGTGGTGTATTGTTGTAGAAAACTTGGGTAATTTGTTAGCCTACTCTGTATGCTAGTTGTTGTATTACCATGGCAAATATAAAATTACGACAACAGAAGTTATCAGTTTTTAAGTACTCTATTATGGGTAAAAAACACTAGTATTTACTATTACTATAGTATTTATTTTTTAAGGTGATAATATTTTAACGACGTTCAACTTTTTCCCCAGTTCAAAGCGGGCTAGTTATTGTACATTAACTGGATGCCAATGGACAGTGGATGCAGTTTAACTCGATGCTATATAGACTACTGCATGTCATTCAGTTGTTATTGCAAAATAAAACCGTGACAGGATGACTGTATATCACAGTGGAGAGGTTTACTGGCTGTATTATCACGCTTAGTGCACAGCTACTTGCCTGTATGGACATGAAATATTGATTTGAGTTGAAATAATCTTGCTTGGAACAGCCAGTCAACTGCTACACTAATGTTACATAGAAATGAATCTGCTTAGCAATGAACAATGCACAATGCATCATTTATTAATGTGTAAGCCAAGTTAATTCAGCTTTTTTGTTTCGTATAGCTTACTTGATTTTATATTTTTATCTAGGGTTCATTCTGAATGTGAAAAATAATGAGCTATACCCATTTACTTATTGTGTAGTTGACATTTTGACCCAATAGTTGGAATAATTATTGAGAAAAAAACCTAAGCATATCATCAGATACCTGGTGCATTCATTCATTCGTTTTCCTTCGGCTTAGTCCCTTTATTCATCAGGGGTCGTCACAGCGGAATGAACCGCCAACTTATCCAGCATATGTTTTACACAACGGATGCCCTTCCAGTACTGGGAAACACCCATACACACTCATTCACACTCATACAGTACGGCCAATTTAGTTAATCAATTCACCTATAGCACATGTGTTTGGACTGTGGGGGAAACCGGAGCACCCGGAGGAAACCCACGCCAACGCAAACGAATATTTTGAGTTTCAGTGCTATAGGGCCCCATACCTTGAATTGCTTAGAGCCCCCAAATTACTAAGTCTTCCTCTGAGTACACTACAATTAAAGAAAAATTTGTGTTACACCTGGCTCAAAGATGTAACATTAAGGGAGACGACACGGCGATATAAAGTCAAACATAATATTTATTCTAACACAATTGAAAATAACAATCAAAACATCAGTATCAGTAGGTTCTATCAGTGTGGAAGGCAAGTGAATGGATGCAGTAAGTGTTGTCGGTGCTAGTGCATGGATGCAAAACAAAACATAATGCCACAATTGGAGCGCAGCTCTGGCCAACTGCTCAAACAATGAAGGAACAGCGGCCTTGACGAACTCTCGCACTGCGTTTTAAATAAGGACGATGACAAGCATCAGGTGCGCTGAAGTCACGCCCAAACCTACATCAGACAAAAACACAAACCAAAACAACGCAGTCCTAACACGCAAGTATACAATAGCATTTTATCATTAGAGTACATTTAATCAACATTTAAGAATGTAAATGTCCTCAAATTAGCCCAAAGACTAGTTTTCACCAAGAGTCCCTTTGCCAGATGTTAAAGACCTAACATTTAAATCTAAAATAAACAATTCACAAATGAACAATAAACTATATTGAGTATCAAAACCAAGAAAAAAAAAACAACAGAATAGTGTTCACATTGTTTAATATAAAGAGGCAATTCTTAGAGCTATTATTTAATTTTATTTTAGTTAACAGGGACATTGCACATTAATAAAACACTTCTGTCAATGTACCAGAATTAGCCAAAGGCCACTTTTCATCTGTAGTCCCTGGACAGAATGTTAAAAGTCACCCTAAAGAAAATGTAATTAAAATAGCTGTTAAAACCGCTTTTCAATTGCATATCACAATCCAAAAGAGACATTCCCCCAAGCTATTAAATAAAGGATTTATATACGATTGACGGTATGAGGATTATGGGCAGCAAAACTCCTGTATTCTGTAAAGGAAAAAAAGGGTTGCATTGCTTACGGTTCACATCTTTTGTATACGCTTTGTTAAATAGGCAGCTGTTTTACTGAAGACGCTTTTAAAAGAGCTACAAAAAAATGAGCATAACCGCTGTTTGTGCACGTATGCAGATTGATATCAAAACATTTGCTTTATTTCTTGTCTCCTCACTACAGTTGGCTGTTAAAATCACATACAGCAGCAGCAATGCAAAAGAAAACATTCTGGTTTATTGCAGTGAAATTAACATTATGATAAATAAATTGTAACTGCACTAAACGATGCAGTTACATGCAACTTGACAGTTGTTATTGTAAAATAAAACATTTTATTGCATGCATGTAAATTTACCTTCATAAATGCTGTTTTCTTCCACAAAAATAATTTATACTATATTTTAGTGATTTTATCCATACTATAGTACTTGAATTAATCTGTTAGTTAGCATGCAAAACAACAACTATAATACAAACAAATGACCCAATACTAATACTAAATATAATACTTAGTTATATATATATAATACTAACCAATACTAAGTTCTCTACAAGAATATATAGTATGCTATAATACACCACAGTTTATTGTAGTAAACACTAAAGTATGCTACAGTATTTATTACAGTTTATCAGTTAATGCTACAGCATGCTCACTAAAAGTGCTGTGAATAACTTTAGTAAGTACACTTTACTATAGTATAATTCACAAACACTATAGTATTTATTATAAAAAGTACTGTTTTCTCACTAACACACCCCTTAAAAGAAAATCCAGGGTTTCCGAAATTACACTATAGTAACATTCATGTGCATTTAACTTATTTATTCACTTATTCATTCATTCAATTTTCTTAAGCTTAGTCCCTTATATATCAGGGGTCGCCACAGCAGAATGAACCACCAACTATTCCGGCATATAGTGGGGAAAATAAGTATTGAACACGTCACCATTTTTCTCAGAAAACATATTTGTAAAGGTGCCATTAAATTTTTCCCGGATGTTGGTAACAAGCAAAGAAATGCATATATGCAAAGTAGAGGTGTGAACCTACACCGGTCTCACGGTTCAGTTCAGTTACGATTATCATGTCATCGATTCGGTTCAATTCGATATCTCGGTGCATTGACGATGCTTTCCACACACTATTTTATATTTTACTTCACAACACAATAATTCTTGTATTAAAATCTATAAATATATTTATTATTTGTAATACAATTTTGTCCTTTAATACAAACAGACAGATATATGAACTCTACCTTTAAAATCTCAAGTACATGCACAGAACAACATGAGCATTTATAGCAAATAAACAAATGTAAATATCCCGCTCGCTTTATGAGCCCTGTCGAGCGAGTTCTTACACCCCTATGATTGTTCACGTGCTCAACAGAAAGGGCTGCGATTGGCTCTGGTGCTGTTCACCGATGAGTGATGCTGATAAACCACAGCTGATCCAAGATAGATGCAGAGGAGAAAACTCGCTCTGCAGACATAGCTCCCTCGCCATATTAAGCTACCGCAATATAGCGCATATGAGAATGACGTCAGTACGTAATAACCGGTTATGATCTATTACTGAACCGATACCGAATTGTCCACGTCTGCATCGCGGTGCACCGAATAATTAATTAATTTTGACACCCCTAATGCAAAGAAAACAAATCTAATTAGTTTACAAATTAAGTTATGCATAATAAAATGAAATGACACAAGGAAAAAAGTATTGAACATATGAAGAAAGGGAGGTGTAGTTCGGCAGTGAAAGCCCAGACAGCAGCTGAAATCTCTCAGTAGTTCTTCAGCAACCCTCTGCCCTTCCTCAGTGTAAATGAATATCAGCTGCTTCAGTCCAACATCTACATTAGCAGGAGGATGAAGATGAAACCAGGGTGGACATTTCAGCAAGAAAATGACCCAAAACACAGCCAAGGAAACTCTCAAATGCTTTCAGAGAAAGAAAATCAAGCTGTAGAATGGCCCAGCCAATCCCCTGATGCGAATCCAATAGCAAATACAAAATAAAACTCAGATTTGATAGACGAGACCCACAGAAGCATCAAGATTTTGACACACTGTTGAAGTCTGTGAGAAACTTACTCCTGAGCAATGCGTGAGGCTTCATTCTCCATATGAGAGGCATCTTTAAGCTGCAGCACCAAAAAAAGCCTTTTATATAAAGCATTAAACACATTTCAGTAGTTCAGCACTTTCTCCTTCTGTCATTTCATTCTTATTACATAGAACTATTTTTATTTAGTTTATTTCTGTTTGTATTGTTTGGGTTTTTACCAAAATCTGCTTCAATTCCATGTCAACAGCTCCTTTAGAGATATTATTCCCAGGAAAAAACATGACAATGTGTTTAATACTTATTTTCCCCACTGTATGTTTCACGCAGCGGATGCCCTTCCAGCCGCAACCCATAACTGGGAAAGCGTTTAACCAACAAAAACCAATATTTCCAATTTGACTTAAACACACCATTAGTTCCACTCAGCGATAAAGCACTTAGGCAGCAATATATAGTCAAGACATATTTTAATAACATATTTCAGACCAGAAATGTAATGACAAAAGTGCTGTAACATTTGCAGCATTAGCTTAATGTCTTGTTTTAAGCCGGTCAAGCTAATGTGTTGCGCATTCAAGACTAAGTAAGCAATGCTTCTATTAAAAATAACAACCATTATGAGCATTACAGCTTCTTCCTCTTCATTTTGATGAAACTGTATTTTCTGTTTTCCTCATAACCTCTGATTTTACATAGTCAGAAGAGTAGCATTTGAGCAATTCCAGGGTTATGCATGTGACAATTGCAGTAAAAACTCAAAAACTGTTTGTATTTTCCATAATGACTAACCACAGAGTTATGGGATCAGAAAAATATCAATCTGTAAACGTTTTTTATATTTAAATGAGGAAAATAAACATGCGATATGGATGTGACCAAAAAAGTCTGCGAGTTTACAGTATACAACATACTTTGTAGGGGAGAGCGGGGCACAAAGTAACACTTTTTGGTTTTGGCTAAATAATGAACAAAGTAATGGGGTTAGACAAACCCTGTTTTTTTACCAACAAAACACAAGCCTCTCCTACAAATGAGCACTGAAATTATGATCGCCGGACCTATGGTTTCTGTGCAGTATTGCCAAAAGTGCCAGGAGTAAAAATTTTACTATTTACCCCTCCTGCGGGGCAAGTTGTAACAGACAAGGGGGTTAGTTGTAACACATGCTTATAAAGCCAGATTTCACACAATTAATTTAAATCCAGTTTACTTTAAATAGTAGCTATATTTCCTCAGTACTTGGCTCAATTTGTTTTATTCTACACAGCACAGTATGTTTATTTATTTATTTATTGGATAAACACATTTGGATTTATTTGCATTATTATCCATTATTATTCAATGCATTTATTTGCATTATTAGCAATAAAATTTTCTATTAAAAAACATTTTTATATAAAAGTTCTCAACATTACACTCAAAATTCAACAGTGTGTAGCTTAATTGTAACACCCTGTTACAACTAACCCCGCTGTGTCGTGTTTTCCTCAAAACTGGCCTGCAGTCACTGTGTGTTTACATCTTTCAAAATGGTTTCATCTTTAAGCCTAGAAGACGGTAATCTCAACAATATAAGTTTTATACGATTTCACATTCATACTTTCACAGATTTGTTTAAAATAAAAAAAATATAGACTAGAATAAAAAATACTTTTATGTTGCAAAAATGGTTTCTCTTGTGTTTCTCATCCAGATTTCACCGAACTTTTTCAATAATTGGCAGGAGGACGTCTGCCGACACAGTGGTGAAAACCTCGGAAGCATTAACCCTGAGCAAATACCTTAAAACTCCGTGTTACATTTTACCCCCCGTTACTTTGTGCCCCGCGCTCCCCTAGACCCAAAAGAAATAATGCTAATCGAAAGGATAAGAGTTGGCTCACCATTTCAATGGGGTCATGTCATCGGCCCATGAACATTTCCTGCTTGTTATCAAACTATTTCATAACTGTAACAAGAGGCAATTCAATCATATCTCAACATTAAAACATCTGTCATAACGTTATTTATCAATATGTGGCTCTTTTTGGATTCTTGGAAGCTACAGAAATAAAAAATGCAGAACAGGAAATACGTTGGGACCATTGTTTTTGTTTACATCCCTCAAAATGGTCTATAGAACAATAATTATTGATTTTATTTGACATTTTTGTATTTATGAGAAAAAAGCTTGGTTATGGATGTGACTAGTGTTATCACGATACTGGAATTCGATACCAATCGGTACTGCAATTTTAAAAACGTCCATTTCACGCTTATATTTGAGCACGTTCTTAAACAGCGCTGATTTGCCGTTTGTGTTCACGTGCTCAACAGAAATGACTGTGATTGGCCGTGAAGGTCATCATTTGCGATTTCGATTTGATTTGCGATTTTAATTTTGTAGTCAAGCTTCAGCTCAATATTCTGTATCATAGCTGCTTACTGCTACAGGCCCGTAGCCAGCCTGCTAAAAGGGGTGGTTCTTTTTTCTCAAAAAGTGGACCTTTTTGCAGTTATTCGCCCATTTTAGTGACATTTTAAGCACTATTTTTAACTGAGTTAGCTTGTCGGATCATCATAACCACGCTTTTTGATATAAATATGATATAAAAATATTTCCTAAAGATTTATAATAAAGAAATTTGAAGAAATACTTATTTTTAAAACACATATTTATTACATCAAATATCACATAGAAAACAATAGAAATCTGTTAAAGTGTTAAATTAAAAGCTGTAGTCTGTTGTCATTTATTAGGCAACAAACTGGCCGGCACATTCGACTGTCCTCAGTTTGACCATTCATTCATTCATTCATTTTCATCCGCTTTTCCGGGGCCGGGTCGCGGGGGCAGCAGTCTTAGGAGAGAACCCCAGACTTCCCTCTCCCCAGACACTTCCTCCAGCTCCTCCGGGGGGATCCCGAGGCGTTCCCAGGCCAGCCAAGAGACATAGTCCCTCCAGCGTGTCCTGGGTCTTCCCCGAGGCCTCCTTGAAATGAGTTTGACCATTTGAAAACAAAACAAAATTTAAACAATAATAATAATAATAATAAGTTGGCGGTTCATCCCGCTGTGGCGACCCCAGATTAATAAAGGGACTAAGCCGAAAAGAAAGAAGAAATGATGATAATAATAATAATAATGTAGAGCTTCACAGTTTTTCTAGCCTCTCTTGTAAAAAAAGTACATTTTAAAATTCATGGATAACAACAATAGCCAAACTGCTATTCAAATCAATTTCAGCATGGGCCACTTTTGGTCCTTCACACCTTTTTATCATTTTTTGTTTTAAGCATAAGGCCCAAGATTTAGAATAAAAGTTACCTGTAAAATGTTTTCTCTGTTTAAAAACAAAGCAGCAGCGAAAGATGACTTCCCTTACGTCAGATTGTAAAATGAAAATATTGATTAGCATTGGCCAAAACTGAATAGCTGAAGTCGCACCGAAGCGACAGCCAACAGAGGATTCCGCTTGGTCTTAAAACCTTTCTCGATGGGTTATTTTCACTATTTATGATGGCATAGCAGTCAAAATAGGACAAACGAGCTCATGTATGGGACAAATTCTGGACCTTTGTCAGTGAGGGGTGGTTCTTCTGAACCACCCGAACCCCCCCTGGCTACGGGCCTGTGCTAAAATGCAGTGAGTGTTAGTTAAAAAAGGAACTGAAAAGATATGAACTTTCTCCAACTTTTATTCAAAATTTGTTTATAAATATTCAGAAATTAAACACTCATTTTTCTCTAGAGCAAACAGTAGTGTGTTATGGCGTTAGTTATCTCCTGGTGCCTTCGCAATGTTTTTTCATATGGTGTAACAGCTGCAGACAACTCTGAAATTGTACTTTGCTGTTGCTAGCTACTAGATTGAATGTCACTGGCAATACTTTCAGTTGACTTTTTAGCAAGACACTCCTCATATAGCCACCTGTGGTGCTTTTTTAGGTGCTGGTTGTTGTATTTCCTCGTGCTGTGGCAACAGTTCTGCGACAGCTCTTACAAAATTACCTTTTTGTTCGGTGTCTGTGACTTTGAAACCAAAATATTCCAATATTATCGACGTGCTGTTTTTCTTTGAAATGAATTAGTCTATTAATGCTTCTGAAGCGGCAGACGCCATCATCCCATTTGTCCGGGCTTTCCTGTTTGTTTGTTTTATTGTGGGCATTCCACATAGTTCGATTGCGCAATTCTGATTGGGCAGAACGAAAGTGTGCTCACTCAATTGGCTTGTAAGACTGTCACACACAGACGGCAGTCACGCATTTGCTCTGGGTGGGGGATATTATATAATACATATATATTTCATATCGCAGCCTCTTGTGATTAGCTAACCGCAGCGTTTCAAATCGCGATTCGATTTTGATATATCACACAGCCCCACTCACCGCTGTTTACTGAGTGTACAGAGACACTGGAGCGTTTCAAAGTCACGTCGATCAGCTGGTTTGAGAACGCTGTTTAAGAACGCGCTCAAATGTTCGCGGGAAATGGTGTTTTTTTAAATTTCAGTATTGATTGGTATCAAATTCCAGTATCGTGACAACACTAGATGTGACATCTCTCTGTTATGGATGTGACAGATGTGAAATTGCCACTTGTGTGACTTTGGTAAATCAAATATAATAGTTTAAAAACATTGACAGAGATGTTTTTTGAGTACTGTAAAATACTTGCTTGCACAAAAAAATGTAGAAACGGTTTTGCTATTTTGGTGAAAACCTAATTTTTGTCATGGCAAGGTTGACATTTGCATGGAATTGCTCATTTCTGGCTTTTTTCCTTGTGTAACACAGATGTCATTCTGCATATGGCTTGTTTTGGCTTTAGTGCATGTACACCAGTTTGCCCGCAATTATATCTGTGTGTCTTCTATGAGATGGACAAATCTAGACACCGTTTCGAGCATCTGCTTCTGCTTCAGGACTCACGTTTTACATTGTGCATCAAGTGGCGACAGCTTTTTGTTTGCATAAGAGGGTTACAAAAAGTTGCTTAAATCAAATAAATGTCTGAATGCAAATCAAATTAAAGTCTTTAGTACAGCACACAATCTGTTTATGTTGACATCCATCCAATTGGATTAGCAAGAATTTAACTAGACTTGCGTTATAAGTTAATAGTTGAATCTGTTTTGATATTTTGCGGTTTTGCATGTTTAGCTGTAGGTTTTTTTAGCATTTGTGTCAAAAAATGAGTTTTCAAATATCATAAAATAAGCGCACTGTAACAAGAAAAATGCAGGGTTCCACTCAATTCATTCCTGTTATCCCAACACAAATGGATTAAGTTAACCAGTTTAAGTAGATTGAACACAAAACAATTACGTTGTCCACAAAAAAATCTCAAGCATTGTGTTGTTTCAGCTCATTTTAAATAAGTAGTTTGAACAAGCAGCAAAATAATTTGAGTGTTTACACACATATATTACACACACACAAACTTTTATTTTGAATGCGATTTAATCTTTGCCCAGCACTAGTTTATAAATGTAATTGGATGCAGGCATCTTGTCTTTGACCAACCGCGTTTAGTGTTGGTTTAACATACCAAACTGATATTGTCCACAAATTAACATTTGTTTTTCTCTCTCTCTTCAGATGACAGCAAACACATCAGCTCAGCCACCATCCATCATCATAAACATGCATATGTGGATATTGGCCGTATCGTCGTTGGCCACGTTTTTCAGCTTAACTGAGATGTTCGACATCTACGGGGATATCTGTGGCGGCCTGTGCGTCTGCGAAGAACGAGACGGCATTTTTACAGCCGGCTGTGAAAACAGAGGAATTAACAGTCTGTCAGAGGTAACACCTTTACACATCACTGCATATCATCTTCTGCTCACAGGGAATCTGCTGAAGAAAGTCTCGCTCAACGATTTCCTTCATTACGAGGGACTCATTATTTTACATCTAGGCAACAATGATATATGCGAGATCGAAGCGGGCGCCTTTAACGGACTCCAGGGATTAAAGAGACTGCATCTAAACAATAACAAAATTGAAGCACTAAAGGTCGACACGTTCCTGGGACTTGAGAGCCTGGAGTACCTACAGATTGACTATAATTATATTAGCCACATCGAACCCAACGCTCTGAGCGGTTTACGTCACTTAGAGGTGCTCATCCTCAATGACAATCTACTCTCCGCTCTGCCACACAACATCTTTCAGTATGTACCTTTAACGCATCTCGACTTGAGAGGCAATCAACTTAAAGTGCTTCCCTACAGCGGACTTCTGGAGCACTTGAGTCGCATTGTTGAGTTGCAGCTTGAGGAAAATGCATGGAATTGCTCTTGTGAGCTTATTGCGTTAAAAACATGGCTTGAAAGTATATCCTACACTGCTTTAGTTGGCGATGTGGTTTGCGAAACGCCGTTCAGATTGCACGGACGAGATCTGGACGAGATTTCCAAACAAGAACTGTGTCCTCGCAGAGCAATCGCTGAATATGAGATGCGCGCAGAACCGGCGCACAGCAGCGAAACGGTTTATAAAACCACACCAGCAACTGCTGGATTTGCATCCTCAACCATTCTGCGCTCAACAAAAAGCAGTCGGTTATCAGGAAAACTGCGTGTCAAACCTACATCGCGCTCTTCTTCGAGCAAACCACAGAATTACGGCCCCATGTTGGCTTATCAAACAAAATCGCCAGTTCCTTTGGACTGTCCCAACACTTGTACGTGTAATCTGCAAATATCAGACCTTGGGTTGAACGTTAACTGCCAAGAGAGGAAAATCGAAAGCATCTCGGATCTGGATCCCAAGCCGTACAATCCTAAAAAGATGTATTTGACCGGAAATTACATTTCTTCGGTTTGCAGTTCAGACTTCAGTGGCGCAACTGGATTGGATTTGCTCCACTTGGGGAACAATCGCATCGCAGTCGTCCACGACAAAACATTCGGCCAACTTATACATCTACGCAGACTCTATCTGAACGGAAACCTCATCGAGCGTCTAACCGAGGATATGTTTTACGGTCTGCAGAGCCTGCAGTTTTTATATTTGGAGTATAATGTGATTCGTGAGATTGCGGTTGGGACTTTTCAGCAGTTGCCCAATCTTCAATTGCTGTTTCTCAATAATAATCTCCTGAAGACTTTGCATTTGGGTGTCTTTGACGGATTAAACCTTGCTCGATTGAATCTACGCAGCAATCACTTCCGAACTCTTCCGGTTATTGGCGTTTTTGATGAACTTGCATCGCTAATTCAGATTGATCTCTTCGAGAACCCTTGGGATTGTTCATGCTCTATATTGGACATGAAAAACTGGTTGGAGCAGCTCAGCACGGGCACCATTGTGAACACCGTCATCTGCGAATCTCCACCGAGGCTTTCTGGAGAGGATATGCGCTACATTCGATCATCTCACATTTGTCCGGAAAGCTCAATTGCACAATCGTCTGCTGTTCCACCGTCGGAGGAATCTTTTCCTGGAAGTACAATCACTTTAGAGACCGCTCTGGATTTTGATACTCAGTATCCCGCCGTTCCTCTTTCCGTTTTAATACTTGCATTATTGCTTCTTTTTATATTATCAGTATTCATTGCTGCGGGTTTGTTCGCAGTGATAATGAAGCGCCGTAAAAAGTCTGAACGCTCTGCTTCAATAACCGCCAGTGCGATTTATAACGAAAGAGCGAATATGAAGTCTCGAACGTCGGCGGGTCATGTTTACGAATACATCCCACCATCGGCGAAAAACGCTGCTAAAAATGGCCGCTACAACCCGAACGCAATCGAGAATTATAGAGACTTCGAAGAGCTCAATAGAGTTCTGGCATCAAACTCGGACGAAGAAATCGGGAGCAATGCAATAAGCTCAGAGTTCAGCGCCGGGACTCCAGAACCGCTCAATAGGAACTCTCCACTTTTGGATGACAACTATTTCTACCGGGATATTTTGGCTAGGGACCAGCAGGCCTCCTATAGGGGTCATTTACCATGTAAACATGGCACTCATGCAGATTTTGACGTTGGAAATCATCAGTACTTAAATCCGGAAAGGGTTCAGCAGACCATGGTTTACTGCTCGAGTCCCACCACCGTCTACATTGAACCAAACAGAAGTGAATGCTGGGAGCTGAGGGCCAAACTGCACTTTGAACCAGACTATTTGGAGGTTCATGAGAAAAGGACAACATTTACCCAGTTCTGAAATGAAGTCACAATTATTCGCCCTCCTGTAATTTTTTTTATTATATATATATATATATATATCCCAAAATATGTTTAACAGAGCAAGGGATTTTTCACAGTATGTCTGATAATATTTTTTCTTCTGGAGAAAGTCTTACTTGTTTTATTTCGGCTAGAATAAAAGCAGTTCTTAATTGTTTTAAAACCATTTTAAGATCAATATTATTAGCCCCCTTAAGCAATATTAGTTTTGGATTGTCTCCAGAACAAACCACTGTTATACAATGACTTGCTTAATTACCCTAACTTTACCCTAATTAACCTAGTTAAGCCTTTCAATGTCACTTTAAGCTGAATACTAGTATCTTGAAGAATATCTAGTCAAATATTATGTGCTGTCATCATGGATAACAGAAATCAATTATTAGTAATGAGTTATTAAAACTATTATGTTCAGAAATGTGTTGAAAAAATATTTCCGTTAAACAGAAATTGGAGCAAAAAATATACAGAGGGGCTAATAATTCAGGAGGGCTAATAATTCTGACTTCAACTGTATTCATCTTCATTGAAAAAAACAAAAAACTATTGTGATTGGTGAATGGTGAATCTCACAAAACCAATGCATTGCACCTCAGAATTCAAAAAGAAAGAACAGTTGTGTGTGTTTTATTTAATCATTATTTAATGGTCATTTGTGACCACAAAGTCATTTATATGGGGTACATTTTTGGAAATTGAGATTTCTGCATCATCTGTAAGTTAAGTAAATATTCTTTCCATTGCTGTATGCTTTGTTAGGATCATATTGATTTGACATACAACAATTTGAAAATCTAGAATCTGCAGGTGAAATAATAAAATAATAATAGAAAATATTGAGAAAATCACCTTTAAAGTTGTTCAAATTAAGCTCTTAGCAATTCATATTACTAATTAAAAATTACGTTTTGGTCTATTTATGGAAGGAATTTAATTTGATCTTAATATTCAATATCAATTTGTGGCACCAAATAAAAATCTATAATTTCAAATCTATAATTTTTTGCCATTGCCACAAATATAGAACATGAGGTTTTGTGGTCCAGGGTCACATCTTATATTGATAAACTTTATTTATAGATATTTATTTATACATTTTTTTTAGTTATATTATTATTATTGTTTCTATTTTATTAAATGTTATTTTAATTTATTTATTTTTGCAATGTGACTATTAGAAATTGAGTCCAAAATTTCCATTGGTGAATTGACTGTATTTTGTTTGCACTGCCTTTAATACTACTTTGAATAAATTAATTGTAATATTTAATGACAATAATAAAAACGTCATGCTGTTTTAAAAATAAAAATGCATTATAAATAATATAAAAATAAGTTCAATATAAAATAAATTCAATATAATAAATTCTTATGGTGGCTCAGTGGTTAGCACTGTCGCTTCACAGCAAGAAGGTTGCTGGTTCAAGTCCCGGCTGGGCCAGTTGGCGTTTCTGTGTGGAGTTTGCATGTTCTCCCCATGTTGGCGTGGGTTTCCTCTGGGTGCTCCGTTTCCCCCACAGTCCAAACACATGCGCTATAGGTGAATTGGATGAACTAAATTGGCCGTAGTGTATGAGTGTGTGTGAATGAGTGTGTATGGGTGTTTCCCAGTACTGGGTTGTGGCTGGAAGGGCATCCACTGCGTAAAACATATGCTGGAGTAGTTGGCGGTTTATTCCGCTGTGTAAAACATATGCTGGATAAGTCGGTGGTTCATTCCGCTGTGGCGCGACCTCTGAATAAAGACTAAGCCGAAGGAAAATGAATGAATGAATGAATGAATGAATAATATAAAACAAATTATATTTAATTAAATAACGTTTTAATAAAAAGCAAAATATGTCAACTAAATTATGAAAGTTGAACAAGTCTCAATGATTTTACCTGTTTCCATTTTATATTTTAAATTCTGGGGGTGTTTTATGAGATTCACACTATATTCTCACCCGATTTGAATGTTATCATTCGATTGAATGGGCGGAATCAGTGGATATCAGCTGATAGATATGGGCCAGTAGGGGCCTTCTGCACCTCCTAGTAGGCTCAGAAGGCTGTAATCATCTATCCACATGCTTAATCAGCTATACTAATAGAGAACAGTTCAGATCCAGATGTGTTTTTACATTACCGTCACGGTTGGGTTTAGGGTTGGGGTTGGGGTTGACGTTAATAAAATACAATTAATGGGAAATAGTATAATTTCATAAATAATCATGCGTGGCGGTATACACGCTTACCTCCATATGAATGGATTTTGAGCTGTTATAAGTTTCTCCAGTGGCTCACCGTGTACGTCGGCAGACTTGAGACGTGGAGCGGAGTTGACAGCGATGACGGGGTTCGAGTGCGGCGAAAAACAGTTTCAGAAAGCAGCTAAGACAAAAGTTAATTATTTGTTTTTATTGCTGTTTTAAAAACAGACGGTTGGGTTTAGGGAAGGAGGAGGGCAGGTCAATCGGAGCAGCCTCTGCTGGATTTACGCGAGAACAGCAGATTAACCATGTGCATGGTTGATAACAGCCTTCTGAGCCTACCAGTAGGCGCAGTAGGCCCCTACTGGCCCATATCTATCAGCTGATAAACCACTGATAACGCCCATTCAATCGACTGACAACACTTGAATCCGCTGATATTCTGATACATATCATGCATCTTCCACTTCATTATCATCTGTTTAATACATTCTGAGGTTCATGAATGGTTTTTAACGTGTGAATATAAAAGGAACATACAGTATGTCTCAAAGATGTAAAATGTTGTGACCTTTCACATTTACATCAATACTTTCCCTCACATATGATGGAGTGTTTTTATTTATGTATGTACACGATCTTTCATAAATGTATATTGAATCTGCAGATCTTTGCACTTTTGTTTTGCACAACTGGCTAAATTATAAAACAATTTTTTGTACAATTTATATTGCCAGTTATACCAATTACTTTTTATTCTTAATTAGCCATGCTTTTCCTGTGCAATGTTTGAGTACTGATTTTAATGTGTACGGTATGCATTGAAAGCACAACGTGTACAGTAATTATCCTACAGCCTACTGGGGCCTGTACCATGAAACCAGATTAGCTGTCTAGTCAGTTAAGTTTCAGTTTAGTTGCACCAATCCTGGGTTTTAGGTACCATGAATGGAGCTTGGCTTTAATCATTCTTTGTCGCCATAGTAACTTATGCTACACAGCTAACCTGCTCCTAGGGGACGTTACGTTATGGTTATGTTCAGGCTATGTTCTTCTTTTTTAGGATATGTTCAAGTTATTTTGGAGTTTTTTTTTTTTTTTTTAAGGATATGTTCTAGTTATGTTCATGTTATGTCCAGGTTATGTCCTGGATATGTTCTTGTTTTGTTTAGGATATGTTCTGGTTATGTTCAGGTTATGTTCTTCTTTTGTTTAGGTTTTGTTCAAGTTATTTTGGAAGTTTTTTAAGGATAGGTTTTAGTTATGTTCAGGTTTTGTTGTAGTTATGTCCAGGTTATGTTCTTGATATGTTGTTTTGTTTAGGATATGTTCATGTTGTGATTAGGTTATGTTCTGGATATGTTCTTGTTTTGTTCAGGTTATGTTCTAGTTATGTTCATGTTATGTTTAGTTATGTCCAGGTTATGTTCTGCACATGTTCTTGTTTTTTTTAGGATATGTTCTAGCTATGTTCTCGTTATGATCAGGTTATGTTCTGGATATGTTCAGGTGATGTTCTTCTTTTGTTTAGGATATGTTCAAGTTATTTTGGAGTTGTTTTTTAAAGGATATTTTCTAGTTATGTTCTAGCTATGTTCATGTTATGTTTAGGTTATGTTCATGCTATGTTGAAGTTATTACCAGGTTATGTTCTGGATATGTTCTTATTTTGTTTAGAATATGTTCTAGTTATGTTTTTGTTATGATCAGGTTATGTTCAGGATATGTTCATGATATGTTGTTGTTTCGTTTAGGACATGTTCAGGTTATGTTTATGTTAGGATCAGTTTATGTTC
>CAIGQV010000715.1:193886-208949 GCA_903798115.1 Danio jaintianensis | reverse complement strand
TTCTAGTTATATCCATGTCATGTCCAGGTTATGTTCTAGTTATGTTCTGGTTATGTCCAGGTTTATTTTAAGATATATTCTGATTATGTTCATGTTATTTTCAGGTTATGCTCTGATCATGGTATGGTTATGTTCTAGTTAGGGTCAGGTTCTGTTCTGGTTTTGTTTAGAATATTTTCATGATATGTTCAGGTTATGTTCATGTTATGTTCTAGTTATGTTCAGGTTTATTTTAGGCTATGTTCTGATTGTTTTGTTTTGTTTAGAATATGTTCAGGATATGTTCTTGTTTCGTTTAGGATATTTTCAGGTTATGTTCAAATTTTTCAGGATGTTTAGCTTATTTTATAGTTATGTTCATGTTATAATCAGGATATGTTCAGGTTATGTTCTTGTTTTGTTTAGGATATGATTAGATTATGTTAGTTTTTTTTTAGGACATGTTCAGGTTATGTTTATGTTAGGATCAGTTTATGTTCAGGTTATGTTCTTGTTTTGTTTAGGATATGTTTAGGTTATGTTCAGATTTTTTGGGATATGTTCAGGTTATGTTTTAGTTATGTTCATGTTATGTTCTAGTTGTTTTTAGTTTTTGTTCGGGTTACGTTCTAGTTATGTTCAGGTTTTGTCCAGTTTATATTCTAGTTATATCCATGTCATGTCCAGGTTATGTTCTAGTTATGTTCAGGTTATGTCCAGGTTTATTTTAGGATATATTCTGATTATGTTCATGTTATTTTCAGGTTATGCTCTGATCATGGTATGGTTATGTTCTAGTTAGGGTCAGGTTCTGTTCTGGTTTTGTTTAGAATATTTTCATGATATGTTCAGGTTATGTACATGTTATGTTTTAGTTATGTTCTAGTTATGTTCAGGTTTATTTTAGGCTATGTTCTGATTGTTTTGTTTTGTTTAGAATATGTTCAGGATATCTTCGGGTTATGTTTAGAGATCACAAACCAAGATTCCACCAAGATTCAGCTGTGAGCAAAATTACAAATCTCTGATCCAATGAAGCCGCTCCCCCAGTTCTTCCTGCTCCAAGTTAAGATTACTACTGTATATAGTACCAAATTAAGATTAAATAAAGGATCAAATTAGTAGATGATGTTTTTAAAACACTACATAAGAGCTTACACTTTTGAGTCTCTGTTTACCTGCACTTCAATAAAGCAACCTGCTATATTTCAGCTGTCCTCTTTCACAAACAGCTCTTTTTTTAAATCTCTCTGTATAAAATGTTTTTAATTCTTTGTATTTATAAATATTTAAATCAGTCAATGACAGTGTTATATTTTAAGGCCTGTGATTGGCTACCGATCTCCCGCCTTCTTCTGCTTACGACCTCAGGATCAAAGCCCAAATTAGGCGTCATGGTAACAGCAATGCCTGATTGCACTGATTTGATTTATTCATCTGTAAACTAATCCCGAGTTTGTTCAGCCAGCATCATGGTACAGGCCCCAGGTCACAGTCGCTGTGCAATATTAATGTAGAGTCCCTTTAAATGTGGCGTTGTTCGTCCACCCACATCGAATAATAATAAGCAGCGCCAGGAGAAACGACAGCAACATGTAAGCCAAATCTGAGTCTCCTTCCCTTCTGCTTTTCCTGATGTGTGACTCAGTGAAGGAAACAACAGTCCCAGCCTCTTTTACACAAGGGTTTGTTATTCAGCAAATGCCAATGAAAATTTCATGCAGGGCTCGAGGCTCCGCTGAGATTGTTATGCAAAAACAGCAGTTGCTGCGGCACGTCAGTGTTTCTTCTCTCTCTTTCTCTTACTGTTCATATGGACTGGAAATAGCAGCTCTTTTCATGGATTTATACGCCACTGTCATGATTATATTGTGTCGTTTCATGTGCAAATCGAATGAATTATACAGATAAGAAGAGTTCTGTGTCTGTCTGTTTTTTCCGTATTTATTTCTATAGGGGTTTGTATTGTAAAAATAAAAGAGAGAGTCTGTGATGCAAACTTCGTCAAATTTGAGGCTAATTATTATAATCTCAATGCTTCATAGATAATGTCATTGTTGAGCTCAGTTTAATTTCGGTTGGGTTTCATAACTAAAGTTGTTAAAGAACCCCTATTTTGCATTATAAAAGGTCATATTTTGGTTTTGGGGGTCTCCAACAACAGGCTGATATGCATGCAAGGTCAAAAAACACTTTCATTGTCTTATAATATGCATTTATTTTTACCTAATTATCCCAACGACTCCCATATGATCCCTCCTTTGAAACCCTTATGAAACCCCTCCTTTGCGTGAGGCTAATCTGCGCTGATTGGTCCGATGATCCAGTCTGTTGTGATTGGTCGACTGGGTTCAGCGCGAGACCACCACGGTTATGAAGTATAGCACAGAGTATGTGAGAGCCCAATGCAGGAATGCAATAAAGCGATGCAGTTAAACACCAGCATACTACTCTACTCTTAACATTAACCCCAAGTAATAACAAGTCGCGAGTTCAGAAATGCATTGAAATCAGTAAAGGAAGAATCAAGTGTCGCGTTTCCAACGTGGTTTTGGACACAATATGTGAATAGCCCATACAGATTTAACCTGAGAGATACAGTACAAGCACTGATCTGTAATAGATAAGTGATTACAAGCCGCGCGGAGCGATTACAAGTTACAACACACAATTAAATGCATATTTTGCAAACTACAGAAAACGAGGCAACAATTTTAATCACACTTACATGTTATGATCCGGAGGAAGAAGAAACTGGTCCATATGAACTGTAACAGTTACTGACAAAGTCCCTGTCAAAGTCTGAAAGTCCCATACATAATAGTGTCTGCTGCTCCTTCCTTTAATAGCAAACGGCCGACGAATCCCGCGCTGCAGCGTAGGTTATTGTATCAATCATCAGAAAAATGACAGGAACAAACACAGCACACGGTTGGCTATACTGTGGTGTTGTTGTGAAAATGAACTTTAACCCTTTATTCCCCGCAGCCGAATCTCCATCAGTCAGTGATCGTCATCTTCGCATCATGATCAGTCCCGTGGTCCTCAGCGCTCCGCTAGTGTCTGAAAGGAAAGGCACGTTCACATTTTTACCGGAACCGGCACTTCATATTTGGTGATGTACCGTATCGATGTGTTCAGGCAAAGATCCGAACCCAACTCGATTCATTTATTCGACTCTGAGTCGACTATTTCGCTGAAGAATCAGTAGTTTTAAACACTGTGCACTTTCAGATTTAAACCTCAGCTGGATGTTTTTATTCACTCAGAGCTGTGCTACACACTTCATGGAAGGTCATTTTCAAAAACCCACAATAGTGGCTCTTTACTATGAGTGTACTTGCATTGTGGTATTATATTGTCATTATGGCATAAAATGGTCTTAAAATGACAATAATATAATTTATTGCAATATATTTTGGTGCAATATATCGTACAACAAAAAGTAGATATCGTGACAGGCCTAGTGATTTGAATCATATATTAAACAGCCAAAGTCATGTGATTCAGTAAATGACTTACAGTATTTCTTTTTTTTACATCAGAACATTTCATGAGTTAACAATTAAAAATTAATTAACAATTAAAAATTTGTTTATTGTTCTACTGAAGATAAAGTCGTTTACATCCAGAATGATCTTACACAGAGAAATTAACTGAAGATTTTCATTTTGGTTACTGTCCCTTTAAGAATTACACTTGTCTTGGGCCACAGAATATTCATTAATTGTTATCTGAAATCTTTGTACTTTGCTTTTTTTACATGCTATTCTTCAAAGCGTGCTCATTTGTAAGAATTTTACATAGTTAGACCACATTTTGTATGTTCACGTATGCTTTGAGCTATTTTAAAAAAATGCAGAAGATGCAGAATAAGGGACTGTTCACGCAGAAAGTGCTTTTCCTTTCCATAGTGTGTTCTACTGTTTTTCAATGGAAACACGCACTTGACAGATGTGTGTGACGTTACGCTCACATCTCAACTCTTGAAGCGATGCGCCTCGTTATTTAGATGGCGTGTGAAGTTAAAACTTTCACACACAGCGCAGCTCATTACTGTCAGTTCCACAGCAGTGGACCAATCAGAAGAGCTCAGAGGCAGGGCAACCCTCATATTTTATGCTATGCTTTTTTTATTTCTTGCGTTTTTTGAAGCAAAGACACGTTCGGTGTGAATGAGCCCAAAGAATGTCATTTCTTGTTTACATGAATATGTATGTATACTATCAGTGATGGAAATGTTATCTCGTTTATATTTTGACAGTTTAACTTTAAAGGAGCTTTAAAGGTGCTATATATTGTTCATTCACATGAAACAAATGCCTATTTTGTTGACGTTGTGACTGAGTGTGGAATCATGGGAGTTGTGGTCTTCATCATCCTACGGGACATCCTACATTCTTCACTTCCTGGTCACATGGAATTCCTTTAGGGTGGAGCTATCAATCCTTTAGTGCTGAGCTATCAGTTCTTTAGGGCGGAGCTATCAGTCCTTTATGGTGGAGTTAGCAGTCTTTGAGGGTGGAACTATCAAGATTTTAAGGCGAAGCTATCAGTCCTTTAGGGCGGGGCTATCAATCTTTTAAGCAGGGCTATCAGTTCTTTAGGGTGGAACTATCAGACCTTTAGGGTTGAGCTATCAGCCCTTTAGGTTAGGGCTACCAGTCATTTACGACGAGGCTATCAGTTATTTACGACGGAGCTATCAGTCATTTAGCGCAGGGGTATCAGTCATTTTTGGTGGTATTAGTGCTTTAGGGCGGAGCTATCAGTTGTTTAGGGCGGGATTTGTCCTTTAGGGCGGGGCTTATCAGTGCATGTCTTGTTTCTGCTCTGAATTCATCCATTCGTCAGTCTTTCTTAATTTTGTTAATGCAACACTCATCTTTCAACGATCCAATCGGTTCCCAGAGGAAAAATCTAAATCATTCACATCCTATATATATATTTTTTGTCAATTCTGATCCGTTTCAATTGGCCAAGCCTCGCTGCTGTTTCTTTGTTTTTATAAACTAAATCAGAAATCAAGGGTGTGTCATTAGCTTGACCATACACTCCGTCTCCCTAGCTAAAACTACTTCTCTGCATTTGAACATTCTTGAAAACATATTTGAAGATGTAAGTAAATTAGCAAAATCTATAACACCATTCTAGTGGCTTTTGTAGAGTTTACTGAAACAATCTTACATAATGTCCCTTTAATGTCGACACTTTACAGTCGTTTAATATGCTTTCTGCATAAAGTCACTTGTGTGAATATAATTTGATGCAAATACAAATAAAACCACCATCTGGTCTTTGACCCTCTTGTACGGTATCCATATGCAGCAGATGTTTTCCTAAATTAAATCTCTGAACAACACAGACAGATTCTTGTCAAATCCACATGGACTGTTTGGGAAAATACAGGTGCATTATTTCGGCCACAGCATATCATTTGTGCAGACAGAGTCAAACTGGACACAGTGACAAGAAGCTCAGTGACAAGCACATCTTATGGTCCAAAACCCAATTCTGCATTAAAAACCCTGCTGGCAGGAGCTTCCAGAGCTTGTTTTGACAGAATCTGCCCTGAAAACACAATGACTGTATCTGAAATCGCCCCCTGTACTCACTCACTGTTCCCTACATAGTCCCCAATGTATAGAAGTCCACTAATATACAGTAGTCAAGGAGTGAATGAAAACGAGTGGGTGAACTGGAGCACTGAGGGATGCTGTTTTGTTTGTGCGATTGCTGTGAGGAAATTTTCTCATAAGGCAAAACTCTACATGGTTCAGTAAAATTAATGAAGTTGACAAATTGAACGCGACATTATTTGCTAGTCAGTTAAGCGCACACTTTAATTATTAAACTGCAAAAATAGCTTATTTAAATGGTAAGTTATTTAGAGATCCTAATAGCATTTATTGTACTTTCTATTATACTGGTTATAAACTACAGTATTTGGTTATTTAAAGTCATTTTAATATTTTTAAAGGACAATAAAATGTAAAAATTAAGGTTAAATAATATTTTTACTCTAAATGAGAATCAAATATTTGTTTAAATTATGAATTAAACTTAGTAGCAATGTTTTTTTTTTAAATATGCTACTGCTTTAAATGATAATGTATTATCTAACGACTAATAAGTCAAATTAAAGTCAAATAAATTGAATAGATTTTCACAATGGAACAAAAGTTAATGGTCATTAAAATCAGGTTATATTTCTATAATGCAAATTATTTTATTTTATATTATGGCAACTCTAGATGGTTCAATAACACTATATGTTTGCTATAAACTATAAGTTTACACTCCAAATACAGCACTAGTGTCGAGTGTAATGTGCAGGGGATGCTGACAACGGAGGTGTGGATCCAAATGCAGGTTTATTACACAGAAATGGTCAGGCAAGCAACGGTCAACACAGGGGCAAACAGTTGTATACAGGGAATCCAGAGTCGTGGTCAAATAACAGGTGAATGGTCAGTCCCGGCGGCAAACAACGTAAACGATAAACAAACAAAGCAAAGATCTGTACAAGGTAAGACAAGGAAACCACATCGTAATGTTCACAAAAACAGTTAAACAAGACTCAGCCCTGATGTGTGTGTGTGCGCTGTATTAATAGTCCCTGTAATCAGTTCATGAGCAGCTCCCAGCCGTGAGTGTGTGTAATCTGCTGAATGAGGAACAGGTGCGTGTGAGTGCTGCATGACTGGAACTTGTAGTCCATATAGCGGTGAATTTGTAGTCCTTTAGCGATCTGCGTTTACCAGCGATCTGCCAGGATTAGATCTCTGGTGATTATGACATCAAGTTATTATGCAATACATAATTTAACCCTTGTGTGCTGTTGGGAATATTTTCATCCACTCTGGGGGGATTTTGAGGCTTAATTTGGCCTCAGCTTTCTCTGTGTTTCAGAAAATGGAATGATTTTTGACACGCTTTGGGAAAATGCTTTGGAACTTTTTTAAAACTCAACAACACACTCTGGGCAAATTGACTCACCTTTCATTATGTTGGTGGCTGTTTTTGTCCCATTGACTTCCATTATAATGACATTTTTGGATTGCAAAGTCATGACAGCATATAATCATGCATTGTTGATTGTTGCTGGTTTTCCCTGTTGGGAAGAGGTACAATTTGTCATTTTTACTGTTTGCATAATTGCATGATTATATACTGTCATGGCTTTGCAATCAAAAAATGTCATTATAATGGAAGTCAATGGGGCAAAAACAGCCACAAACATAACAAAAGGGTGGTCAATTTGAACAGTACACAAGGGTTAAATGACAGTACGCATGTTAAAAGTAGGTATCACGGTGGCACAGTGGGTAGCACGATTGCCTCACAGTTAGAAGGTCGCTGGTTCGAGCCTCGGCTGGGTCAGTTGGCGTTTTTGTGTGGAGTTTGCATGTTCTCCCCATGTTGGTGTGGGTTTCCTCCGGGTGCTCCGGTTTCCCCCACAGTCCAAACACATGCGCTATAGGGGAATTGTATAAGCTAAATTGGCCGTAATGTATGTGTGTGAATGCAAGAGTGTATGGGTGTTTCCCAGTGTTGGGTTGCGCAGTGCTGGAAGGGCATCCGCTGTGTAAAACATATGCTGGATAAGTTGGCGGTTCATTCCGCTGTGGCAACCCCTGATTAATAAAGGGACTAAGCCGAAAAATAAAATGAATGAATGTTAAAAGTAAGAGATAATCAATGGCTTGTTGTGTGTTAAAGGCATGACATGGAGGCAAAAAACCACCCTATGGGGCTTTTGCGTTGAGAGGCGCCTTTTTTGAATGGTTTACTAAGGGGCCGATCACACCGAACACGCTTTAATGTTCCAAAAGCTCGAGGTGCACCACACTGCCTTTTTTGTTGACAAGAAAAAAAGAAGCGCGGTGCACTCTTTATGTCGCTAGACAACAACGGAATCAGCTGGGTATTGTGCGAGAGTGTTACTGTTGATATTAATATAATTTTAATATTTAATAATATTGTGAAATTCAAGATTTGTGAGTCGGATAACTCAAACAGCAACCACAAGACTCTCCTCCATCTTCAAAAGTCTCTGTAGTTGTCTTGACAGCACAAACACTGCAGTCACCTGCAACCCCGCCTCTGCTTTCATTTGATTGGAAAAAGAAAAAGATGTGACTGACGTAACGCGCTTTTTCCCCTCAGAGTTGACTTTTTTAACTGCGAGCGCAGTGCGCAACGGCAAAAACACCACAACTATAGTAAGATAAACAGATGAGCCAATACTGTACTTTTCTAAGTTATACTACAATACACCACAGTTTGCTGTAGTAAAAACTAAAGTATGCTACAGTATTTATTACAATTGATCAGTTCACTATTGTTAATACTACAGTATGTATGAAGCGTTCATTAACAGAGTCATAAATATTATAATTAGTGCTGTCAAACGATTAATCGCCTTCAAAATAAAAGTTTGTATTTACATGATGTATATATACTCACTGTGTATAAATATTGTGTGTGTGTGTATATATATATATATATAAATACAAAAAAATACAAAACATATTACATACATTTCTATATAATTTGTATTAGATATAAATCTTTAATTTATAAATAAGCAATTTCTCAAATACATATATAGTAAATACATGCTTTTATTTTGGATCCAATTAATCTTTACTTTTACAAATTAACTTTACATGCTAATTTGCACATAACAGCTGCCATATAACGTTGTATATAGTAATATACCTGTACATACACTTGTCAAGTTGTATATTTGCATTCACTATTTACTTTTATTTTTAAAATATATTTATTATCTGTTTTTTGTCCTGTCTCTGTAATTCTGCTGCACTGTAGAAGCTCTGTCACCAAAACAAATTCCTCGTATGTGTGAACATACCTGGCAATAAAGCTCTTTCTTTCTTTCTTTTGACAGCACTAATTATAAGCTATACAGCATAATACACGTTACTATAGTATAGCTCAAAAACACTGTAGTATTTACTGTAAATGACTATGGTATTTTACATGTGAAGCAGCTTCTCAGGCTTCATTCACACTCAAGAAAAAAGAGCAGCTGTTTTTTTCTTTAATATATATAGTTTTTCCTTTTTTTGCTTGACCTTTTTAATACGGTCATTAACATTCTTATATGAGCAAATAATGCTGCTGTCATCCGTGACCTCTGTGCTGGAAGCCCGAGGCTGCTTTTCTGCATTTTCTTGGACTATGAATGCCCGTGGCGAAGCTTTACTTCACTTTCTGTTGCAAAGGGCTTCAAATATTGAGCGTTTGCGGTTGTAAACTGGCCTCTGTGGACTAAATGACTTTCCCTGCGCAGCGTCTTAATGCCGAGGCTAAATCAGAATTAACATTTCAAGTGCAGTCACCATAAATATCAAACTTACTGTCGACACTGAAGTCTCATTGGTACTGATTTATTTATTCGTACGTTTATTTACCTTAAATTATTCACTTTGTTTGTGTTGTTACTTTTTTTTTCGTTGTTGTTGGACATTTATGCACTTATTTATATGAAGGATAATGTGTATTATTTTGGATAACATTAAAATAAATAAATATATATATAATTTAATTTAATGAATGTAAAATATATTATCTAATGAAAAATAAGTTAATGTAAAATAAATCAAGGGCTGCACGGTGGTGCAGTGGGTAGCACAATCGCCTCACAGCAAGAAGGTCGCTGGTTCGAGCCTCGGCTGGGTCAGTTGGCGTTTCTGTGTGGAGTTTGCATGTTCTCCCCGTGTTGGCGGAGGTTTCCTCCGGGTGCTCCGGTTTCCCTCACAGTCCAAAGACATGCGCTATAGGGGAATTGGGTAAGCTAAATTGTCCGTAGTGTACGTGTGTGAATGAGTGTGTATGGATGTTTCCCAGTGATGGGTTGCAGCTGGAAGGGCATCCGCTGTGTAAAACATATGCTGGATAAGTTGGCGGTTCATTCCGCTGTGGCGACCCCTGATTAATAAAGGGACTAAGCCGAAAAGAAAATGAATGAATGACCAAATAATGTAATTAATGTAACCAGTATAAAATAAAGTGCAATAAACACTATTAGGATCTCTAAATAACTTACTGTGATTGATTATTTCACCTTGCATTACAGCAGCTCCTGAAAGATGTTTTAGTGGAGTTTGTGAATTCACATCAACTCACCGTATGGATGCTTATTTCCATCACAGACATTATTAAAGCATTATTATTGTGACTTTATTTCATCATTATGTCTATTTGTTTTCTTGCAAATCAGTCATTGCAAGTGTTATGATTAAAGTTTATTTATTAACTTTTTGTTTCTTTGTCCCGCCTTCTTGTGTTTTTCTGTTATTCCATAGGCTCCCATTCTAATATTATCTAAGCTCTGATTGGCTGCTGGTCGCGGAAGCCTATAAAGAGGAACTTCCGGCAGGGTTCAGGGAGCTCCTTTGTGGTGCGACGGTTGCTGGGAGTGGAGAGCTCCTGGATTTTCCTACCCCTTTAGCCGACGACCAACCGTTGCGTCTTGTACAACTGTTCATGTGCTGTATGCTTACAAAATTTGTGCCAGTTTGTGGACTCTGAAAAGGTCTGAACAGGAGGTGTGTTAAGGCGCATTGTTGGCTTGCTGCTGTTTTGAGGAACTGAAATAGACCAACAGCGCCATTGACCAACTAAAAGCTGCTCTAAAGTCCAGCGCAGAGCGTGTTAGTTATGCACCTATGCCGTCCAAACGCTTACACATTGCTTAATACACACAGGATGTTCAGCAATACACAAATATCTTTACATGTGAAAACAATTAAAGGATTCAAATGTTACAAAAATTATTATTTTCTACATAAATATAAACACCACTGCCTCCATGGCTTCTTCACCTCGGGGGGCTTTTTCAGTTTATTCATGATCATCTGCATCTGTATAATGTTATTATTATTAGCAGTATTATTTATTATATGCATATTTATATTTGTTTTAATAAAACCAAGTTTAGATTTGTCCACCTGTGGGGTTTTGGAGACGTCTGCATCACCATATGGGGCAGAAGAACAGGACGTGTGTTTGGATATAACTCAGTTTTTTGACCTCACTTCATTATTATTGTTCATTTAGATATGTAGGCTAATGGATGTCTTCAGTGGAGTGAGTTTCCACCGTTTCCTTACTCCACCAAAGTAAAGGAGTAAAGTAAAGTAAAGAGAAAGTAAAGAGGCTGAATGGAGGAGGCTCGTTCTTTATCCTCGCGCTGCAGATGCTCTGTTTAACTGTTTTCTCTCTAGTGAAGCGTTCAGTTCCTACACTTACAAAGTCCGTCATGTGAATAGCAAATGCGCCATGGAGCGACACAACTGACTCTTAAAGAGAATGGGAGATGAGACTCTGATTGGTTTAATGCACGTTATGCTTAAAACACAGCCAGAACTCATGAAGAGAATAAGCACAACCCTGTTAGACCATGCGCCGGCGCGCAGAGTGGATTTTTACATCCTTAAAATAGCAAAAGTGGATTCAGACACAACCTTAGTGCTTTTGCGCCATGAGCTTTAGACTTTGCGCCTAGATCGTTGAAATAGAGCCCATTATCTGCGGCCGCTCAAACACTCTAATGGACAGACGGCTGCTTCTCACTCAGGGCTGTTTATGCTAATGAGGGAGAGATGGTCACTAGTGGGCGGGGCTTTCCCCCTCTGATGACACGTACAAAGGGAGAATGTCAATCAAAGTGTTTCTGCAGACTGTTTTTATCAAGTCTGATTATAAAAAAATACAATTAATTCATGTTTACCATTAGAGGCTGGAGATATTCACACACTGCTGACACACAAATGTGTTTAAACTCCTTATAAAAGAGATTTTTGCGTAATAGATCCCCTATTATGCAAGAAAAATGCTCATTTTAGAAGAAAATTTCAGATGACATTTGATTTTATTTGACATTTGACTCTTCATATATCTACAAGCAAGTATGAGTTTGATATCATCTTCCTCTTTTTCTCATTTTCAGCCTATAAATACTCAATACCTTGAGGTTTTTCTGATCAGAGCGCTGTGATTGGCTGGCGGAGATGCAGAGATTTTTTTCTGCTGGTGTTTTCAGAGCTGCTCTGAAGGCCATCTTCTCTTTTCTGCTGCTTTTCAAGGCATTGATGTTTTCTGGCTGTGCTGCGTGATCTGCATGTGCGCTTAAGGACACGCCGCCGCAAATATTTCAATACGGAGCATGACAACTCTTATATATATCATATCATCTGCTGCACTGTGCATCCTTCAGTCTCTGCGCTTCAGTGTTTCTGAAGGAGGAAGCATGGACTTCAGTGGAAGAAATGTCTGGAGATCTTTAGCTGTTATATTTATAGCCTTCAAGAGCTGTGAGATGAAATACAGAAGGAATTGTAGACAGCCAACTATTGTTAGCAGTGGTACATTCATGTGGTTATACATTATGTATATATATTATATCTTGCGAAAGTTCAACTTTTGGCAGAACTTACCCTTTTCAATCTATTTTTGTGTTATTTGTTAATATTAACTTAAGTATTTGTGTATATATAATATTTATTATTATTATTATTATTATTATTTGTAATTGGGTTTTAATTTAATATTTTCAGGTTTCATTCATTCATTCATTCATTCATTTTCCTTTATAGGTTTATTTATTTAGTCCCTTTATTCATCAGGGGTCACCACAGTGGAATGAACCGCCAACTATTCCAGCGGATGCCCTTCCAGCTGCAACCCAGTACTGGGAAACACCCATACACATTTATTCACACACGTACACTACGGCCAATTTAGTTTATTCAATTCCCCTATAGCGCATGTGTTTGGACTGTGGGGGAAACCAGAGCACCCGGAGGAAACCCACGCCAACACGGGGAGAACATGCAAACTCCACACAGAAATGCCAACTGACCCAGCCGGGACTCGAACCAGCTGAGCCACCGTGTCGCCCCCTAGGTTTCATTTAGTCTTTTTATTTTAATATTTATGTGCGTTCGTAAATTCTCAATGAATAGTTCATGCAAAATAAATTTTCTGTCATAATTTTATCCTTTATAGTGTTATAATATTAATTATAAAAAAATTTATAGAGTTCATACATGTTTTAATTTAGCTATCTTTTATATTTCCAGTTTTTATTTTAAGCAATGTTTAAATGAGTGTAATTAATTTATTATATAGTAATAATTTTCGGCACTGAAAAAAATTATTTCTGCAAAATTGTTGCAAACAATTTATTTGTGTTGAATTTAAAGAAACAAATTAAATTTAGTAATGTTCAACTTCATTTGTTTAAATTCAGCCCAAATAAATTGTTTATGGCCACTTAACTTACAAAAAAATTTGTAAATCCAAGGAATCATCTTTAAATCATTTTTTCAGTTGTAGTCCCTTTATTAATCAGGGGTCGCCACAGCGGAATGAACCGCCTAAAGTGAAAATTATTCTCAAAAAATGTTTTATTTAAAATAAAAATATATTTTTAACAAAAATAAGTTTTAGGTTCAGTTTCTTTTTTTTTTTATAAATAAAAAAAAAAATGGTATGAATATTGTTTTCTTAACATAAATTAAAATGTTACTGTGGCCTCACAGCAAAGAAGGTCACTGGTTCAAGCCCCAGCTGGGTCAGTTGGCGTTTCTGTGTGGAGTTTGCATGTTCTCCCCGTGTTGGCGTGGGTTTCCTCCGGGTGCTCCGGTTTCCCCCACAGTCCAAACACATGTGCTATAGGGGAATTAAATAATCTAAATTGGCCGTAGTGCATGTGTGTGAAATGAGTGTGTATGGATGTTTTCCAGTACTGGGTTGCAGCTGGAAGGGCATCCGCTGTGCAAAACATATGCTGAATAAGTTGGCGGTTCATTCAGCTGTGGCGGCCCCTGATAAATAAAGGAACTAAGCCAAAGGAAAATGAATGAATGAATGAATTTTAATGGCAATTTTGGTTTTTTTACTTCTGTTATCAGTTTATTTTATTATTTTGGCAATTTACTGCACCTTTGTGCTGCTGTTCAAATATAAAACGGGTCAAAAAATAGTGAATTGGTTCTTTCATCGTTGCTCTAACCTGAAGTGTTTGATTGATCCCTCTGAACACAAACTCAGTAACCTCGTTTTTTTTGTTTTTTTTTTGGAGAAGAATATAAAATATGTTGAGCAAAACAACACATTCCTGAAATAATAGAAAGCATATGGGTTTGAAACTATATAGCAAAGCACTTCCGACCCCTTTCAGACATAAGCCGTATTGATCTAAAAGTTTTTCCCTTTTAGATCAAGAAACTGTGTTTATATGCTTGAATTAAAGCAAGAGTAGATGGTTTAAAGAGTTCAGAATCAGTTCAAGAAAACCTCATTAGCAGGACTTTATGAGCGCTACAGTAAACTGAATACATTATTAATGTAGATTAATGCAAAATGCTTAAATTTGATAAGGAACAATAGATAAGGTAACTGAATGTTAAACTTATTGTCAAACTTTTTAAACCACTAACAGAGTTGACGATAGCGGAGTTGACGATAACAGTTTCAGAGTAACAGAGTTGAAAGTAATAGGGTTGAGAGTAACACAGTTGAGGATAAAAGAGTTGACAGTAGCAAAGGTGATGATAAGAGTTATGATAGCAGAGTTTGAGAGTAACAGAGTTGACGATAACAGAGTTTGAGAGTAACAGAGTTGACGATAACAGAGTTTGAGAGTAACAGAGTTGACGATAAAAGAGTTGATGTTGACGCTAGCTGAGTTGATGATAGCAGAGTTTGACAGTAACAGATTTGATGATAGCAGAGTTTGAGAGTAACAGAGTTGACAGTAGCAGAGTTGACAGAAAAGGCTGATTTATACTTCTGCGTCAAGCGCACATGTATGGCCGTGGTTGATGCCGACGCTGACGCACACCTCTCAAAAAATGTAACTACACGTCACAATGAAGCTCTGTGATTGGTCAGCTTGGTACCGATGACGAGCGTTGGCGGTGCTGAGAGCCATGAGCAGAGTTGACGGTAGCAGAGTTGACGGTAGCAGAGTTGACGATAGCAGAGTTGACAGTAACAGTTGACGGTAGCAGAGTTTACGATAGCAGAGTTGACGATAGCAGAGTTGAC
>CAIGQV010000715.1:126725-146080 GCA_903798115.1 Danio jaintianensis | reverse complement strand
CGGCTTAGTCCCTTTATTTATCAGGGGTCGCCACAGCGGAATGAACCACCAACTTATCCAGCATATGTTTTACACAGCGCATGCCCTTCCAGCTGCAACCCAGTACTGGGAAACACCCATACACACTCATTCACTACGCACAATTTAGCTTACCCAATTCCCCTATACCACATGTCTTTGAGGAAACCCACGCCAACACGGGGAGAACATGCAAACTGATCCAGCCGAGGCTCGAACCAGTGACCTTCTTGCTGTGAGGCGAACGTGCTACCCACTACCCACCGTGCATCCAATATAATATAATATATAATAAAATATTTGAATATGGGCGACGCAGTGGCGCAGTGGGTAGCACGTTTGCCTCACAGCAAGAAGGTCGCTGGTTCGAGCCTCGGCTGGGTCAGTTGGCATTTCTGTGTGGAGTTTGCATGTTCTCCCCGTGTTCGCGTGGGTTTCCTCCGGGTGCTCCGGTTTCCCCCACAAGTCCAAAGACATGCGCTATAGGTGAATTGGGTAAGCTAAAATTGTCCATAGTGTATGTGTGTGTATGAATGTTTCCCAGTGATGGGTTGCAGCTGGAAGGGCATCCGCTGTGTAAAACATATGCTGGATAAGTTGGCGGTTCATCCCGCTGTGGCGACCCCAGATTAATAAAGGGACTAAGCCGAAAAGAAAATGAATGAATATTTGAATATGTTGTAACGGCCTGCGTACGGAGCAATATGGATAGCCCTCAAAATAAACAAAGTTTGCAAAGACGATTTCCCTCAGTAGTAGTTTATTGTCCAGGAAAGGAGTATACTGTCCTTTACAAACAAACTGCCGCACACAGGGTTACTGAAATGAATGAAAATAAAACGGAGCAACATTTAGGCTTAGTCCCTAAGTGAGAGTACATTACCCTCACATACATGCAGGGGCTCGTGTCTAATGCAACCATAGCAACAACACACAAAAAAAAAGGGTGCGTGCTCTTAAAGGGGCCATACACCTTCTTACTCGTTTCCATAGATATTTACATTAGATGTCGCCTACCCTGTTGTTGTCTATTGGAAGGAATGCGTCAATAGAGCCGCCATTTTAGTACAGGGTACCGCTCCTTTGAAATGAATGCGGGACCAAGGTGCAGTGGAGAACTATGGCCATCCAGAGCCAGAGATATACACATATATACATATATCTATGATTGGGAGTTTCCCCGGTGGTCAGTACGCAAATATTTTATTTAATTACGATAATTATAATTTTACATCACTTTTCTACATCGATGGATCAGTGACCGCACGGGCATTGCTGATAAAGAGTGTGTGTTTGTGTGCATGGAAATGTATTATCCTCCCTCCCTGTTCAATTTGATCTAATCCATGTCGTGAAACACAGCCCCTCTCCCGCTTTCACTTCTCATTCTAACGGAGGGAGCGATTCGTTGGTGAATGAATCTCGGTGATGAACGACTCGTTCACTTAGCCGACTATAATACAAGTTTCTAGCAGCGCAGCGTCTTGTTGTCATATTTATTTTTCATTGTTTGCTGATTTTATTCAACAGAACTAGCATAAGCCTAGAATTCAGTGCGAGTTGGTGCTACTTTGCCTTATGATCAGTGCAGTAAGAGACGGTATTATCATCAATGACGTTACTTGTTGAGCACAAAAGTTTGTAACATACAAAAAACGTAAAAAACGAAATCTTACCTATGAAATGTTCTGCCTTTGTGCTTTGTTTTCTTTGTTTGCTCGTTACTACACGCGTACGCAGTGCTAAAGTCCAGCATCTTCACATTGGCACGCTGTCTTGACTAGTGCTGTTGAATGATGTTTGTCCTGGGAGCACTGTACAAATATGGCGGCGCTATTGACGCATGCTCAGGGTCCGTATGCGATATCTAGTGTATATATCTATGACTCGTTACAATGTAATAGGCTACCTCTTGTATCATTGTATTAATACAGTGAAGGAGAAGGAAAAAAAAGCATTGGCAGACTGAAGACCGGAAGTGGTTTTTTTCATGCTACTGAAGGAGTTGCGCTTGTGGATATTTACTTTCGCTGGGAGCTGAACTTTTTTTTTTTTTTTTAGGTAATTAGATATATGTAAATACTTTAGAACAATCACAAAACGAAAAAAGAAGCATTGAAAACATGCAGCTAATGCCCTGAAACCATTTAAATGGATGTAAATGTCTATTGTTTATTTAAATATTTTAGAACGATCACAACATGAAAAAAACACACTGAAAACAACATTTAAATTCGTCCAAATGTCTATTTTTGTATTTTTAAAATAGATATTTTTCAGCTAAAGTTGAAGGAGTTGCGATTAAAATGATTTTTTTTTAAATACGGTTTTAAAAACTGCTTTTATTCCAGCCAAAATCAAACAAATAAGCCTTTTTCCAGAAGAAAACAAATATTATAAGTAATAATGTGAAAAAAATCATTGCTTTGTTGAACATAATTTGGGAAAATTCACAGGAGGACGAATAACTTTGACTTCAACTGTAGGTCTAATTCACTGAAACACTAAACACTGAAAACATCTGAATTATTTTTGTATTTTTTATTTATATATATATATATATATTCTGTCAGCTAAACTTAAACTAGGCTATTTTAATATGTAATACCGTGAAGTAAATAAAGTAGTACAGTAGTACTCGGAAGTAGTACATTTAAATCCATCTGAATGTTTATTTTCTATTTAATTACACGTGACAAAAGACACTGAAAACATGTAATGTGCTAAAAACATTTAAATTCGTCTAAATGTTTATTTTTTATTGAATTAGCGTACATGTAGCCTATTTATTATTATTATTATTATTATCTCTGTCAGCTAAAGTTAAACTATTTGAACATGTAATAGGCTACCTCTAGGTCTTGTGGTACCGAATTAATAAAGTGAAGAAGGAGGAGGAGGAGGAGGAGGAGGATTGGCAGACTGAAGATCGGAAGTAGTTTTGTTCATGCTAATGAAGGAGTTGCGCTTATAATTAAAATTAATAATGATACTAAAATAAAATGATAATAAAAACTGCTTTTATTCCAGCCAAAATCAAACAAAAAAAGCCTTTATCCAAAAGAAAAAAATATTATAGGAATACAGTAGGGGGGAAACGTTGCTCTGTTAAACATAATTAAGAAATATTAAAAATATAATAGTAATAAAAATTCACAGGAGGGCCAATAATGTTGACTTCAACTGTTGGTCTAATTTACTGAAATATTAAACACTGAAAACATTTGAATTATTTTTGTATTTTTTATTTATATATATATATATATATTCTGTCAGCTAAAGTTAAACTAGGCTATTTTAATATGTAATACCGTGAAGTAAATAAAGTGAAGAAAATAAGGATTGTCAGACTGAAGATCGGAAGTAGTTTTGTTCATGCTAATGAAGGAGTTGCGCTTAAAATTATAATTAATAATGATACTAAAATAAAATGATAATAAAAACTGCTTTTATTCCAGCCAAAATCACACAAAAAAGCCTTTTTCCAGAAGAAAAAAATATTATACACTCTCAGAAATAAAGGTACGCGAGCTGTCACTGGGGTGGTACCTTTTCAAAAGGTACAAATTTGTACCTAAAAGGTTCATATTAATACCGCAAGGGTACATACTAGTACCTAAAAAGTACAAAAGTGTTCCTCTTAAAAAAAATTGGTACTAATATATACTTTTGAGGTACCAATATGGACCCTTTAAGTACAAATGTGTACCTTTTGAAAAGGTACCACCCCAGTGACAGCTCGCGTACCTTTATTTCTGAGAGTGTAGGAATACAGTAGGGGGGATACCTTACTTAACATAATTAAGAAATATGAAAAATATAATAGTAATAAAAATTCACAGGAGGGCCAATAATGTTGACTTCAACTGTTGGTCTAAATCTTTCAGAACAAAAACACTTCAAATTACTTTTTATATATTTATTATATTATTTATTTTCTGTCAGCTAAAGTTAAACTAGGCTATTTGAACATGTAATAGGCTACCTCTAGGTCTTGTGGCACCGAATTAATAAAGTGAAGAAGGAGGAGGAGGAGGAGGAGGATTGGCAGACTGAAGATCGGAAGTAGTTTTGTTCATGCTAATGAAGGAGTTGCGCTTGTGGATATTTACGTTCTCCGGGAGCCGCCCTTCATTCACCACATGGTTAAAAGCTGCCCGCGTTCGCGCCACTTTCGCAATTTTACTACGCGTTTGTAACGGCGTGCTCTGGTGCTCACGGTTTATTTCCAGCACTTTGGCGTTTAGTTTCGACGGAGCGATGGCATAAACGGTAAGTGTGTACAAGTGAGTGAAGATGGAGGATTCTACAAGAACCAGTGTCTTACTACGCGCGCGTACTATTGCGTTGACATGAAACCTGTTGTTGGCTTTACGCGAGTCGTTCACGTGCTTAAAAGTCTGGGATGTTGTTAAAATTGTTAAACGTTCACTTCACCGCGTTGGGGACCGCATTAAAGATGTGTTTTAATCAAAACAGTGTAGTAAGAAGCGCGTGGTCCTCCATAGTTCAGGGAATGAGGGAGATTTGAAAAGCGTGCGCGAGGCGGTGCCAAACGGCGCGAGTTAAAAACAACACAAACGATAATACACAACTTTTAATAAAACAAACAGCAGTTTTTATGTGTTTTGGTGAAGGCTAGTTGTGGAGTTCGGCTACCAGCAGAACAAAGCGGCAGCACATGGGGCAGCTGCAGGCCGCGCGGTATTGCGTTAGCATTGTTGCTATGCTAGGTAGCGTCACGCGAGTCTAAAAACACACGCGTTAGCGTACTTTTAATTTGTTGTGAATTGGTTTAATGCTAGATATTGGTCTCCCTTCTCTCTCGTGGTTGGTTCAGGATTGATGAGAATGGTTTGTTTGTGAGCATGTGCGGCGGAGGAGCGCGCTGGGCCGGTCACATTCAACAAAATCACTGATAACCCATTTTGGGTGTTTTAATGTGAACAGAGACTCGTTTAACGAGTAGCTCGTGTATTTATCGACTAAACCGAGAAGCCGCGTGTAAACTAAAATTAGCTCAACTAGTTACTACGGCTGTTGTTGTTGAACAACACGCGCTCCGCATATTTTACGACAGTTGTTCGGAGTTGTTGGTAGCTTTAATGGCAGGTAACTTTGCGAGTTCCAACACGAACAACAAGGAAAGCCGTGAACACTTGACTTTTACGCTTGTTTTTGGTTTGTTTCTGGAAAACACAACTAATGCGGAGTCTTCGGCGCCATGTTGGTGCAAATCATTGGGGGAGGGGTGTGCGCGCGTTTTGCTGGACTGCGCATGCGCCGAGGACGCCGGTTGCGTACTGCGCTTATCACAGCTCTTCCAAAGAGTAGTGTTGGTTGTAAACACACACAAAGTGCGTGTTGTAAAGCATAGTAAATTAAAATAATCTACACTTCTATGAGTTAAACTTGCGAATCTGTCATATAAAAGGTATTTTGAGGAATCTGGAAGGTTTTTTTCGTAATATTTGGTGATTATTAAAGTCAATAGGGATCATTAGTTAAATTATTTGTCCAACAGAAGAAACTATTACATATTTGGTGTGATAATTACTTTAATATTTAGATTAACTATTCATTTAATGAGGTAACCAACTTACTTGAATGAATGAGTAAATCCCATCACAAGGTACCGTGTGTACTATTCGTACACAAACACTTCTAACACACTGCATTTTGTCTCTCGTTATTCCAGGATCTCCAGAAAGGTGTTTCCCCATGGATAAAGTGACGCCAGCAGCCACGATCTGTCCCACTTCATGTCACTGTAGTGTCAAAGTGCTTACAGTGCAGGTAGTTCAATATAATCTACTGCAGTGGAGGCACTTCAAGCTTTACCGTGACGCAAAAACTCGAGCGCAATCATTATCTACTGCTTATGCTAAGGTGCATTTAGTGCAGATAGTGAAATAGACTAGCACCTACTGCCCTAAGTGCCCCTTCTGGCATAAGGGGCTGGCAAAACCCTCCCCGCTGCTGCTCTCCCATTGGCTGTCCTTCTATTCTTTAGCTTCATGCAGTTCTCTGCTAGTTTTGCATAGTTGCACTACAAGAAATATTGAGTTGTGCAAATCTATGCAAAACTGATGGTGGCCTGCTTTCCCCGTCTTTTCCTGCGCTTCTGGCTTTGAGCATTTCTGCTTTCGTTCATGTGTATAAAACTGTTAATCTCATTCTGATTCCAGCAGTATTAAAGTGCTTATAGTGCAGGTAGTTTGTGAAAATCCTGATCTACTGCAATGTGAGCACTTCAAGTACTTCTAGATGCTAGCGTCGCTGAGATTCTTCGATGTTCACGCTTTGTGCACACTGTCCTGGTTAGTTTTGCTGGTTTGCAGTCAGCGTTTGTATCGTTGCTGTGCAAATCCATGCAAAACTGATCATAGCAGTGAGGAATTTCCAGGCGGCGTCCCGTCAGGTCACAGCATCCCTTTCTTTGCAGGTTGGGATCGGCCGCAATGCTCTGCGCTGGAAGTATTGCACTTGTCCCGGCCTGTGAAGAGCATGGGAAATTGTTCGGCTGCTTTTGTGCTTTAAGACTGCATTTTTATATTCTAGATCATTTAATGTGCTTATTTTATTATTTTTCTACGTTAAATCTTTGTATTTTATTGCATATTTGATTTTTCTCTGCTGTTGTAGCGCTTTGGGTTTTAGAAAAGCACATTTTTTTTTTTTTTTTTTTATAGTGTTATTTTTCTTTCATGATTTTATATTAAAGTTATGTTGTTGTTTTTTTGCTTGTTTAGTCTCTTAAGTTGTGTCTTATGTGTTAGTGTATAACAGAATGATGTAAAAAATTAAATAAATGTTACCTGTAACTAGTAAATGTAGTTTTGTTTTTGATTTGAAATTGTATTATGCAATTGATCTCTGCTTGTAATGTTGGAGACTTAAGTCAGGGGTGTCCAAACTCAGTCCTGGAGGGCCGGTGTCCTGCAAAGTTTAGTTCCAACCCCAGTCAGTCACACCTGGGCTAGCTAATCAAGCTGTTACTAGGCCAGGGGTGTCCAAACTCGGTCCTGGAGGGCCAGTGTCTTGCTAAGTTTAGCTCCAACTTCCTTCAACATACTTGCCTGGAAGTTTCTAATATACCTAGAAAGAGCTTGATTAGCTGATTCTGGTGTGTTTAATTGAGGTTTGAAGTGATATATGCAGGACACTGGCCCTCCAGGACCGAGTTTGGACACCCCTGACTTAAATGATTAAAAACAATTATTCTGCATAGTTAAGTCCATGAATTGTTTAAGAAATGCGTTTAGAAAGATCTTCACAATTATGTTGAGCTTGTTTGCTGAAATTTGTGTTTCTAAATTAAAGTCATATTTATTTATTTTTAGTTTCAACAAAGCAGAGATCAGTTTAAGAAAATAAGCCATGAATTAAACTATGGGAAATTGGTAAATTTTTCTCACCGTGTGCTAAAGATGATGCTTTGTGTTGTCCACATCAAATTAAATTTACAATAGAGATTTATTTATACAGGAAATTTAAGTGTCTGATGATTAATATGAATATAAATTGTCGCAATATGGGTGAAAGTCCAATTATTCAGTGTAAAATGTACGTATTTCCATGATTGTGTGTGTTTGTAAAGTAAAACATGCTTGTTTTTGACCTGTACTTTTTGTAATATTTAAAATTGTAATCATGATGAATTGTATTTTACTTTAATTAGGTAGCATTTAATGTCATCAATTGTGTATGTTAAAGAGAAAAAATATGGGTATTTTGACCTGTATTTTCTTAATTATTTAAAGATCATATTAAATTTGATTTTACTTTCAAAATATATAATTCTAAATATGCCTGACTATTTATTTTTGTAAGCTGTCCTAGGTTTATGTGAATGGGTTTTATTAGCTTTATTTTCTAACTGATTTGTGTCACTTTATAAAATATAACTCAATTTTGTTGCAGAATAATCGTAAAACCATGTGGCATTCAAATCATTATTACTTGATATTGTTTTTAAAGCGGTAGTTGTAGAGCAGAGCTTGAAATCCCATAATTCAGTCCAAGAAAATAAGCTAAAAAGCCATTTATTTAAGTAAAATCATATTCAACATGATCACAGTTGCATGAGCACGTTTTAACTTTAAAATGTATATATACATATTTATGGACATACATTAATGTCATTGAAAATTAGACTTATTTTCACCCATATTGTGGCAACAGTAAAATCACGTAGAGATCATAATCTATGCATCACTGAATTATTTTGAAGAGTAAGCTTGCAACTTTAAAATTTAATTCATCTAAATCCACTTAAGGTCAATACACTTTAATGGTCCGTTTCGTTTGATAAGTTTTTCCTTCTGTAGGGAATATTGTAATAAATATATTTGCTATAGTACATTCATTCATTCATTTTCTTTTCGGCTTAGTCCCTTTATTAATCTGGGGTCGCCACAGCGGAATGAACCGCCAACTTATCCAGCATATGTTTTACACAGCGGATGCCCTTCCAGCTGCAACTGCTATAGTATATACTTAGTTTAATCATTTTGTCTTGTAAGTATTGAGTATTAAACGTTTCTAATAACAATTGGAGTGAAAACCGATGACTGAAAATACCATATCAGTTTCCTTCTTAATTTTTTTAGGTTGTTTACTTGCAATTTCCCATTGAAATGATGTATATCTGTATTTGATGCCTTGTTGATTTTGTCCAGCTTGTAGAAATCAGTGTGAACACTAGATGGAGATATTGCATTTTAGTGTTACGTCTAAATGTACTTGAGTTCATTCATCATTTGAGCTCCTGTTACACAAAAAGCTTTTGGAATAGCTTATATCTCCATATAGGTAATTACATTGCTTCTTCCAGCCCCATTCAACTACAAGATATTATTTGTTACTATAAAGGTAAAACTGATATACCAGAGAACTACATTATTCACTTTTTTATTTTGTATGGAAAATATTTTATTCACAAACAAAAATTCTCGAATTCGCAGCCTTCTTTCTCACATTTTTTAATTGAAATTGATGTTTTTATTAAATCTCTTAGACTGGTTAAAAACAAGAAAAGTGAGCGATTCTTGGATTGTTATGATAATTATTTTGGAAATATCACGGATACATAAGTCCTTCTGTCCCCTTGCTGTATTTGTGTTATTTATGTATGTTTTATTTATTATTATTATTATTATTTTTTATGTTTATGATATTATTTAACCTGATCTGTTAAGTTATTATCATTGTTACCTTTATGTCTTTGTGTAAGTTCGGATTCTGTATGTTTGTTATTGAAGTCAATATAAAAAAAAAATTGAGCTCCTGTTCATTGACCTGAAAGACATGTTTGTTTTTATACATGTATGTAGTTTAAACACCACTGAGTCTGCGAAAATACCATTAAAATCGTATGACTTAAATTATAATCTTTTATGGGCTCTTTTATTAGAGTCAGGGGTCATACGGTCATGGAAAACCTGGAAAAGTCATGGAATTTTGACATGGCATTTTCCAGGCCTGGAAAAGTTTTGGAAAATCAGAAAAGCCCACAAAGTTTTGGAAAAGTCATGGAAAACAGATATCTGTATACTTAAATATAGGTTAGTTGTCTTTACTACTTTTCTGTCACATACTCTCACATTATTAGTGCGGTGTAAGCATTATCTAAATCAATTTTACATAGATATATAAATATAAGCTGAAACTAAATAGATTGTTGCCTGTTTTACGATATGCTGTAATAAATTTGAACATGCATTGTTTTTACCACACATATGTAGACATTGCATGAAACATTAGGTCATGAAAATGTACTTGAAAGTCTTGGAAAAATCATGGAAAAGTCATGGAGTTTTAGTAGTAAAAATGTGTATGAACCCTGTAGAGTGTTTAATTTAGCTGTTTCAAATGCATTTCTTTTGTATTAGGTTAACCTCAAAGTGGAATTATAAATCAAACCATTATTTTTTTTAGGTTTATTTATCTAATGGTATGCAATTTATGGATTTAGGCATATCTATAAGTCATGTAGTAACATTACAATTTAGTGATTCACATGAGTTTGAGCTGCTTTTGGGTTCATGTTTGTCTGCAGATGTTTATTCATCTCATGCATGACAGTTTCTTGGCTCTCTGCTGGTAAGATTCATAAGGAATCGTGATTTATTGAACATTTTGTTTGTTTGTTTTTGTAGAAATAACCACTGAGCATGTGTTTCCGTATAGCCACTACTGTTTTTATAGCCTTAAACTTAACTACTTAACGATTCTTTCACTCTTAGAAATAATAAAGGTACATTTTTTGTTCCTAACAGGTTCTTAAAGGTACATATTAATTCCTAAAAAGTACAAATGTGTACCTCACAGTACCTTAAAGATATAAAACAAAAGTGAAACGTTAGGGTACTTATGTCCACCTGGATGGTACAAACGTTATTAAGGTTAAGTCGGTTTTACATTCGCACATTCGTTTAGTGACAACTTGTGACATGCTCCCTGTATTGTTTACCATGGTACTTTGGAGTATTTTGGCCTGAAATCACATGCAAGTATGACTTCAAAACATTTGTTTGACTGTGAACAATGTTGCCCTCTTGATAGTCATTAACTGCTTATATGATTTCACTATTTAGTATTTGCAAACGATACTTTTCTGACAATATAAAAGTGAAAATCCGAATGAGTGAATATAAAAACAACTTTACCTCAATACAAACGTTTACCTTTTGAAAAGGTGCGACAGATTTTGTACCTTTATTTCTGAGAGTGTTGCTGATGTGTTTTTTGGTTAAATGTTAATTTGAGTTTTATTTTGATAACGAGTCTTTAAAATCTCAAGTAAGAATAGGCTGTTATCTCTAAATTATTAAATCAGCCTATTGAAATGATGCTGCTGAATGTTTTAAATATGGGGATAAGTTACATTTTAACCTATACTTCAATGGTAACCATTTTAAATAGTCTAAATTGTCTGTCAGTATTATATATAAAGTTATGTTGGTAATAATTTTGATGAATAAAATGGAGTAATAAATCACAATGATTGATTGATAATTGATTTTTACTTAAATGGTTTTAATAAATAATAAATAATGCAGCCAAACGAGTCTTTCGCTTTCAGGAAGTGACGTCACGTCGGCGGGAAAATAGCGGCGTTTGTACAAACACAGGTGAAGATGAATGGAGATTCAGCGTTACTTTATGGTTAGTGATTGTTTTGTTTTGTGTTATTGGAAAAAACAACAGAGTTATAATCTGCTTTTTACATTTACACAGACCAATTTAATATAAACTTTCCACATTTAAAAATACTTGAACGCTGTTTTATTTGATTGTGTTGTTAGCTTTTTTGGCTAGTCAGATGCTTGTGCTTCATTTGAGTCTTTTTCTTTTAGCAAATGAATTATTTCAGGCATGGTTCATTCGCTTTAACAGCTTGTCTTGTCCTGTAATAGTGCTTCGAATTAAACGGTTCATCGAGTCTTCAAAATCTCAAGTAAGAGGCTATTATCGCCAAATCCCCAATTCAGCCTATTGAAATGAACAGAATAAAATATTCATGGTAACCATAGTTTCAGCCAAGATACAGTAGAATTTACTATTGCATTATATAATATATAATAGATTTAACATTATCAGTTGTAGTAAAATGTAAGGGTTTCCAGAGCATTGCTATGCAATTGCTGAGGTGTTTGAGTGGTTTGTTGTGTGTGGTTTCTAGGGTGTTGCTAAGGCCCAAGTAGGAATGGGCGATATCTTATCGTTTGCAATATACCGGTAAACATTCTCCTCATGATAAAAAAAAAAACTGACTTATCATAATAACAATAAAATGTATAATTGGTCTGTGAAATGGGTTCTTATTACAATAATATATGTGCAATATTTTTGCGTGTTTTTGGCTATGTCTACAATAATCCAGATGAATTTAAGCGTCTAAAAACGCTCCATGTCCACACTATTGTTTTCAATTCTTTCCGACAAAAATGGTCTATACTGAAACGATTGAAAGCACTTTTGTTCATGTACTGTGTATACGCACAGATGTAGGGCGAAGTTATCCCACTATGTACAGTAGCGTCCAGGTCTCACCCAAAATCTCTGCTCCATGTACTGTCATTTGCTTTTGCCGCTGATCAATAGCTCCCAGTGTCCTTTAAAGAGAGGCAATATGGAGCATGTACAAACTGACATTAATCTTTAATAAAGCTGTCAATATGTTAGCTGAATTGATCACATGACTGCTGAATGTTTACCTTTTAAAATGGGGATAAATTACATTTAATCTTTATTTCAATGGTAACTGTTTGAAATGGTAGCCTATAAATTGTAAACCTTGGTGAAAGACGGATGCATACGTCTCTGTATTATAAAGTTATGATGGTAATCATTTTGATTAATAAAATGGAGTAATAAAACGCAATCATTAATTTCTACTTAAATGGGTTTAAAAAATAATAAATAATACAGCCAAACGAGTCTTTCTGCTTCAGGAAGTGAAGTCACATCGGTGGTTTGTACAAACACAGGTGAAGATGAATGGATTCAGCGTTACTTTATGGTTAGTGATTGTTTTGTTTTGTGTTATTGGAAAAAATATGGCTCAAACCTGCTTTTTACATTTTACACGGACCAGTTTAATATAAACTTTCCACATGTTGTGAGAGTTCACAGTTTATCGTAGTTTCTTGAACACCAGTTTTTTATTTTTATTGTGTTTGTTAGCTTCTTTTTTGGCTAGTCAGATGCTTGTGCTTCATTTTCGTATATTTCTTTATCAACTGCATTATTTTAGGGAGGGCTCATTTACTTTACCAGCTTGTCTTGTCCTGTAATGTCCATTTGCTCTTCAGTGTTTGGACTTTCAGCAGTGAAAAACCACACTGAACTGAACTTCAACTCTGAAAACTGGACTGACAGTTTCAGTTTACTATAGAACTTCTATGTTAAGCTGCTTTGACACAATCTTGTAAAAGCGCTAGAGAAATAAAGATGAATTGAGCTGAATAATGTGCTTCAAAAGGAAAGCTTTATCTAAGTGCTCAATTAACCATTAACTCATTTCACACTGTACACCAATTCTCTACTCCCTCCACTGGCTCCCTGTTAAATTTAGAATTGATTTTAAACGTTTGATGTTTATTTTTAATGCCATCAATGGTCTTGCTCCTACTTATTTATGCAAAATTTTGCACATTCACAAACCCAGCAGAGCTTTGCGATCTGCTGACATACTTCAGCTTGAAGTCCCTCGGTCAAGATACAAGCAGTGGGCTTCGTACAATCACTGACCTGCCGCTTTTTAAAGCCAAGCTTAAGACCCACTTGTTTAAATTGGCTTTTAATGCATGGCACTAACGCTTCTTTATGTTTTATTGTTTGTTGTATTTTATTGATATTTCTTGTATAGTTTTGCATTGTCTGCTTTTTTTGATGTGCTCTATAATTTGATTTTACTTGTGTAAAGCACTTTGGTCAACCTTGGTTGTAGTAAAGTGCTATATAAATAAAGGTTGGTTGATTGATTGTATATTTAGTGCTTTTTCAACTCAAAACAGATATTTTTGTGAACTAGAGCTTCACTTCAGTCCATTGTGGGGTCTTTTTGTGAAGTTAATTCACCTAAAATTTAACAACTGGGATCATCATGAGTTGAAGAGGCACATTGTGATTTTCAAACTCAAGCACTGGATTGTTAAATCTAACAAAAACATTAAATTACATTGTCCAGCGTTTTAAAAATAGCTCTTTCGCTACTTCTGTTTAACTAGACTAGCAGATGTTCTTGTCATAAACATGATGTGCTTAAATAAATCACTAGAGTAATGTAGATCAATGTTTTTAGATGTGAAATGCAAACCAAGCAAACTTTACATGTATTTTATTAGCCCACCACAAAATTGCTAGACCATTATATCTTTATTTATTAATGTTGAAAGGCCAGGCCAGTCATTTTGTATAAACCCCGTTTTCACAACGCGATCGTGCTGAACTTGTCTGTGCTAACGAAGCACGCATGCGCAAAAGCAATAAGAAGGCGTGTTCCTGTTGGTCAACATCACATTTTTCAAAGGATCGAAAATTATGATATTGCTCTGCTAGCCTTTCTGTTGGAAATTAATGTTTTGAAGCATCTCAGACTGTGTGGGCTGTGTGACAATATAGAAGATAAATGATTGTTGTATCTGTGTAATCTAAACTTGGCCATTTTTACTGAAACCTTGCATAATTTATCAATAGCTAATGTTTGAGAACAATATTAAAGACTTAATACAACTGAACCAAAGCTTCCAATGCCGTTATTGAAAGATTGTTTGTTCATAACTTTGAGAGAACCTTACCAGAACGTTTCTAAGACTGTTTCTTTTTTGTGAGGGAAGTTTTAAAGGAACGTTTAACTACAAATTTTATTGTCACGTTATTTAGCTGAATGCATTATTTTTTAAGATTACGAAATCAAACTAAAAAGGATTTTGGTTTCCTCAAAAGCCCCTCCCCCCCTCCCATAATAATGTGGTGAAGCAACAGTTCATTAAACAATGCCAGAATTTTTAATTAGGCTGCATTTTCCCAAATATGCTACTAACTAATCATGCGTCACCATTATATTCCATGGTATTTGATTAATTTGTATGTTGGTACTTTAATGTGTACAGTCTCATCTATTAGTTATGGGTTATGTTAAGTTTCATCTTTTAGGTCTAGAAGGTTCATTTTTGTGCCCATCCTCATCTTTCACTCATCAACTAATGGTCAAATTCTAATTAAAGTTTTTATTTCATTGGACTAACTTGCACAGACCACCTTAAAGGGCACCTATTATGCAAAAATCATGTTTATAAGGGGTTTAAACAGTTGTGTAGCTGCAGTGTGTGAATATTGCCAGCCTCTTATGGTAACAATTGATTGATTAATTTTTTTATAATCATACTTGATAAAAACAGTGTGCAGAAACACTTTGATTGACATTCTCCCTTTGTACGTGTCATCAGAGGGGGAAAGCTCCGCCCACTAGTGACCATCTCCCTCATTAGTATAGGAGGTTAGTCCTATTTTGCTACTTTGCTGAGGCATTTGTAGCTCCGCCCTCTTTTGAAGAGCGTAATCTCATTTGAATTTAAAGCGACAGTCAGCAAAACAGCACAATTTGGATCGAAGTCTAAAAGGGTCAGTTTCAGAGAGTTAGAAAACATTTGTGTGGTATTTTTCTGCTGAAACTTCACACACACACACACACACACACACACAGACTCCAGAGACTTATTTTACATCTTGTAAAAAAGGTCTCCTTTAAAACTAACAATGTGCGCTAGCAAAGTACACATCGTAAATATGGGTGTAATGCAGTCTTTAATACCATCGTCACAGCTATAAATGATCCACCTGAAGGTCTACAATTTGCACAGCATGAATCAACAGCGATTTGAAAATCGGCCTGAATATAAAGTGACAGAAGCCAAAGGGAACACGATCCTGGGTGTCCACTCATTATTCACCCCAATCTCACCTACTAAGGGTCTCTTGCACTCAAGTAACATGTCAGGTTAGCACAGGCCCTTTTTTTTTTCTTGCCTTTGCCATTCGTTGAATCATTTATTGCAGCGCCCTATGAAAGCATCATCAATCTTGTTTGGTCTGATCTAATGTGCTGTCAGCCGCTCCGTGTCTCCTTGTCCACTCTCATAATTTAACCAGTAATATCATCATGTCCTCCGGGCATGAGTGAGTATGGAGGTCATTATGGTTTTACAGCAGGCAGATGCAAAAACGGAGGTTTTCATAAAGTAGCATCACCATGATTTTAACCTTTATGTACTGTTGGGGATGTTTTCATCCACTCTGGGGTCATTTTGAGTCTTAATTTGGCCGTAACTTTCCGTGTTTCAGCTAGCAGAATTATTTTTTGGTGACAAATCTTATTTTGACACATTTTGATTTTTTTTTTTGTAATTTTTTTATTATATATAAACTCATCAAAACACTCTGGGCAAATTGACTACCCTTTTATGTTCGGGATGAAAACATCCACCGATTTAAACTGCTGTAAAAATGCATCAGATAAATATTTCTTTAACGTTTTTTTTGCATAAATCTTTTAATCAACGTCAGTCCTGATCAAAACTACTAAATTGTTTAGAAAATTTACAGGATTTTAACTCTTTAACTGCCAAATTCATAAATGATGTCACTGATTTGGTGAAAAAAAACACACAAAATGATGTATTTTCAATATAAAAAGTAATTGTGGACTGGATTTTTAAAAACTTTATCAAAGTCTTGGACATGTGAAACAACATTGCCTTTGCATTGTTTTTGTTAAGTTTTTCTCCCTAATTTACTGTTGATGGCTGTTTTTGTCCCATTGACTTTCATTATAACCACATTTTTTTATTTCAAAACCATGACCGCATATAATCATGCATTTTTGATTGTTGCTGGTTTTCCCTGTTAGGAAGAGGTAAAATTTGTCATTTTTACTGTTGATCATCAGTTGGCACCATTAACCCTTTAGATAGACCTATGGAAAAAAAACAACAACGTAGTTTCTGGATTTTATAGAGTATAACAGCAAATTAAAGTGCGTGTATGTGTGTGAGAGTGACCTTTGCGCACTTACCTTGATGTGTCTGAGACAATCAAAATATGCATCTCAGCTCTCAGAACTACATAGAGTAAACAAAGACTGTGTATTTATGCACCAACAAATGTGGTTATAATGGAAGTCAATGGGGCAAAAACAGCCACCAACTGTAAATTAAGGAGAAAAAATGAAAATCTAACAATGCATCAAAGCCAATGTTGTTACTAATCATTCAAATGTCCAAGACTTTGATAAAAGGTAAAAAAAAAAAAAATCCAGTCCACAATTACTTTTTATATTGAAAATACGTCATTTTGTGTGTTTTATTTTCACCAAATCAGTGACATTATTTGTGAATTTGGCAATTAAAGAGTTAAAATCCTGTAGTTTTTAAAAACATTTAGTAGTTTTGATCAGAGGCTGATTAACAGATTTATGCAAAAAAATGTGAAAAATATTTATCTGTTGCATCTTTACAGCAGTTTAATTCAGTGGATGTTTTCATCCCGAACATAAAAGGGTAGTAAATTTGAACAGCGCACAAGGGTTAAAGAGCAGGTCATATTGTATTTTAAAGTGTGCTGATATTATTCTTGATTCTACGGTGGGCGAGAGAACTTAACGCGCTGCAATTTAAGAATTACAAAAAACACTTGCAAATAAAGAAAAGATCTTCATTGGTTTGCCAGCAATGCATGTGTTGCAAATTCTCACAATGCAAACAAATTAAGTAAACGTGCTGCAAATTCTCACAACACGTGCAAATAGCAGGGAACATAACGGAAATGTTTCAAGGGGACCCAAAAACATGACGTGTTAATTTGGTTGGCAAACTCTGTGTTTTTAGGTTGTTTTCTAGATCTTCTTGAGTGTACTTGGGTTGTAAACTTCTCTTTGTGGCCTTTTCTATCAACACAGATGCAGAGTTATTGAGCGTATGTCTAATTTATAGAACATTTTGTATTGATTTGAAACTTTATTATAAATCTGTGTGCCTATCGTTAAATAAGAAAAGCTACTAAAACTACTGTGCTGCTGAAAAAAATAATGATATCATTATAAGCATTACTTCCAAATGATCAGGTCCCGTTTTGTACACCTATATAACATTTTAATGATTTACTTATGTTTTCAGATATTTGTTTTAAGTATTTGTTACAATTTTGTAACTAGCTGTACCATGAATATGTATTCAAGTCACATAATATTAGTACAAATTACATGTTTTGTGTATCCTCTGTTACTAATGTTAATAAAAACATAAATAAAATGGGAAAAAAAGGGTTGTAGACTTGGTATTGGAGTGCATTGTGGGATTGATTGAGCGCACTGACAGCACTAGAAATGTCTGCTCCCTCAAATAGTGCACTATTTAAGGGTATAGACTTTTTTTTTTTTTTTTTGGGATACAGCTAAGATTTTTGTTTATCATGCACTTTTTTTGCATCTAATGGACAGCTGTGTTAAACTGCAAATAAGATATTCTTTGGAAAACCCTTATGAGCTGTTCTTTAATCATAGAAATAAAACAAAAGATGTTCTGTTAATGTTTTGCACTGAAATCAAGCTCTAAGGGTTTCATCATGCATGCGAGCAGTTGATCACAAGCGTTTGGCTTTCTACCAGGAGGAATCCAGTGGAAATAGTTCCCAAGCCTCTTATGAAAGCATCTTTCATTGAGTTTTTCTTCTTAGAGACTGCTGACAGACAAAAGCATGGAGCGTCCACATTTTCCCCATGACCATAATTCATTATTAACAGGTCGAAAGGCATGTGGTCACGTAACCAGCGTCTTTACAACTGGCAAAGAATGGAGAGAACAGCATGTAGTCAACAACTGGAAGTGACAGGGATTTATATAACATCATTTTTTTAGGTCAGAAGATTGTGAATTATTATTAAATATTAGATGTGTATGTCCGTGAGGAAGAAACAATAGTCTCTTGTGTTGAATCTGCAATGCCAAACTGGATGAAAGTAGAAACTGGCACCGATAAACTTTGACATTTATGTTAGATAAACAGCTTTTTAGCGATTCCAGCATTATGGATGTGACACTTTCAGTAAAAATTTCACAGAGAAACTTTGCACTCACCGGCCATTTTATTAGGTACACCTTACTAGTACCGAGTTGGACCCCCTTTTGCCTTCAGAACTACCTTAATCCTTCGTAGCATAGATTTAAAAAGGTACTGGAAATATTCCTCAGATTTTGGTCCATATTGACATGATAGCATCACGCAGTTGCTGTAGATTTGTCGGCTGCACATCCATGATGCGAATCTCCCATTCCACCACATCCCAAACTTGCTCTATTGGATTGAGATCTGGTGACTGTGGAGGCCATTTGAGTACATTGTCATGTTCAAGAAACCAGTCTGAGATGATTCACGCTTTATGACATGGTGCGTTATCCTGTTGGAAGTAGCCATCAGAAGATGGGTACACTGTGGTCATAAAGGGATGGACATGGTCTGCAACAATACTCGGGTAGGCTGTGGCGTTGACACGATGCTCAATTGGTACTCAATTATGGGCATAAAGTGTGCCAAGAAAATATCACCCACACCATTACACCACCACCACCACCAGCCTGAACCATTGATACAAGGCAGGATGGATCCATGTTTTCATGTTGTTGACACCAAATTCTAACCCTACCATCCGAATGTGGCAGCAGAAAACTCATCAGACCAGGCAACGTTTTTCCAATCTTCTATTGTCCAATTTTGGTGAGCCTGTGCGAATTGTAGCCTCAGTTTCCTGTTCTTAGCTGACAGGAGTGGCACCC
>CAIGQV010000715.1:90142-104279 GCA_903798115.1 Danio jaintianensis | reverse complement strand
AATGGATAGACCGATGGATGAAGGGACAGATGGATGGATGGATGGACAGATAGAGAGATTTATGGACAGATAGATGGATGAGTGGATGGACGGATGAATGGATTTATGGATGGACGTATGGATGGATAAATGGATGTATTGATGGATAGTTAGGTAGATGGGTGGATGGACAGATAGATGGATGGATGGATAGATAGATGGATGGACCGAAGGATGGATAGATGGATGGTTAGACATACAGATGGATTAATGGATGGACGGATAGATTTATGGACAGATAGATGGATTAATGGATAGATGTTAGGATGTATTTATTGATGGATAAATGGATGAACAGATAGATAAATTGATGGATGGATGAAAGGATGTATGGATGCATTGATGAATAGATGGATGGATTGGACAGATAGATGGACTAATGGATTAATTAATTGATTGATTGGATGGATGGATGGATGGATGGAAAGATGGATTGATATTTCAGTTTAAATGTGTTGTAAGCTTTTGCTGCATATAAAAATCATCATGTTTCAGGATTATTTAATGTATATAAAGTTTGAATGCCTTAAAAAACATTCTGCGCTGTGTAAAGAGCTATAGAGAATACTCAACAGTGACAGTAACTATACTTGTATAATAAACTTACTTTACATGATTTAAAAAAAATATATAATTCTTATAATAAAGTTAAACAATAAATAATATATTAGCTTAAATGATAAACTCAAAAATAGTCATGCAAAATGATAAAATCTGAGACACAGGCTGCTGTAAATAGAAAGCGGGGTAATTTTTCAGCTCTTTTCAGTGTTTTTGCTCCGTCTCGCAGCAGCTGTCCTTCAGGAATTTTCTCGGTTTATTCCAGGCAGATTTTGGGCAGAGCTTTTGGTTTGGGCACAGCGGCACAGCGGGACGTTTTTAACATTTCTACCATAGTGCAGAAATGGGGAAGTCCAGTGTCCTGCTCCAACCCAAACCCTGAGTCACCGAGAGCACAATAAATCACAAGACTGACCAATACACACACACACACTGCAAAAAAATGCTTTTCTTACTTAGAGTTTTTGTCTTGTTTCTAGTCCAAATATCTAAACATTCTTAAATCAAGAAGCATTTTATAGACAAGCCAAAGATATTGTGTTGTTTTCAGAAATAATGAGTCAAAATTAAGTGAGTTTCTAACTTGAAACAAGCAAAATATGGGGGCATGGTGGCTTAGTGGTTAGCGCTGTTGCCTCACAGCGAGAAGGTCACTGGTTCGAGTCCTGGCTGGGTCAGTTGGCATTTCTGTATGGAGTTTGCATGTTCTCCCCGTGTTGGAGTGGGTTTCCTCCGGGTGCTCCGGTTTCCCCCACAGTCTAAACATGCACTATAGGGGAATTGGGTATGCTAAATTGTCTCTAGTGTATGAGTGTGTGTGTGTCTGTGTGTGTGAGAATGAGTGTGTATGGGTGTTTCCCAGTACTGGGTAGCAGCTGAAAGGGCATCCGCTGTGTAAAACATATGCTGGTATAGTTGGCGGTTCATTCCGCTGTGGCGACCTCTGATAAATAAAGGGACTAAGCCGAAGGAAAATGAATGAATGAATTGTTCACTACACAAAAATCTATCTGAAATTATTAAAATAACCCCCTGCAAAAGTTTACATTCCCTTGGTTTTCAATGCTGTGTGTGGTTTCCTGATGATCTATCAGTGCTTTTTCTGCTTTGTGATGGTTGTTGATGAGTCTCTTGTTTGTTCTGAACAGTTAAACTGACTGCGGTTCTTCAGAAAAATCCTCAATCTCCTGCAGATTCTTCAGTTTTCCAGCATCTTCTGCAGATTTGAACCCTTTCCAGCAGTGACTGTATGATTGTGAGATCCATCTTTTCACACTTAGGATGATGTAGGGAGTCAAACACTACTGTTAAAAAAGGTTCAAACACTTACTGATGTTCCAGAAGGAAACACAAGGCATTAAGAGCTACAGAACAAACCATTGTTGTCCAATAACATTCCTTATTAAGTCTTTAAATGTCACTTTAAGCTGAATACTAGTATCTTGAAAAATAACTAGTAAAATATTATGTGCTGTCATCATGGCAAAGATAAAAGAAATTAGGTATCAAAAGTATTATGTTTGGGCGACACGGTGGCTCAGTGGTTAGCACTGTGGCCTCACAGCAAGAAGGTCACTGGTTCGAGTCACGGCTGGGTCAGTTTCTGTGTGTTTTCATGTTCTCCCCGTGTTGGCCTGGGTTTCCTCCAGGTGCTCCAGTTTTCCCCACAGTCCAAACACATGCGCTATAGGTGAATTCATGAACTAAATTGGCTGTAGTGTATGAGTGTGTGTGTGTGTGAATGAGTGATTGTGGGTGTTTCCCAGTACTGGGTTGCGGCTGGAAGGGCATCCACTGTGTAAAACATATGCTGGAAAAGTGTGAATGAATGAATGAGTATTATGTTTAAAAATGTGTTGGAAAAAAATCTTGGCGACGAAGAATGAACATTTCACAGGAGGGCAAATAATTTTGTGTTTAACTGCATGTACTTTTAAAATAAAACATATTTAGATAAATGTTTGAAAGATTACTATACTAAAGCCAATACATGTTTAGGTTTACTTTATTGCAGCTCTAAACCATAGATGTAAGCTGTTTTCTGTCATAAAGAGTGCTGGTGTGTCTGTTTCTCTCCGGCTGGATTGTCCCAAAGCCTCCAGAAATAGACGTTGATCTTCCATTCACAGAACTGGAGACACATGCAAATACACTGGATTGATATTCAGCTCAAATTATTCTCCGCAAACAGCTCTCCATTGTGCGACTGAGAATTGCATTGCAAATCTGAGAACGTTACAGAATACATGTAATTTGCAAACACAGATTTACATGGATGATACATCCAGTTAGGGGAATAAATACTGATAGATTTCATTCTGTACACTATAAACAAACACAGTGCTGAATAGAACCACTTTAAGTACTGTGTAGCACCTGTAAAGAACCACTTTTTTATTAGTGTATATTGTGCCAAATTGCACGTTGCACCCTAAGGAATTGCTGGAGAACCATTACAGTTTTTTTTTTATAGGTTCTATAAAACAGTGTTTCTCAACCCCGTTCCTGGAGGACCACCAGCACTGCATGTTTTGGATGTCTCCTTTGTCTGTCACACCCATTACAGCTCTTTCTGTCTCTGCTAATGAGCTGATGATCTGAATCAGGTGTGTTTGGAGACATTGGAAATGTGCAGAGCTAGTGGTCCTCCAGGAACATGGCTGAGAAACACTGGCTACGTTTACATGGACATCAGTAATCCAATTATTTGCCTTAATCTGAGTAAGACAATAATATGATGGTGTTTACATGAGTTGCTTTTTGAATGTTCCTTTCATGATCCCGTTTGACATGTTATAGCACATAGTTCGATTATTGTCATTGCGTCACTGCGCTATCCACGTTTCCTCTGGAGTTTCATGTAATTTCGGGTGTTTCATGCAGTCCGGGAGTTTCACTTTCATTCAGGAACACTTCATTCATGCCCCCGCGTGACAAACTGAGGTATTGGATGCGCGTATAAAGTAAGGACTGCTGGAAGAATGTTGTTTTAATGGAATTTGATACTGCAGGCCATATGGAAAGAAAAAAATTTGTGATGTGGGTGTCTGTGGTCCTTCACTGACTCTGTAGGTGCAGAGAATGGTGTCAAACAGCCATGTGTGTATAGACTATCCTGTCGCAAAACGCAGCGACAAGTCTTACACAACGGTAATAGTTTGATTGCGGTGTTTACATGTCTGTACTGCACTTCAATAATGCCACTAAAATCGGCATACTCCACATGTCCTAATTTCATTTCTGTTTAGTTTGATTATGACCTTAATCGGATTAAATTAATCAAAAATTGCTGTTTACATGGTAGACTCTTAATCAGAGTATTGTCTTAATCGTATTAAAATCGGATTATTGTATTGTTATTGTCCATGTAAACGTACTCATTGCTATACAGCACTTAAATTGGTTTTTCAGAGGTTCTTTGGCTTGTAATCAAAGGAGAACCATTTTTTTTTTAAAGTTACACTCTAAAACACACTCTAAAAAAGCTAGTTTGTATTTAAAACCCAAATTAAAACCCAAACATTAGGTTTGTGCATATTTGATCCAAACTTATTTGAGCCAACATTTTTGTTACTTTAAAAACCCAATATATATTTTTCAATTAAATTAAAATAAAAAAAATTTAACCCAATGGTTGGGTTTTTTGACCCAACATATTTGACCCAAATGTTTAATCACCCAACTTTTCTTTCCTCAGTTAAATTTAAATGACGTTTTTTTTAACCCAACGATTGGGTTTTTGGGTGAGCATTTTTTTGAGGGTAAGGTTAAAAAGGGTAAAAAAACAAAACTAAACTAAAATATATGATATGTTATATAACATTCATTTTTATATATATATATATATTTAGGCGACACGGTGGCTCAGTGTTTAGCACTGTCGGCTCACAGCAAGAAGGTCGCTGGTTCGAGCCCTGGCTGGGTCAGTTGGCATTTCTGTGTGGAGTTTGCAACCGGGTGCTCCGGTTTCCCCCCACAGTCCAAACACATGCACTATAGGGGAATGGAATAAACTAAATTGGCCGTAGTGTATGAGTGTGAATGAGAGTGTATGAGTGTTTCCCAGTACTGGGTTGCAGCTGGAAGGGCATCCGCTGTGTAAAACATATACTGGATAAGTTAGTGGTCATTCCGCTGTGGTGACCCTAGGTTAATAAAGGGACTAAGCCGAAGGAAAATGAATGAATGAATGAATAAATGAATGAATGAATGAAATAGTTGGTGTTTTTTTGTTTTTAAATGTCATTTAAATTGATTGTAAAAAATGAACCCAATAGTTGGGTTTGTTCACACTGTAAAAAAATATCTGTAAATTAGCCATTTTCTGTATTTTGTGATTCATGTTTTTATTTATTTCTGCTTTTGAACTGCATTATGGGATCTTGATATTTTTTTACAACAACTTTTTTACCCTTAAAGTTTGAAAAAGTGACTTTTATTGACATTTGTAATAGTTTACAGTGCTATATCGTCTGGGTTGGTGTTGTATGTCAATAAAGATGTTTTCAACATCAGAAGTGGACAGAGCAGAGATCAACATCCCATAATGCAATTCACAACTGCAAATAAACACTTGTGAATCACAAAATACGGAAACTGCTCATTAACAGGTATATTTTACAGTGCATATTTGACTCTCCATTGGGTTAAAACCGACAACCAAACATTTTTTAGCATGCAGTGTGTCCTCTGGAGCGCAGCTGTGAGCGATTAAATGTTTCCGGCCACACACACGTCCTCCAGTTTATTTAACCCCATACACTGCATATTAACCCAGGCGCTGCACCACTAGCTTTATCACCTAACACTTTATAGATGCACTCTAAAAAGAAATGCTGGATTGTTTTACCCAATGTTGGGTCAAATATGGACAGTTAATTATTTAAATGACACTTTTTAGTTCAGTTCTTGGGTTTGTCCATATTTGACCCAACACTGGATAAAATAACCCAACATTTTTTTAGAGTGTAGGAATAAAACCATCAACCACAAAAATGTTGCTGCTTTAAATAGAGCTCTTATGCTCACGCAGGCTGTATTTATTTAATCAGAGATACAGTAAAAACAGGATTAATGCAATTTTTCTTTATATATTTTTTTGCTCTTCAGTATAGATGTTCTCTATGTGTGTCTTTGGTGAACTAATTCATTTCTGTGGTTTTAAAACTGGCGACACGGTGGCTCAGTGGTTAGTACTGTCGCCATTACTTTCAATTCAATTCATGTTTATTTATATAGCGCTTTTCACAATGTAGATTGTGTCAAAGCAGCTTAACATAGTTCTAGTAAAGTCCAGATTTCAGAGTCGAAGTTCAGTGTAGTTTAGTTCAGTGTGGTCTAAATTTTACTGCTCAAATACTGAAGAGCAAATCCACCGAAGCACAGCTCCACAAGTCCCGATCCAAGCAAGCCAGTGGTGACAGTAATCTTGATATTTCGACTAGAATAAAAGCAGTTTAAAATTTTTAAAACCATTTTAAAGTCAATATTATTAGCCCCCTTAAGCAATATTTGTGTTGATTGTCTACAGAATAAACCATCGTTATACAATGACTTGCCTAATTAATCTAATTAACCTAGTTAAGCCTTTAAATGTCACTTTAAGCTGAATACTAGTGTCTTGAAAAATATCTAGTCAAATATTATGTGCTGTCATCATGGCAAAGAGAAAAGAAATCAGTTATTATAAATGAGTTATTAACTATTATGTCTAGAAATGTGTTGGAAAAAATCTTCTGTCCGTTAAACAGAAATTGTGGAAAATATATAAAGGAGGGCTAATAATTCTGAATTCAACCGTAGGTGTGTTTTTTTATAATTCTATCAATACCAAAATTCCTCTAAAAATAGTGTTATTTATTATTATTTTTTCCCAAAATATCATGCATAAATGTATACTGCATATATTTATTTTCCTAACGTTGCAAATATTATGTCAGTAGATTTTTAGAATTGATAAATATTGAAAACTAATAAAAAAAAAAAAAAAAATTTTATTAGAAAATGAACTCTGACTAACACAGCTTTATTTTCTTTTATTTATAATAAAACTTTCCCTGCAGCATAAGAAGCTCTAAATATCTAAAGGTTAGTTTTTGGGAACTTTAAGCTGTAAAATGCATTGTGAATGTGAGAGTGCATACATTTATTTTTTTTTAGAATGGATAATAAATGCAAAAATGAATGTAAAAAAAACGTCTTAGGCACAATGCCATTTTAAAATAAAAGCAAAGATAATGCACAAACTGTCCTTAACATATATTTATTTATTCAATGATTTATTTAATGATTTATTTATTCAATGATTTTTTTTTATTTAATAATTTATTTATGTATTCATTTATTCAGTGTAATTTTATTAGTTGCATCTACGTTCCTGCTGTCCATGATCTGTAAGATACTCTAAATTTATCTAAAAGTAAATATAAGATAATTTTTGTGAACTTTGAGCTGTAAAAATTGAAATGCATCAATAAAAATGTGAATGTGAGAATTTTTAAGTGATACCCAAATGTATAATGCAAACATTTATTTAGCCAGCAATGCAAAGTTATAGTCTATACTGTATATAATTAATGCAAAAAATATATTTATTTTTCAAAAGGTTTTTTCTTAGGCACAACACTTTTACAATAAATGCCAACAGTGTACAAATTGTCCTTAACATGATTTATTTATTTATTTTTCATTAAATTATTATTTATTTATTTATTGAAATTTTTATTAAATTATTTTATTTTTTATTTAAATTATTTATAAAATTATTTATTTGACATTTTATTTGTTTTTTATTAATTAAATGTGATTTATTAAATGATTTTTTTTTATTAATTTTTTTTATTTTTTATTAAATTATTTTATTTATTTAATTTATTTTATGAATTGTTAATTCATCAAAATATTTATTTATTAAATGGTTTATTTTAAAAATGATTTGTTTTTTATTTTATTAAATAATTTATTAAATGTTTTTATTTATTTATTTATAGAAAATTTTATTAAATTATTTTATTTTTTATTAAAATTATTTTTTTATTTATTAAATTATTTTTATTTATTTATTAAATGGTTAATTTTTAAAATTCATTCATTCATTTTCTTTTCGGCTTAGTCCCTTTATTAATCTGGGGTCGCCACAGTGGAATGAACCGCCAACTTATCCAGCATATGTTTTACACAGCGGATGCCCTTCCAGCTGCAACCCATCAATGGGAAACATCCACACACACTCATTCACACACATACACTACGGACAATTTAGCCTACCCAATTCACCTATACCACCTGTCTTTGGACTTGTGGGGGAAACTGGAGCACCCGGAGGAAACCCACGCCAACACGGGGAGAACATGCAAACTCCACACAGAAACGCCAACTGACCCAGCCGAGGCTCGAACCAGCGACCTTCTAGCTGTGAGGCGATCGTGCTACCCACTGCGCCACCGTGCAGCCCTAATTTTTAAAATGATTTATTTATTTTATTTTATTATTATTATTATTATTATTATTATTATTATTAAATGATTTAAATAAATTATAGTTTATTTAATGTTTTTATTAAATTATTTTTTACATTTAAGTTATTTATTTATTAAATGTGATTCATTCATCAAATTAATTATTTAATTTATTTATTTATTAAATGATTTTTCATTACATTAATATTTATTTATTAATATTATTTTTTTTATTTTTTTTTTATTTAATAACTTTTTCTTTCATTAAATGATTTATTTTTATTATTATTTATTTATTATTTTATTAAATGTTTTGTTTTGTTTTATTTATTTATTTATTTAAATTGTATTAGTTGTATGTATTTACTGCTTCGCCAGCTGCTGGTGATCCATAAGAAGCACACAATTAATCTAAAAGTAAATGTTTGTGAGCTTGAAGCTGTGAAAAGCATCAGTAAAGTGTAAAACAATCTGAGCTGTTGTCCTGTTGTTTGCGAATCTTCTGTCCTCTAATGAAGAGCTGATGTTTTATTCATGAGCTGCTCAGGAAATGTACAGGCCTTAAATTTTCATGAATTGTGAAGCTGTGGCCAGATCCAGTTACCTAATGAAACAAATCGTGCAATTAAAAAGAAATGAGCAAATAAAATCAATATGGATCTGTTTACGGAGGACTGCAGAAAGGGCAAGACGGATCTGTGTGTTTGCTGAACAACAACACAAATAAAGAGAAATGAGAGTTAGAGGAAAATCAGCACTTATACAGTTGAAGTCAGAATTATTAGCCCTCCTGTATATTTTTCCCCCAGATTTTGTTTAACGGAAAGATCTTTTATTTTCCTACACATTTCTAAACGTAATAGTTTTAATAACTCATTTCTAATAACTGATGTCTTTTCTCTTTGTCATGATGACAGCACATAATATTTGACTAGATATTCTTCAAGATACTAGTATTCAGCTTAAAGGGACATTTAAAGGCTTAACTAGGTTGAATATTGTATTTATTTTTTGCATCTGTCAATTCTGAAATGAGGGGTAAAGAGTTTTTAATTAATAAATAAATTAATTAATTAATTAATTTATTTATTTATTTTCCGTCTAATGGAAAGAAAACACCCAAAATAGACCTTTATTTGGTTCTTTTATATTAGTATTAGTGCCTGTAGATGACAATTATATTAAATAATTTACAAATTGTGTATAATATTATATTATTTTAGTATTTTGCCAGTACCTGACAAAAGTCTTGTCGCCTATCCAAGTTTTAGAAACAACAAATAATAACTTGACTTCTAGTTGATCATTTGGTATCAGAAGTGGCTTATATGAAAGGCAAAGGCCTCTAGATTACGCTTATTTTACCACAATATAATATGATCATGCCTTGATTTTTAATGATTTAATCAGGACAGTAAGGTCTGACTTTGCTTAGACATAAGTCTTGTCACTTAACAGAAATGTCCAGTATAGAATATAAAGTCATGGTGCAGTGGGAAAAGAATGAATATTGTGTCTGACTTCCATGAGCTTGGAGGACTGCATCCATACATCTCTGCAATGACTCAAATCACTGATTAATAAAGTCATCTGGAATGGCAAAGAAAGCGTTCTTGCAGGACTCCCAGAGTTCAACAAGATTCTTTGGATTCATCTTCAATGCCTCCTCCTTCATCTTACCCCAGACATGCTCAATAATGTTCATGTCTGGTGACTGGGCTGGCCAATCCTGGAGCACCTTGACCTTCTTTGCTTTCAGGAGCTTTGATGTGGAGGCTGAAGTATGAGAAGGAGCGCTATCCTGCTGAAGAATTTGCCCTCTCCTGTGGTTTGTAATGTAATGGACAGCACAAATGTCTTGATGCCTCAGGCTGTTAATGTTGCCATCCACTCTGCAGATCTCTTGCATGACCCCATACTGAATGTAACCCCAAACCATGATGTTTCCTCCACCAAACTTGACTGATGTCTGTGAGAATCTTGGCTCCATGCGGGTTCCAGTAGGTCTTCTGCAGTGTTTGTGATGATTGGGATGCAGTTCAACAGATGATTCATGGGAAAAATCTACCTTCTGCCACTTTTCCAAATGATCAACTAGAAGTCAAGTTATTATTTGTTGCTCTTACAACTGAGATTGACGACAAGACTTTTATCAGGTAGTGTATAATTAATTTATACATATAGTGGTATTTTATTGCACCTGTCAATTTTGAAATAAAGAGTAAAGAGATCTTAATCTATTTAATGGAAAGAAGACGTCCAAAATACACCTTTCAGTTCTTATATAGGACTATATCAACCTGTGTCTGTAGATTTCTATTGTAATTCATGTTTTTAAAGGTTATTTTCTCAAAATGATTTTTTTCTTTCTTTATTGAGCCATAAATCTACACTTCAGCAACTTCACCAAAACCTCAGTTTTATTCAAAACCACATTTTCTTGAGGTTTTTACAGAAGGATTTGACAATACATAATTTACATGATTTTATACAACTTTTATTAATTAGACATTTTATTTTTATTGTATTTCTTTATTTGCTTACCCTGTTGGCAGATTATTATGCCTGTTTTAAGGAAAAGCTCACTTAGTTTTGACTTATTATTTCTGAAAACAACACAATATGTTTTGCTTATCTAGAAAATGCCTACCCAGGCTCATTATTGATACGTATTCCTGTATACATTTCTGGAGACCACCAAATACGTCCCAGGAGCTACGTTTTTGTGCAGTTTTTGTTTTTGTAAATCCACCAGAGGCCGCTTTTTGAGATCTCAAATTTCTCTCACGAGTGCCATTCAGGCCTGCTGTTCTCACGTAAATCCACCAGAGGTCACTGACTGACTGACCAACCGACCCATCCCCCCACTCACCCCCTTCCCTAAACCCAGTGTTTTAAAAAGCAATCCAGAAAAAGAAAAGCACTTGCGGCCGCCTGATTTTTACCACGTTTTCAGATCTTACCACGTTATTTACTTGTTTATTTTATTTTATGCCTTTTTGTTTTATGCCGGCAGCTAGCTCTCTGCAACTCTCACATGGTCGTCCACTTAAGTTAAGAAGTGGTGTACCTGGATGGGAGACCACATAGGAAAGCTAGGTTGCTGCCGGAAGGGGTGTTAGTGAGACCAGCAGGGGGCGCTCAACCTGTGGTCTGTGTGGGTCCTAATGCCCCAGTAAAGTGAAGGGGACTCTATACTGCTCAGTGAGCACCATCTTTCGGATGAGATGTTAAACCAAGGTCTTGACTCTCTGTGGTCATTACAAATCCCAGGATATCCTTTGAAAAAGGAGGTTTAACCCCCGCATCCTGGCCAAATTTGCCCACTGGCCTCTGTCCATCATGGCCTCCTAACCATCCCCATATCATAATTGGCTTCATCACTCTGTCTCCTCTCCACCAATCAGCTGGTGTGTGGTGTGCAGTCTAGCGCAATATGGCTGCTGTCGCGTCATCCAGGTGGATGCTGCACGCTGGTGGTGGATGAGGAGATTCCCCCCCAAAAATGTGTAAAGCGTTTTGAGTGTCCAGAAAAGCGCTATATAAATGTAAGGAACTATTGTTATTAATTATTTTACCTGCTTTCTGGAACCGTTCTTCGCGAGACTCAAACCCTATCGTCGTGGTCAACTCCTCTTTGCATCACAAGCTCGCTGATGTACGTGGCGAGCCACTGGAAAAACTGGTTACAGTGGAAAAGCCATCCACACGGAGGTAAGCGGTCAGCTGGTGGCGCAAAAAGAAACAGAAGCCATCGGCAGCGTCATACCACCCGTAGCGTTGGTTTTAATAATAAAATGCAGCCATACGTAGCTCTGGCTACATAATTCACGATCTCCAGAAATGTATACAGGGGTACTTTTCCACTATGAGCCTGTGTTGAAAAATGCTTCTTGATTTAAGAACTTAAAAGATATTTGGACTAGAAACAAGACTAAAACTCTCAGTAAGCAACCAGCAAGATGTGCATCTGTCTGGAGGTGGTGAGCAAAGCTGGTTGCGGTGTTGTATGATGTTGTGTTTTTTTGTGTTGTTGGTGAGTGTGTGTTGTGTGGAGTCTCTGGGTCTGGCCAGTGTGTTATTAAAGTGTGTGCTGCTGATCTCCAGCTTCTCCAGATCGTGTTTGTTGGTTTCTGTGGCGTTCAGATCTTCGGACACGCCTGGAAAAGAGATGTTGACATGAATAAATGTTTTCCTCCGTCATATTTGTGGCCATGGCTGTGCAGGAATTACAGCATTGTGTGCATCAGGGCAATCTCTCTCTCTCTAATTCACATACAGATATCTGCAGCATTCACTACACTGCAGATAAATGCTTTTCTTGGAGTTTTTGTCTTGTTTCTGGTCCAGATATCTAGAGATTCTTAAATCAAGAAGCATTTTGTAGACAAGTAAAAATATATCGTCTTTTTTCAGAAATAAAGACTCAAAATTAAGTGAGTTTTTCCATAAAACAAGAAAAAAAATTTTTTTATGGCATGCTGATTTATGTCAAATCGTGAATATAGGTCTATTATCTTATTTTACTTATATATATTTACGTAAATATATTTTTACTTAAATATATGTTTACTTAGGACGTCACGGTGGCGCAGTGGGTAGCACGATCGCCTCACAACAAGAAGGTCGCTGGTTCGAGCCTCAGCTGGGTCAGTTGGCATTTCTGTGTGGAGTTTGCATGTTCTCCCCGTGTTGGCGTGGGTTTCCTCCGGGTGCTCTGGTTTCCACAGTCCAAACACATGTGCTATAGGGGAATTGAATAAACTAAATTGGCCGTAGTGTATGTGTGTGAATGCAAGAGTGTATGGGTGTTTCCCAGTGTTGGGTTGCGGCTGGAAGGGCATCCGCTGTGTAAAACATATGCTGGATAAGTTGGCGGTTCATTCCGCTGTGGCGACCCCAGATTAATAAAGGGAAAGAAAATAAAATGAATGAATGAATATCTTATCTTATATTAGCTATATTTTGATATTACTTTTATTTTTTGGTTTTGATTAGGCTATTCTACTTTTCAAAAGTGCAAAAAGTTTTTATTTTTTTATTAGAAAAAAACCCCATCTTCATTAATGTGTGTGTATATAGTGGTATTATATAGTATCGTTTCATTTTCCACTTTTCCCACTGTCTGTGGTCTATAAACACTTACGTTAACTCTAAATCAAATTATTTAGTTCATATTTTTTGCTTGAAGCTGGTAAAATACTGAATGCTTCAATAAAGTGTGTATAAGAGGAAAAATATGATGCATAAATATATGATGCGTACATTTTATATGCTTAGTATTTTTTTCAATTCTCCTGTTGTCCGTGATCCATGAGAAACACTAAATTAATATGAAGTTCTTTTTTAGGAACCTCAAGCTGTAAAATGCCAAATGCATCAATAAAGTGTGAATGAGCTTTGTTTTGGGTTTTTTCTTTAAATATGATGCATTAACGCTTAATGCATACGTTTTTATTTGCTAACAATGCATAGTTTTAGTATATAGATTTAATTAATGCAAAAATAATATATATTTTTTTTAATACTCTTTTTCTTAGGCACCACAACATTTTAAAATAAATGCCAAAAATGTACAAACCGTTTGTACAAAAAATAATCTGCCAATGGGGAAAGCAAAGTAATCTTGTTTTTCTATTTTTATTAATCTGTCAATGGCGGATTATTTTGCTTGTTTTTAGTAAAAACGCACTTAATTTTGACTCATTATTTGTGAAAACAAGACAATATTTTTTGATTTGTCTAGAAAATGCTTCTTAATTTTAAGAAAAGTAAAAAAAAGTCTTGTTTTCATAATATGTCAGAATAATAGTATGTTTTACTTAATAAGAGCAAAATAATCTGCCAATGGGGGTGGGGTGAGTAAAATAATCTTGTTTTTAAAATAATCTTGTTTTTTCTTTTGACATAAGATAAATTTTTTTTAACCTCTTTGGCAGATTATTTGTCAGTTTTAAGGAAAAACGCTCTTAATTTTGACTCCTTGTTTCTTAATATATTTTGTGGATTTTTATGTGGATTTATTTTTTTTTGTTGCCTAATTTTCATTATTTTAAACAAACTAAAGGTGCACTCACACT
>CAIGQV010000715.1:44257-72038 GCA_903798115.1 Danio jaintianensis | reverse complement strand
TTACTTATTTATTACTTTATTTTATTTATTTATTTGCTTATTTGTTTACTTATTTATTACTTTATTTTATTTATTTATTTGCTTATTTATTTGGTTATTCATTTTGTTTATTTACTTATCAATTTACTTATTTGATTATTAGTTTATGTACTTGTTTGCTTATTAATTTATTTACTTAGTAATTAATTAATTAATTAATTAACTTATTTATTTGCTTATTTGTTTGTTTATTTACTTATTTATTTACTTATTAATTTTACTTATTTAATTATGTACTTATTTACTTATTAATTTATTTAATTACAGTTGCAATCAGAATTATTAAACCCCCTTTGAATATTTTTTTCTTTTTTAAATATTTCCCAAATGATGTTGAACAGATTCACAAAATTTTCACAGTATGTCTGATAATATTTTTTCTTCTGGAGAAAGTCTTATTTGTTTTATTTCGGCTAGAATAAAAGCAGTTTTTAATTTTTTAAAGCCATTTTAAGGTCAATATTATTAGCCCCTTTAAGCTATATTTTTTTGGTAGTCTACAGAACAAACCATCCTTATACAATAACTTGCCTAATTACCCTAACCTGCCTAGTTAACCTAATTAACCTAGTTAAGCCTTTAAATGTCACTTTAAGCTGAATATAAGTGTCTTGAAAAATATGTAGTCAAATATTATGTGCTGTCATCATGGCAAAGATAAAAGAAATCCGTTATTAGAAATGAGTTATTAAAACTATTATGTTTAGAAACGTGTTGAACAAATCTTCTCTCCGTTAAACAGAAATTGGGGAAAAAAATAAACAGGGGGGCTAATAATTCAGGGGTTTAATAATTCTGATTGCAACTGTATTTACTTTATTTACATATTTATTTATTTTATTTACTTATTTATTTAATTTATTTACTTATTAATTTATTTGCCTAATTTACTTTATTTTCCTATTTATTAATTAATTTACTTATTTATTTACTTTATTTATTTACCTATTTATTTATTTATTTTATTTACTTATTTATTTACCTATTTATTTATCAATTTACTTATTTAATTATTTGTTTTTGTACTTATTTACTTTATTTACTTATTAATTAATGCATTTATTTACTTATTTATTTGCTTATTTAGTTATTTGTTTATTTACTTATTAATTTAATTATTTATTTAATTATATATGTACTTATTTATTTACTTCTTTACTTGAGTTATTTACCTATTTACTTTTTTATTTACTTATGTATTTATTTATTTAATTTACTTATTTATTTACTACTTTATTTATGTACTTATTAATTTATTTGAATTTTTACTTTATTTGTTTACTTATTTATTTTCTTATTTACTAATTTGATTATTTATTTGCTTAAATAATTTATGTACTTATTTATTTATTAATTTATTTACTTTATTTATTTATTTATTTATTTGCTTATGCGGTTATTTATTTACTTATTTATTTAGTTATTAATTTACTTATTTAATTATTAATTTATTTACTTTATTTACCTGTTTATTAATTTCTTTACTTATTTTATTACTTTATTTATTTGCCTATTTATCTATTGGTTTACTTATTTGTTTATTTAATTATTTACTTATTAATTTACTTATTAAATTATTTATGTACTTATTCATTTATTTACTCATTTACTTTATTTACCTATTTATTCACTTTATTTATTTATTTATTTTATTGATCATTTATTTGCTTATTTACTTATTTGATTATTTATTTGCTTATTTATGTATTTACTTATTAGTTGCTTTACTTATTTACTTATTAATTTACTTATTTAATTATTTGTTTATGTACTTATTAATTTATTTACTTTATTTATTTACCTATTTATTTATTTTTATATACTTATTTACTATTTATTTATTTGACTATTTATTTATTGGTTTACTTATTTGTTTATTTACTTGGTAATTTACTTATTGAATTATTTATGTACTTTTTTACTTATTAATTTATTTACCCATTTATTTATTTATTTGCCTATTTATTGGTGTATTTGTTTGTTTGTTGCTCAGCTTAACCTGCATTCATCTCCTTTTTTTTTTTACCCTGCAGAGATGCATAATAATTATTCTTTCTTTCTTTTCTTCTTTTTACACAGTGGGACACTCCAATCTCAAACAACTCACACTAATTCTACTTAGACTTAACATAGCAATGGCAGTCAGAGAACCATCAACAACTGAAATATCTTTACTCACTATGTAGAAAACCAGTCTAAACCTCTGTTGTGCAATAGTCAATGTTTTAATTTTAATGCTGATTCGAATGTTGAGTGTTTAATGTGAGTTGTTTTATCACTGCTGGTCCTCCAGGTGTCAGAGATGAAGGAGAAGCTGAAGCATTTCCGGTCATTCTGGGTTTCTCTGCCACTGGTTTTCTGTAAGGATGAACAGATTTCAGCAGATGGAGAAACTGAGGATCAGCAGTGCTGGAACGGACATCACAGCGGCAGGTGAAGAGCCTCATGTGAGCCTGCAAACATCCGAGATTCAGAGATTCACACTCATCTCTCAAGCAGTGTTGGGTGTAATGAGTTAAAGTAGTTACTAGGGCTGAACAATATATTGTTTGAGCATCGATATCGCGATGTATGTATGTCTGTCGCCTCACAGCAAGAAGGTCGCTGGTTTGACTCCCAGCTGGGCCAGTTGGACTTTGCATGTTCTCCCTGTGTTTGCGTGGGTTTCCTCTGAGTGCTCCGGTTTCCCCCACAGTCCAAACACATGCGCTATAGGGGAATTGAATGAACTAAATTGGCCGTAGTATGTGAGTGTGTATGGGTGTTTCCCAGTACTGGGTTGCAGCTGGAAGGGCATCCGCTGTGTAAAACATATGCTGGATAAGTTGGCGGTTCATTCCGCTGTGGCGACCTCTGATGAATAAAGATACTAAGCCGAAGGAAAATGAATAGTCGGACTAATCGGATTAAGCCGAAGGAAAATGCTTAGTCCCTTTATTCATCAGAGGTCACCACAGCAGAATGAACCACTATTCCGGCATATGTTTTACACAGCGGATGCCCTTCCAGCTGCAACCCAGTACTGGGAAACACCCATACACTCTCACATTCACACTACTAAAGTAAAACTAAAAGTAAAGCTAAAGTAACGATTTAAATCAAAAGATGACGGGGCTTTTTCTGTTGCAGCCCCTCGTCTGTGGAACGGTTTGCCTTTTTATATCAGGTCATGCTCTTCCCTCGGTGCTTTTAGATCTCATTTAAAAAATCATCTTCTGTCTCTTGCATTTGATTGTAATTAATTTTATTTTGTTTACATATACAAGTATAGATTTTTGTGTGTTGGTTGAATTTGTAAAGCACTTTCATCAACATCTGTTGTTTTTAAATGTGCTATATGAATAAAGCAAACAAACAAACAAACATAACACTAAAACAGTCTGCATTGTATTGTATGATTATTTGTAACAGATTATACATAAATGTTTTGCTGATATTTAATTTAAAAATGCAGATTTTTTTTTTTTTACATTTTATTTATTTAATTTTATCTTTTATTTTTTTATTTTATTATTATTATTTAATTAATATGTTTTGCTTATTAAATTAAAAATGTTGATTATTTTTTACATTTTATTTCTTTATTTTTATCTTTAATTTTATTATTATATTTAATTAATTAATATGTTTTGCTTATGTTTTATTAAAAATGTTGATCTTGTCTTTTACATTTTTTTTTTACTTTTATTCTTTAATTAATTATTATTATTATTATTATTTAATCCAGATACATTGCAGAGGTCCAGAAGGATGAATTTATTTATTTTTATTTGTTTATTTTATATATATATATATATATATATATATATATAATTTTAAAACGTTGATTTGTTTTACATTTAATTTATTTATATTTTTATTTGCTTATTTAATTAATAATAAATAAAAATAATAATGTGTGTGTATATATATATATATATATATATATATTTTTTTTTTTTTTTTCTATCCAGATACATTGCAGAGGTCCAGAAGGATGGCCTGGCTCATCAGGCCGGTAACCCGGAGGTCAGTGTTGATGTTTCCAGACCAGATTCCCTGATCCGTCAACAGATCCTGGCTCTCAGAATCATGAGCAACAAGCTGAAAAATGCTTACGACGGACACGACATCAACTTCCATGACTCCAGTAAGACTCTCTGTTTGTGTTTTCAGCAGACTCTTTCACACACACAGACTTTTCCGGAAAATTACCAACAAATTGTCGTAAAGAGGTCATGTGTGAACAGGCCCTTTTTAAAAATACAGGAAAATGTGTTCTGGTTAATTTATGGAGTGAGAAGCCAGTAATTTTGTTTTAATTCATTTACATTTTAACCGCAATTTATTCCTGTGATTTAAAAATGTGTCTCTGTGTGTGTGTCAGATGAGGAGAGCAGCGGTTCTGGCAGTGGCAGCGGCTGCATGGAATCGTGTGTTACAGACTCAGATTCCTCCATCACACACACTCCTGTCCCCAAAGCAGAAACTACAGATGAAACGGTGACGGCGGCGGATTCTGCTTCAGCTGTGGAGATCTGCACACTTACACTGATGCTTACACTGAGCCTGACCTGCAGATAGTAAACCCTCTCACACACACACACACACACACACACACACTGAACACACGCAAACACTGAACACTGGAGATACACACTCCTCCAGAAACACACACCACCGGCCACAGTAGGAAACTCTTCGAGAAGTTCTCGAGAAAAGTCGAGAGTTTTACAGTAAAAAGGTTTTGCCTTTACAGTACAGCCGACTACAGATCATAGTTGAAGACTAAATTATTCACCCTCCTGTTAAATTTAAATTCTTTTTCAAATATTTCCCAAGTGGCGACACGGTGGCACAGTGGTTAGCACTGTGGCCTCACAGCAAGAAGGTCGCTGGTTCGAGTCCCGGCTGGGTCAGTTGGCGTTTCTGTGTGGAGTTTGCATGTTCTCCCCGTGTTGTCGTGGGTTTCCTCCGGGTGCTCCGGTTTCCCCCACAGTCTAAACACATGCGCTATAGGTGAATTGAATAAACTAAATTGGCCGTAGTGTATGAGTGTGTGTGTGTGAATGTCAGAGTGTATGGGTGTTTCCCAGTACTGGGTTGCAGCTGGAAGGGCATCCGCTGTGTAAAACATATGCTGGATAAGTTGGCGGTTCATTCCGCTGTGGCGACCCCAGATGAATAAAAGGACTAAGCCGAAGAAAAATTAATGAATGAGTGAATGAATTCATACATGCACAGCTCAATTCACATTTCCAAAATCCAATTCATAATTCAAAACACAATTCATAAATACACAAATCCAATTCATTTGGGGTAATATTTATGATTAAAAAAAGAGCCAGATTGACCATCAGGCTCCCAATTGCAAGTCCGCCCCTATATATATATATAAAACATTAATGCACAACACTAATTCGCCAGTAACTTTTTTGTAAATGTATGTCCCTGTAAGAAAACATCATAAATAACTGAAAATCTGGCGACCGCAATAAGCCAGTCACAGTTGTTTCCAATGGGTTTGAACTAAAGTTTACAGTACTGTGTTCTCTGGAATCCTTTTAAGTGGTGGACTTCTACATTCTGGCTGCTTGTAATGTAATGTATTTATATGGCGCATTTATCGTGTATGGCTATACACCCAAAGCGCTTCACAATCATGGGGGGGGGGTACTCTCCACACCACCACCAGTGTGCAGCATCCACTTGGATGATGCGACGGCAGCCACAGGACAACGGCGCCAGTGCGCTCACCACACACCAGCTATTGGTAGAGTGGAGAGACAGTGATAGAGCCAATTCAGTGGATGGGGATGATTGGGAGGCCATGATTGGTAAGGGTCAATGGAGGAAATTTGGCCAGGACACCGGGGTTACACCCCTACTCTTTACGAGAAGTGCCATGAGATTTTTAATGACCTCGGTTTAACGTCTCATCCGAAAGACAGTGCTCCCTGACAGTATAGTGTCCCCTTCACTATACTGGGGCATTAGGACTCACACAGACCACAGGTTGAGCGCCCCCTGCTGGCCTCACTAACACCACTTCCAACAGCAACCTAGTTTTCCAATGTGGTCTCCCATCCAGGTACTGACCAGGCTCAGCCCTGCTTAGCTTCAGTGAGTAACCGCTCTTGGGCTGCAGGGTGATATGGCTGTAGCTTGCCACCGAACCGTGTCATAGTTCATTACCATAGTTGACTTGATTTCAACTCTCCTCGACGCCCACACCGGCAAAGACGCACAGCGCTACCGGCTCCCATTGAAAACGAAGGACTTCTGGCTACTTTAACTCTCCCGCTGCCTTCGGTGTGAACACACCGTAATAATCAAAGCAGCAGCAGCGTAGCACATTTATTCCAAGAAGACCAAACACATCAACATCGCAATATATACATATTCATTACCATGGTAAATCTCTCAGAGAGTTGTCATGACAGAAACCTGTTTTAGTTTCTTTTCTTTTTTTTCTATTGATCACCAAAAAGTAATTTAGAAAAAAAAAAAAATTTTTAAAGGGATAAATTGCCCAAAACTCAACCTTCACTTATCACAAACCTGTTTGAGCTTCTTTTTTCCATTGAACACAAGAACAAAACTTCATTCATTCATTCATTTTCCTTCGGCCTAGTCCCTTTATTCATCAGGGGTCGTCACAGTGGAATGAACCGCCAACTATTCCAGCATGTTTTACACAGCAGATGCCCTTCCAGCTGCAACCCAGTACTGGGAAACACCCATACACTCTCACATTCACACACACACACACACTCATACACTACGGCCAATTTAGTTTATTCAATTCACCTATACCGCATGTGTTTGGATTGTGGGGGAAACCGGAGCACCCGGAAGAAACCCACGTCAACACGGGGAGAACATGCAAACTCCACATAGAAACGCCAACTGGCCCAACCGGTACTTGAACCTGTGACCTTCTTGCTGTGAGGTGACAGTGCTAACCACTGAGCCACCGTGCCGACCAAGAACAAAAGTTGTTTTGAATAATGTTGGAAACCTGTTGGAAAACCATTGACTTCCTAAGTAAGAAAAAAGGTTAACTATGCAAGTCAGTGGACAACAGTGGTTCTTTAACCAATTAAAAAATTACATTTTCTTAAAGGTATATTCAGACCAAAAACTGTACTTGTTGCAAATTTGTTTGAGTTTCTTTTTTTCATTGAACACACAAGAAAATGTGTTTAAAATATTTGTTTTCCTATCATTGGAAGTCTGGAATAATATGGAATGGTTTTCCAACAGGTTTCCAAGCTCTTTTCTTGTGTGTTCAATGGAAAAAGAAAGATCAAACTGATTTGTGACAAGTTGAGTTTTTCGTATGAACTATCCCTTTAAGAAATTATAATTTGTCAGTTGGCTAAAGAACCACTGTTGTCCAATGACTTGCCTAGCTAACCAAATTAACCTAGTTAAGTCTTTAAATTGCACTGAATTCTTGCTAAATAACTAGAAAAATATTCTGTACTGTCATCATGGCAAAGATAAAAGAAATCAGTTATTAGAAATGGGTTAATAAAAATATTATGTTTAGAAATGTGTTGAGAAAAATATTTTCACTGTTAAACAGCGCTTGAGAAATATTTAAATAAGAATGAAAATTTCACAGGAGGCCGAATAACTTTCTTTAACTGTACAAGAATACTTCATGTAAATAATTTTAGTTAGCATTATATACTCACCACACTGAAACAAACTGGTGTTGAACAAATTTCTCTCAGAAATTTGTTAGTAAAAAAGTAAAAAAAAAAAAATCTATAATATTAGTTGTTTTATATGCAACTTAATTTTTCTTTTACAGTGACATAATTCAAATGATAAAGGGTTTTGCTACTTGAAATAAATGTTAATCAAAATAAAACCAAAATAAATAAATACATTTAATTATTTTTTTTTTTTATTTCAGCTACTTGCCAAAGCAACATTTCTCATTATTATAGAAATACAGTATAAAGTCCATGAATTACACAAGTTTTAATCAGTTTAATTTGAGTGTGTTTGAGATTATTATAGTTTTTATGAATGGGTTTGAAATTAGCTTTATTTTTTATCCAAATATTCATTTTTATTTGATAAATTTTGTTGTTTTTGTCATTTTTCCTAAAAATGACAAATGCGAAAACATTAAAAATAAATTGTAAATAACATTAAGTCGTATCTCAATGATAGTAAACACAACACACTAACACATTTATTCTGAGCTTGACATTTGTGTTAAAATGCAAAAAGATTTTAAGAAGCGCGCTAGAAAAGAAGCATCACACATGCGAGGTGAGTAAATAATTTCACAACTGGATGAAATATAACTTTAATACATTTATATTTTGCAGATCCTAATGACTATTTGTTTCTTACATTTTGAACATTTTCATGCAGGTGTAGCTTTTTTTAAGTTTGTCTAAATAAATTAAGGGGGAATATAGTTTTTGCATTACAACTTTAATTTTACATGGGCATACTATGATTTTAATGCATGCAATATGGTGATGTTATGAAAGACTAGCAGTCATGCAATTCACCAAATCAGCATTCACTACCATTTAAACGTTTGGGGTAAAAAAAAAAGTAATATTAAAATGCAAGTATGTATTAAATTGATCAAAAGTGACCGTTTAAATATTTATAGTGTTAAAAATGACTTGTAATATATAATAAATGCTTTTTAATAAACTTTCTATTCTTCAAATAATCCTTGATGACTTGCACATGTAAAAAAAATATATAAAAAGTTGACAACTTAAAATTGTTAGTTGTAACTTTCTGCACAGCTTTTTTGAGTTGACTCAACTTTTAACCAAAGTACTGTAGTTGACTTGATTTAAGTTGAGTCGACTCAAAAAAGCTAGTTGCCTTACAATTTTAAGTTGAGTCAATGTTTGTGAGAAATATAGTCATCATTGATTATAATCAGAAATGTTTCGTGACACTGAAGACTGGAGTTATGATGCTGAAAATTCAACTTTAAATCAGTGGAATAAATGCATTTTACTATACACTCACCCACTTTATTAGGTACACCTGTCCAACTGCTCGTTAACGCAAATTTCTAATCAGCCAATCACATGGCAGCAACTTTGAACGTGGCATGGTTGTTGGTGCCAGACGGGCTGGTCTGAGTATTTCAGAAACTGCTGATCTACTGGGGTTTTCACGCACAACCATCTCTAGCGTTTACAGAGAATGGTCTGAAAAAGAGAAAATATCCAGTGAGCGGAAGTTCTGTGGGCGCAAATGCCTTGTTGATGCCAGAGGTCAGAGGAGAATGGTCAGACTGGTTCCAGCTGATAGAAAGGCAACAGTAACTCAAATAAGCACTCGTTACAACCGAGGTCTGCAGAAGAGCATCTCTGAACACACAACACGTCCAACCTTGAGGCGGACGGGCTACAGCAGCAGAAGACCACACCGGGTGTCACTCCTGTCAGCTAAGAACAGGAAACTGAGGCTACAATTCACAAAGGCTCACCAAAATTGGACAATAGAAGATTGGAAAAACGTTGCCTGGTCTGATGAGTCTTGATTTCTGCTGCCACATTCGGATGGTAGGGTCAGAATTTGACGTCAACAACATGAAAGCATGGATCCATCTTGCCTTGTATCAACGATTCAGGCTGGTGATGGTGGTGTAATGGTGTGGGGGATATTTTCTTGGCACACTTTGGGCCCATTAGTACCAATTGAGCATCGTGTCAACGCCACAGCCTACCTGAGTATTGTTGCTGACCATGTCCATCCCTTTATGACCACAGTGTACCCATCTTCTGATGGCTACTTCCAGCCGGATAACGCGCCATGTCAAAGCACGAATCATCTCAGACTGGTTTCTTGAACATGACAATGAGTTCACTGCACTGAAATGGCCTCCACAGTCACCAGATCTCAATCCAATAGAGCACCTTTGGGATGTGGTGAAACGGGAGATTCGCATCATGGATGTGCAGCTAAAAAATCTGCAGCAACTGCGTGATGCTATCATGTTAATATGGACCAAAATCTCTGAGGAATATTTCCAGTACCTTGTTGAATCTATGCCACGAAGGATTAAGGCAGTTCTGAAGACAAAAGTGGGCCCAACCCGGTACTAGTAAGGTGTACCTAATAAAGTTGCCGGTGAGTGTATATTCCCATAGCCAACAGTTTTCTTTAAATTGGTACAAATTGTGAAATATTATTACCTTGTACTTTTGATCAAATACATGCAGGTGTTTAAAGAAAATACCAACATTTTACCCACCCCACTGTTAATATGTAGTAGTGAATAATATACAAAACATAAATCCGGCAAAATCTTGTGTAATATCTGAGAAATCTTTTGCACAGTTAGTCTTTCATTTGCACAAGGGCTTATGTTTTTTTATGGAGTCATTTGTGTGTATATGTTGAAGATTGATGATTGTAAACTAGTACAAGTCCATGGGAAAAAAAATATGGATTTATGGTACTGTAAGTATTGTTTTATTTTACCTAAATGATCTGGATGGTAATACTTTAGTTCCTTGTTAATTTTTATCATCGGTAAAACTCAATCGGTGATTAATTTTTGATAAACCAGATATTATAGTGCGTTAATCAGCAGATTGAGTCTTATATTGGCATCAGTGTGAGTCTGAGGATTGTGGCTGACTGGTTTATTTCATCTGAATTGTGTTATTGTTATATTTACAAGATTGTATTGTTGCTTCATTTCCATTTTTTCCAATTTGCTATGCTTTAATTTTGCACTTTTTTTAGTTTTAGTTTTAATATGTGTACTTTTATCGCAAAAAATGTCTCAATCAAAAAATATATGCTTTAATCCAGAGTATTTGGGGTTTTATTGGGAAACCAGATAAAAAATTAACTTTTGCATTTTATATATACAGTGGGTACGGAAAGTATTCAGACCCACTTAAATTTTCCACTCTTTGTTATATTGCAGCCATTTGCTAAAATCATTTAAGTTCATTTTTTTTCCTCATTAGCTAAAATAAAAAGGAGTGGCTTCACAACAACTCTGTGACTGTTCTTGAATGGTCCAGCCAGAGCCCTGATTAAACCCAATTGAGCATCTTTGGAGAGACCTAAAAATGGCTGTCCACCAATGTTTACCATCCAACCTGAGGATCTGCAAGGACTATGCGATATTTCAGTTTATCTTTTGTAATAAATCTGCAAAAATGTCAACAATTCTGTGTTTTCTGTCAATACGGGGTGCTGTGTGTACATTGAGGAAATAAATTAACTTAAATGGTTTTAGCACATGGCTGCAATATAACAAAGAGTGAAAAATTTAAGGGGGTCTGAATACTTTCTGTACCCACTGTATGTGCATTGATGAGGGTTTTTATAGCTGTTTATTATTGTTAAATGTTATGTTTTGAAAAACATTTGCCTTGATTTTCATTTCATTTTTATTCATCTCTATTATCAATTTAGCCAATTTTGACAGTTAATCATGTTTTAAAATTATGTGGACGTTTTTACTGGAAAACAATATATACAGATTATGAAGTGACTATATCAGTATACACAATTATTTTACATTTTACAATGTTTGTTTTTTGCCTGTTTAGTTTTCTTTGAGAATGTAAGCACTTTGACTTTAAGATATGCAAAATCTACTCTAAAACAGGGAAAAATATACACTACCTGACAAAAGTCTTGTCATCAATCCCAGTTGTAAGAGCAACAAATAATAACTTGACTTCTAGTTGATCATTTGGAAAAGTGGCATCAAAGTTCCTGAAAGCAAAGAAGGTCAAGGTGCTCCAGGATTGGCCACCCCAGTCACCAGACATGAACATTATTGAGAATGTCTGGGGTAAGATGAAGGAGGAGGCATTGAAGATGAATCCAAAGAATCTTGATGAACTCTGGGAGTCCTGCAAGAAGGCTTTCTTTGCCATTCCAGATGACTTTATTAATCAGTGATTTGAGTCATTGCAGAGATGTATGGATGCAGTCCTCCAAGCTCATGGGAGTCAGACACAATATTCATTCTTCTTCCACTGCACCATGACTTTATATTCTATACTGGACATTATTTCTGTTCAGTGACAAAGACTTTTGTCTAAGCAAAGTCAGACCTTACTGTCCTCATTAAATCATTAAAAATCAAGGCATGATCATATTTTCATTCATTCATTCATTCATTCATTTTCATCCGCTTTTCCGGGGCCGGGTCGCGGGGGCAGCAGTCTTAGGAGAGAACCCCAGACTTCCCTCTCCCCAGACACTTCCTCCAGCTCCTCCGGGGGGATCCCGAGGCGTTCCCAGGCCAGCCGAGAGACATAGTCCCTCCAGCGTGTCCTGGGTCTTCCCCGAGGCCTCCTCCCGGTGGGACATGCCTGGAACACCTCCCTAGGTAGGCGTCCAGGAGGCATCCGAAACAGATGCCCGAGCCACCTCAGCTGACTTCTCTCGATGTGGAGGAGCAGCGGCTCTACTCCGAGCTCCTCCCAGGTGACAGAGCTCCTCACCCTATCTATAAGGGTGCGCCCTGCCACCCTGCGAAGGAAACTCATTTCGGTCGCTTGTATCCGAGATCTTGTCCTTTCGGTCATGACCCAAAGCTCATGACCCTAGGTGAGTGTAGGAACGTAGATAGACCGGTAAATCGAGAGCTTTGCCTTTCGGCTCAGCTCTTTCTTCACCACAATGGACCGGTACATCGACCGCATTACTGCTGCCGCTGCACCAATCCGCCTGTCAATCTCACGTTCCATCCTTCCCTCACTCGTGAACAAAACCCCAAGATACTTGAACTCCTCCACCTGGGGTAAGGACTTACCTCCAACCTGGAGATGGCAAACCACCTTTTTCCGGTGGAGCACCATGGCCTTGGACTTGGAGGTGCTGATTCTCATCCCAGCCGCGTCACACTCGGTAGCAAACCGCCCCAGTGCATGCTGAAGGTCCATGTTCGATGAAGCCAACAGAACAACATCGTCTGCAAATAACAGAGATGAGATCCTGTGGTCCCCGAACCAGACCCCCTCCAGCCCAAGGCTGCGCCTTGAAATTCTGTCCATAAAAATTATGAACAGAATTGGTGACAAAGGGCATCCCTGCCGGAGTCCAACATGCACTGGAAACAAGTCTGACTTATTGCCGGCAATGCGAATCAAACTCCTACTCTGTTCATACAGGGATGAGACAGCCCTTAACAGAGCGCCTCTGACCCCATACTCCCAGAGCACCCCCCATATGATATGATCATTTCAGACAATATGATCATATTTTATTTTGGTAAAATAAGCGTAATCTAGAGGCCTTTGCCTTTCATATAAGCCACTTCTGATACCAAATGATCAACTAGAAGTCAAGTTATTATTTGTTGTTCCTAAAACTTGGATAGGCGACAAGACTTTTGTCAGGTAGTCATAGTCAACCATAAATATAACTAATTCACATCCGGAAAACATCATTCTCAATAAATGATTAGCTAAAATAATCATTAAAATACAGACTTTAAGTTCAGTGGTGATTCAGCAGATTCAGTGATTTTATTGTGAAAATTGCTGAACAATCTGAGTTTCAAAACTGATGATGAATAGAAATTGTCCAAAGAAATACTGGATTTAATACAAAAGTTTTATATGAATGTCATTTAGTTTTATTGTAAAACAGGCAGTTTATTTCATTATTTCATTTTTTTTCTTAATTCCCCTCAATGTAAAAAGCGATGTTACTTTACTTTAAAAAAGTGAGTTAAATGTGCTTTACTTAACTTAAAAATGGAGTAAACCCATTGTAACTTAGAAATGTAGAGTTGACAACTTATTTTTTTATATAATTATGCACATTTACTTAATAATTTTAATAATAATAATAATAATTCCTCACATTTATATAGCGCTTTTCTGGACACTCAAAGCGCTTTACACAATGGGGGTAATCTCCTCATCCACCACCAGTGTGCAGCATCCACCTGGATGATGCGACGGCAGCCATATTGCGCCAGACCGCACACCACACACCAGCTGAGCGGTGAGAGGAGACAAAGTGATGAAGCCAATTATGATATGGGGATGGTTAGGAGGCCATGATGGACAGAGGCCAGTGGGCAAATTTGGCCAGGATGCCCGAGGTTTAACCCCCTACTCTTTTCGAAGGACATCCTGGGATTTTTAATGACCACAGAGAGTCAGGACCTCGGTTTAACGTCTCACTTGAAAGACGGGAATTTTAAGGCAATTAATTTACTCACTTTTTAATGTAAAGTCAACTAATGGCTTTAAAAGCAACAGGTTTACTCACTTTTTAAAGTAAACTAATCTCTTTTTGCAGCGTGTTATACATAACTAAAGACAAATGTTTTGGTGCGTATAATTTCATCAACTTTGTGCATCATAAATGATTCTTTACTGCTGATTGTAAAGTTTGCTACCAGCTGAGTCAAAACTAAAGTATTTTGAAAAGATAAAATGTTTGTATTGTGATCACTGTTTCATTTAAAAGCAAAATCATTAATTTTTTGTTGGTTTTTTTTATTCAGGATGTTTTATAAATAACACAGCTGAAAATTGGCTGATTTGTGAATTACTGATTTACTCAGTGTTGTGGGGTAATGTCTAGAAGGGATACAGCTGTGTATACATCAATATAGCATAATTTTTTAGACACTGTACAACAGTAATTAATACTTTTACATTATTGTGAGGGTTGGGTTTAGGGTTTGGGTAGGAGTTAATAAAATACAGCTTAATGAGAAATTTATTAAATAATACTCTGTATAATTTCTGTTTTTACATTACTGTGAGGGTTGGGTTTAGGGTAGGGGTAGATGTTGATAAAATACAATTTATGGGTAATTTAATAAGTAATATGAATTATACTTGGTATAATTCCTGTTTTTACATTACTGTGAGGGTTGGGTTTAAGGTTGGGGTAGGGGTAGATGTTGATAAAATACAATTTATGGGTAATTGAATAAGTAATATGAATTACACTCAGTATAATTACTGTTTTTACATTACTGTGAGGGTTGGGGTGGGGGTAGACATTAATAATATACAGTTAATGGATAATATAATAAAATATAAATAATTCTGGTTAACTTATGACCGCAGCCGTATTCCTTCTAGCAGCTATTACCATCTAATCGTTAAATCAGCTAATCTACTGTCAAATAGCCATTGAAAAAAGTAGCTAAAGATAACTACCTGATATATGTATATATATATATATATATATATATATAGTAAAACTACTTTTTTGTTCATGACATATGACTCATTCCAGAATTGCAGGTACGTATGAAGCACATTAATTTTTATTAAACTATAAATTATCCTAAATATTTTGCACAAATTGAGTGATTATTAAATTTCAAGCATTGAGTATTTGTTTTTCTTCATCAGACCTCAATGTATCACCAGGAGTCAAAGCCCACATGAAAAAAAATAGATATAGTCTTTTATAGTAGATACTACAGTGTTTTTGAACCCTACTATAGTAAAGTGTATACTATATTGTAGTTTTTACAACACTTTGTTAACGAATGCTCCAGCATACTGTAGTATTAACTATAGTGAACTGATAAACTGTAATGTATACTTTAGTTTATACTACAATACCAAACTGTGGTGTACTGTAGTATAATATACCCTATAGTTATAGAAAACTGCGGTCAGTTGCTTATATTAATATAGTTGTTGTGTTACCATACCAACTATTTACTATTTATAAAGTACTTTATATAGTATGGTTCAAAAACACTATAGTATTTACAGTAATTTACTATATATATTTTTCATATGGGCAGTATTGATTTTTTGTCTTGTCTGTATAATCTGCCATTAGACATTAACTTGCATTATGAATCACCACGGACCTGTTTCAGCTAAAAATCATCTTTAATATTATACTGAAAACAAGACATTTACAGTACTTGGATGGCCTGAGAGTGAGTAAACCAACAGCAAATCTTCATTTTTGGGTGAATTATGCCTTTTTACTGTGTGATTAAGTAAACTGTAAAATGCAAACATGCTAAATAAATAAACCCTAGTAATTTTTTTAAATAATAAAATTACAAGTTTTATTCATTTATTTAACATGTTTGCATTCGATAGTTGAAACCAGGCACAAAGTTTTAATTTACATAAATAACTCAAAAAATCCAAAACAAAAAAATCATAGTGATTAATAATTTATAATGCCTATGTTGTATTTCTTTCTTCCACAAAACACAAAGATGTTTCTATGTTTCTTACAGTGCAGTCGTAAAGTCTGAGAACGGACTGAACGTGAAGCATGTGTTTGTTAATCTCCTGAAATCTGACTGCCGGTTGTGTTTCCCAGTGTCGCAATATAAAGATCGGTCACATGAAGGAGATGAGCTCCAGCGGGCAGGAGGATATTTCACCGCTTTAATCTTAATCTTTTCTTTACATAAAGCATCACATGATGGGTCACATGAAGTGTGTAAAGAGTCAACTCTGGGTGAATGGCTCCTTTTAAAACTACTGCAGCAGTGTAGGAATTTGACCTTTACCATAGTAAAGGAAAAATGAATTTGTAGGGGTGGCATGGTGGCTCAGTGGTTAACACTGTGGCCTCACAGCAAGAAGGTCACTGGTTCGAGTCCCGGCTGGGTCAGGTGGCATTTCTGTGTGGAGTTTGCATGTTCTCCCCGTGTTGGCGTGGGTTTCCTCTGGGTGCTCCGGTTTCCCCCCACAGTCCAAACACATGCGCTATAGGGGAATTGAATAAACTAAATTGGCCGTAGTGTATGTGTGTGAATGAGTGTGTATGAATGTTTCCCAGTACTGGGTTGCAGCTTGAAGGACATCTGCTGTGTAAAACATATGCTGGATAAGTTGGCAGTTCATTCCGCTGTGGCGACCTCTGACGAATAAAGGGACTAAGCCGAAAGAAAATGAATGAATTTGGTCATAGTGTATGAGTGTGTATGTGAATGAGAGTGTGTATGGGTGTTTCCCAGTACTGGGTTGCAGCTGGAAGGGCATCCGCTGCGTAAAACATACTGTATGCTGGAATAGTTGGCGGTTTATTCTGCTGTGGCGACCTCTGAAATAGAGACTAAGCTGAAGGAAATTAATAAATGAATTTGTAATGTAAAATTGTGGACATTAAGTACACAGTAAACAATCAAACTTTTATTAATAATAATAATAATAATAATAATAATAGTAATATGATACACAGCAATGACAATATATATATATCCCAGAAACTAATTCTTAAAGATTTTCACAATTTTTGTTAATTAAATATATATACTGTATCAATAAAAAGTTTGGGGTCTGTAAGATTTTAACTCATTCACTGGCTGCGTTTATTTGATCAAAAATACAGGGAAACAGTAATATAATATAACAATAAATTACATTTTTGAGCTATTTTTTCAAATATTATTATTATATTATATTAAAAAGTCATTTAAAATGAAAAATCAAAAACACCATATAAAAAAAGGTCTAAAATGTAATTTATTGCTGTGATTAAAATATTAGGAGCTGTAATCTTCAGATTTGATGATGAAGAAACATTTCAGATCATTTTATTATTTGATATTTTTAATTCATCTTTATTTTCAAGATCCTTGGATGAACAAAATTCAAAAGAATGTCATTTTAACAAATGTAATCTTTTGTAACATTATAAACATATTTAAAGTGACAATGAATCAATTAAACAAGTGATTGATGATTAAATGTATTACTTTCCTTAACAAAAATCATACTAACCCCAAACTTTTGAACTGTTTAGTGTATATAAATACCTGTGCTTTTCATTTGGATGTCTCAAAGCTTTCTATTGCTCTAAATGGCGGCTGATATAATTCAGCACACAAAATCATTTCTCCTTTTTCAATCTGAATAACCATCAAAAGAGTTTACTGAGGTGTTTTTTTTAATCATTATCAGTGTTTTGCAGCAGATCTGTTCTCCAACCTAGCAACGCTCTACCTGGAGAGCATCTGAAAGCATCTGGATTTAGGACTGTGTGCGTGCGTGCGTGCGTGCGTGCGTGCGTGTGTGTGTGTGTGTGTGCGTGCGTGTGTGTGTGTGTGTGTGTGTGTGTGTGTGTTATGCTTCCCCTGAGTATTTTGTGTTTGTGAACTCAGCGTTCAGGAGTGGCTCAAACTCGCGTTTTCTCCTCTGCTGAATGTACAACACCAACACGATCAACAGCAGGAGCAGACCCAGAAATATTCCTCCCAGTGTGCTGCCCAGCAAAAACATAGCAGGTCTGTTGTCCAGTTCTGAAAAAAAAATAATAATAAATTAAAGATATATTAGCATTAAGATTTAGTTTTTGTATTGGGAGTCTCTTCTGCTGTATAATACAGTACAAATAGGGAAATATTATTGTAATGGAATTGTTTTCTATTGTAATCAGGGCTGCATGATATTGGAAAAATCTGACATTGGGATATTTTGTTTTACTGCGATATACAGTTGAAGTCAGAATTATTCGCCCTCCTGTGAATTTTGTACTCTTTTTCAAATATTTCCCAAATGATGTTGAACAGATTCAGGAATTTTTCACAGTATTTCCTATAATATTTTTTCTTCTGGAGAAAGTCTTATTTGTTTTATTTCGGCTAGAATAAAAGCAGTTTTTAATTTTTTAAAAGCCATTTTAAGGTCAATATTATTCGCCCCCTTAAGCAATATTTGTGTTGGATTGTCTCCAGAACAAACCATTGTTATACAATGACTTGCCTAATTACCCTAACTTTACCCTAATTACCCTAGTTGAGCCTTTAAATGTCACTTTAAGCTGAATACTAGTGTCTTGAAGAATATCTAGTCAAATATTATGTGCTGTCATCATGGCACAGATAAAAGAAATCAGTGATTAGAAATGAGTTATTAAAACTATTATGATAACAAATGTGTTGAAAAAAAACTTGTTTCCTTTAAAAAGAAATATACAGGGGAGCTAATAATTCTGACTTATATTGTAACTATATTGCAATATGAATATAGATATAATTCACCAGATGATCTGAATAGCTCTATTTGGGGAGATTTTATTAATTTAGATCAACTGGGATGCTCAAGTGTTTTTCTATGCAGTGCATCTGCATAAATGATAATAAATCACAAGCATATAGAGCAAAAATAAAAGTTAAATAAACAGTGCTTTATGATTTGCTGGGGAGTGTAACAGTATTCAAGTACAGAAATTGAACAGATGTAAAATAACATGGTCATCGTTGTATAAATATATTTTTAAAATATATTACATAACATTCATTCATTCATTCATTTTCTTTTCGGCTTAGTCCCTTTATTAATCTGGGGTCACCACAGCGGAATGAACCGGCAATTTATCCAGCATATGTTTTACGCAGCGGATGCCCTTCCAGCTGCAACCCATCACTGGGAAACATCCATACACACTTATGGAATTTAGCCTACTCAATTCACCTATACCACATGCCTTTGGACTTGTGGGGGAAACCGGAGCACCCGGAGGAAACCCACGCGAACATGGGGAGAACATGCAAACTCCACACAGAAATGCCAACTGACCCAGTCGAGGCTTGAATCAGCGACCTTCTTGCTGTGAGGCGATTGTGCAACCCACTGCGCCACCGTGATGCTATTTAATAACAATATTAAATAAATCAGTGTTTCTCAACCACGTTCCTGGAGGACCACCAGCTCTGCACATTTTCCATGTCTCCTTAACCAAACATCCATGATTCAGATCATCAGCTCATTAGCAGAGACTGAAAGAGCTGTAATGGGTGTGACAGACAAAGAAGACATCCAAAACATGCAGCGTTGGTGGTCCTTCAGGTACGTGGTTGAGAAACACTGAAATAAATAATCGAATCCTGCGATGTGACTATTGCTGGTACACACATTGTGATATCGATGCTCAAACTATATATTGTTCAGCCCTAATTGTAATAGGTATTCAAATGTAATTTATTCCTATCATTCAAAGCTGGATTTTCAGCATCATAACTCCAGTCTTCAGTGATCCTTTGGAAATCATTCTAATAAGTATATTTAATTAATGCTGGGCGATATGGCAAAAATGCAATCTCGATTAATTCTTTTCCATATTGAACGATAACGATATATATTTAGATATCAGCTGTTAATGCTCTTAGATCAATATAGAGTAAAAAAGTCCAGAGCTTATCATTGTTATCGACATACATTTTATCGCGATTCGATATCACATCGTTTATTTGCCCAGCCCTATATTTAATGATCACTTTTTAATGTGTTTGTGAAAATTGTCTCTCAAAAAGAACAGCATTTGTTTATTATTCTTCATGATATTAAAATTATTGACTGGAGTATTGATGCTGAAAATTCTAATTTGAATGACATGCATAAATTACAATATACTCGAATAGAAAACAGTGGTTTTAAATTACAATACAATAAACTACAATGCTTTGGACTAAGAAGCGTCTGCCAAATGACTAAATATAATGCAATAATATTTCAACATGTTTTACTGTACGTTAATAAAATAAATCCAGCCTTGACTTGACTTCTTTCCAAACGTTTGACCAGTAGTGTAAATCTGTGATAGATAGATAGATAGATAGATAGATGGATGGATGGATGGATGGATGGATGGATGGATGGATGGATGGATGGATGGATGGATGGATGGATAGATTGATAGATTGATTGATAGAACGTTAGATTGATAGAACGATAGAAAGAAAGAATGATAGATAGATAGATAGACAGACAGACAGACAGACAGACAGACAGACAGACAGACAGACATAAAATGTGGCATCCCAGTCACCGCCTGCTTTACTGAGTTAATTTGATCCAAGGAGCTGGGTTGGTGCGTCTGTGTGGCACTAGGTTGCATTGATTCAGCTCTTAGCAACAATTACCCAGAAAATAACCCAAGTTTGGGTTACATAAAACTACCCAAAAGTCTACTCAAGACAGAAAATAACCCCCCAAAATTACCCAAATGCCTCAACCCAACATTTGGGTAGAAAAAATAACCCCGGATTCTTTAGAGTGTACTTTTAGGCTACTTAAACTGTTTAAAAAATATTAAAGATAAAATTAGGATTCAGTTTTTATGCAGTCGCCTTAATGTCATTGCAAACCTGTATACATTTATTTGTATGTGCAACACAAATCTTTATGATTGGGGTAAAGTTGGTTTTATGATCACACATTCAGACTTTCACCTTCTTAACATAATTACAGAAAAGTATTCTTTGCAAATTGTAAACAGGGATATAATATTAGCAAATCAAAGTACAACATTGTTCACAGACAATTAAATAGTGCTACTGTTGTTTTGAAGTCACAGTTACATGCATTTTCAGACCGAATATTAAAAGTAGCATATATGGACTGTCAAGTTCATAACAGTGAGTCTTTATAATAAATCTGTATTAGCCTTTTTAAATTCTGCACATTTTAAATTAGTGTTTTATTGAACGCCAAAGTCAGAATGTGTGAATATTAGGGACAATCTACCAGAAACGTACATTTTCACTTCTAAATAATGTGACAGGGCCTGACTTAAGATTGTCGTCCTCAAAAAATCATACAAAAACAAGCATAAAGTCATACAATTCAGTGATAGAACGCATCCTTGAACACTGTCAGCTTCTCCATCAAATGATGTCACTTCCTCCGAGTCACAGCTTAAAGGTGTACTGCATGCATTTTATGTTAAATTTAATGCAAATGTGACAGGACTGACAGAAACAAGGGGACAATTGTAGAATTCATTTATAATTTCATCAATTTTAATCAATTGATGTGAATGATAACAACTTAAACTTGCTATTTCTGAAGTTTTTTCCGTCTAAATAACAGTTTTTAGCATAACAAAACTATTAAAGCTGTAGGACAAGGACAATGACAGGGTTGTAAAGTGTTTTAATAAAGAAAAAAAAACCTGAGAACCAAATGAATGACATATTCCTTTACAGAACAACTCACAGAAATCAACCATCAGTCCAGTTTAGACATTTGTGGGATGAAATACTTTTATTCACTGTATTTATGTTGTTATTTCTACGTTTCTGGTAGAATGTCCATAAAACCAACTTTACCTCAATATCTTTATGCAACTAGGCTATTTTACGTTCAACCATTAAAATAATCCCTGTCATGGTGATTTTATGCTGTTTTGTTCTTACTTGACATTATGTTCTAGTCTTTAAAATAGCAATATGCGTTTGGACCAATATGTGTGAGGAAATAATCACATATTTTCAATTTTGAGGTAAAGTATGAACCGTTCTTGAAGTAGTTTTTGTTTATTTACCTTCGAGGTCGATGGAGTATGAATATCCGAGCTGCTCCGATGCGATGTAAATCTCCTCATTGGTCACAGGTGGGAAAAAGGGAACCATATTATAATGCCTGTTGTGTCCAATTGGAGCCATTTCATCCGGGAAAGTTTCGTTTTCACGGAAGCGTCTCATCCATTCATCAAATATGGCATCGGTGAATGCGTGGAGCACCTGTTCACATGTAAAAGAGAAATTAGCAGGTTTTTCTTTTTTACACAGCTCAAAACTTCGGATTATCGTCGTTATTAATCCCAGATATGGTTTCACACTTGCAGATCTAGTAGCCTACAACTGTATTACATAGTTTTAAAATAGTGTTTATAGTGTTAAATAGTTTTTTCCCCCAGTTAGTAACGCTTTAAATATTAGTAGCGTATTTCCACCGACAACAAATCACGGTTTGTTGTTAGATAAGATATGTTGCGGCCTGAAGTTAACAAGAGTTATTTCTATTATTTATTAAATTTACCATTAATTGTATTTTATTAACGTCTACCCCTACCCCAAATCGCGGTAAAGTTAGTTTGACATTAGACATTCGGTTTCAAACCAATTCAATTCTTTGCTCCTATTATAGTTTGAGCCAAAAATGTGTCAGATAGACATAAATATGTGCCCTTTATGTTGCACAAGGCTTAATTTCTTTATTTTAAAAAAAATGAACCATACAAATGAATTAAACAATTCAGCCATATGAAATTATACAATAAAACCAGGACCAAAATATTCAGAAAAACATCCTGGTTATTGCACAAGACTCTGTTTTTGTAATTAGCACTTTATTTATTTTATAATAATTTTAAAATAACTTTTAATGTAAAAAGGGTAAAAGTCAATTAAACTCTGACACCATTTGAGATAAAATATTCAAATGAACTCTAAAAATTGTCTAAATATTATTCTCTATGTTCCACAAGCTTTGATTTTTACAGTTATGCCTTTGTTGATTTTATATACAGTAATGAATCCATATTTTCAGTATATCGGATATACTGTAAACACTTAAATGAATTAAACTCTGACACCATTTGAGATAAAAGAATCAAATCAACTCAAAAAATTGTCTAAATATTATTCTCTATGATGCACAAGCTTTGTTTTTTTTACAGTTATGCCTTTGTTGATTTTTATACACAGTAATGTTATATAATTTAGTATTTCTTGTTTATATTACCAGAAATATTGGGTCATTGGCAGCGGAGTGAGACAGAGCGCTGGTCCCATTGAGGAACTGATGAACCAGGTTGTGTAGATTGGACACCGAGCTGTCCAGCTCACCATCCGGCTTATCATACCCCTCCAGTGCATTCCTTCAAGAAAAGGTAAAATAAAACATTATAAAAACATATAAAAACTGAGACAATACAATAGGTTTAGATAATGGATAGTTTTCTTGTAAAGAATCTGTTCTCTTCAATGAAAGTCCCTGGCGTCTGGCTGAGATCAAGACCTTTTATTACGTTTGTCTAGCTAAAGCGATCTACTCCCGGGAGGGGGTAGAAATCAGGGGCCGTGCGATTTACTTGAAATTGGGGGGCATGTAATTAGAGCTGTGAAGCTTAACTTTTCGATTTTAGGTGAAAAATCGAATCTGTTGGAGACGTCCAATAGATAAATAGGTACGGAAAAAGTCCACAGAGGGGGGTGATCACCAGAATGGAGAAGACCCAGAGAAAAATGAGATAATATGATACACCGGTGTTATGGAATATGGAAAAACTGCCTGTCTTTACGCTGTTTTCATCTGTTTATATATTGTTTGTTTTTATTTTATTCATACTTGTCTCTTTTATTCCTGTTTATGTAAAGCACTTTGAATTGCCACTGTGTATGAAATGTGCTATATAAATAAACTTGCCTTGCCTTATATGAAATGAGCATTTTTCATACAAACAAAAATTATTTAATCTGATAAAAATAATCACATTTATTTTATTAAACAAATGTTTAGAGGAATTTACATTCTAGCTCATTCTATCATTGAGAATAATAACTTATTTTCTCTTTTTTAAAAAACAAAAATGCAATTTTTGCCACGTACTGTAACTATAAAATCATCATCAAACACAGAAATAAATAAAATAATAAACAAATAAAATATAATATTAAATAAGAATGAACTTATTGCATGTATTGCATCATTCATTTTTGACACTGGCAGATAACTAAAGTAAAACTGAAGTTTTAGTGTCATAAAAACAGCTTAACGATAAAAAAAGTACATAAAATAATTAGAACTTTAATACTAAAACTGGCAGCACGGTGGCGCAGTGGGTAGCACAATCACCTCACAGCAAGAAGGTCGCTGGTTCGAGCCCCGGCTGGGTCAGTAGGCATTTCTGTGTGGAGTTTGCATGTTCTCCCCGTGTTGGCGTGGGTTTCCTCTGGGTGCTCCGGTTTCCAAAAAACATGTGGTATAGGTGAATTGGGTAAGCTAAATTGTCCGTAGTGTATGTGTGTGAATGAGTGTGTATGGGTGTTTCCCAGTGATGGGTTGCAGCTGGAAGGGCATCCGCTGCGTAAAACATATGCTGGATAAGTTGGCGGTTCATTCCGCTGTGGCGACCCCAGATTAATAAAGGGACTAAGCCGAAAAGAAAATGAAATGAAATACTAAAACTTTAATAAAAATCTGAAATAAAATGCAGACATATTTAAGGTAATGCAATATGAAAAAAATCAGCTAATTTAATTTTTCAACTTCATGTTTTTAAACTTTAAGCTGAATAAACAATTTGAAAAAGTATAGAAACTAGGGGTGCACAATATATTGTTTCAGCATCGATATCGCAATGTGTGTGTTCGCAATAGTCACATCGCAGGATATGCAATGTTGAGTTGGGATTATAGTTGACCAGAAAGCAGAGGTCAAAACACGTGAGGTTTGTGGAGACACTGCAGAATTTAACCATAATACAGTGAAAGTTTAACATCTGCTTCTCTTTTTATGGCCTGTGACATTGAAGAGACTTTAAAGCATTTAATAGCGCATAAAGAAGTTTAATAAAGATTAATTGTACTGTATTGAATAATTTATAGGATGAAGACTGTACAATGTTGTCATACATTTGATTATTCAATTTCTGTACCCGAATGCTGTTAGACTCTCTCCAGAAAACCATGAAGCACTATATATATCACGTTAACATTTGCTCCATTGTGGTGTAGGCGTGGGCCGGTATAAGATTTTGACGGTATGATAACCTTGGATAAAAATATCACTGTATCACGGTATTATGATTACTGCTCTAAAATAAGTTATTTTTAAATGTCAACAACTTTTTTCTAAAAAAACTAAATAAAATAGTTGTGAAAAGCATGTAATAAAAAACCAAAAACCAAAAAAAAAAAACCGTACACATACCTTAGGGACGGTATAACAGAAAACTTTGGCAGTTTTAAAACCTTGACTTTTCGAAACCGCAGTAAACCTTGAAACCAGTTATCGTCCCATGCCTATTGTGGTGTTTATGACTGTAGTTTGTTTATCATATGTATATAATAAATTAAATAAGATATATTTATATTTGGGCTGCACGGTGGTGCAGTGGGGGCACGTTCGCCTCACAGCAAGAAGGTCGCTGGTTCGAGCCTCGGCTGGGTCAGTTGGCGTTTCTGTGTAGAGTTTGCATGTTCTCCCCGTGTTCGCGTGGGTTTCCTCCGGGTGCTCCGGTTTCCCCCACAAGTCCAAAGACATGCGCTATAGGTGAATTGGGTAGGCTAAATTGTCCGTAGTATATGTGTGTGTGTGAATGAGTGTGTATGGATGTTTCCCAGTGATGGGTTGCAGCTGGAAGGGCATCCGCTGCGTAAAACATATGCTGGATAAGTTGGCGGTTCATTCCGCTATGGCGACCCCAGATTAATAAAGGGACTAAGCCGAAAAGAAAATTAATGAATGAATGAATATTTATATTTCCCTCATTTATACTTTCCTACAAAATCATCCCAGTCAATCTAAATTAATGACAATCATCTGGTGAATTTGTATTTCTATCGCAATGTGTATCGCAGAGAAAAAAAATATGGTAATGCCAAATTTTCCAATATCGTGCAGCCCTAATAGAAACATTTTTCACATTACAAATTGTTGTACTAAATATATGTACACAAAATATTGACCAAAAAATGCACAGAATTAAACAATATAGTAGATACTAGTATTCAGCTGAAAGTGCATTTTAAAGACCTAACTAGGTTAATTAGGCAAATCATTGGACAACAGTGGTTTGTTCTGTAGACAATTGAAATATATATATATATTTTAAAGGGACTAATAATACTGACCTTAGAAGTTTATTTATTTATTATTTCCAAACTAATAGAAATAAGACTTTCACCATAACAAAAATATAATTGGAAATACTGTGAAAAATGTCCTTGCTCTGTTAATATTTGAAAAATAATTAATTATTTTAAATTAAAATTACTTTGTTTTCAACTGTATATCATGGGTAGTTAAGAATCGTATTTAATTGTGTTTTTGCCATTATAAAGCCCATTAAAATTTGCTTGTATCATGACAGAATTGTGTTTTACCATAGGTGAACTGTGCAGTCTCTGTCTACCTGAAGCTGAAGGTGGAGTTGGTGAAGTACGGTGGACTGTCAAAGTCTCTGAGGTTCAGGCAGCTTCTCACGTCATTCATGGTTGGTAAAGTCACATTAGCGCTCATCGTTGCTCCTCTGCGCAAAGATCCCTCATTTGTGCCGTTACATAGAGTTACCAGACGATTATATTCATCCAGACTGAAAGGAAAACATGCATGTCATTACAGTTGTATATGCTGTCATGATTCTGGATAGTTTTCAATATCTCGATGTAGGGCTGCACAATATCTGGTTTCAGCATCGATATTGTAGAATATGCTATGTTGATTTGGGATTATAGTTGATCAGCACAACGATTGAGAATGCATGAGATTTGTAGAGTCATAGCAAAGTACCAATAACAGAGTGAAACTTTATGATTTGCATGTGTTTTAAAGGCATTTTAAAAGAGTTTAAAGCATTTGGGCACAAAAAAAAAGTACATTTGTAACTTTAACGAGGAATAATTTTACCGAATTAATACAATGAAAACTATGCAGTGTTATTTTACATTTGATTATTTCTGTGAATGTATACTTTTTGACCCTACGGAAAACTCATAAAGCACTGTTTATTCAACTTGTTTTCCGTTGCTCTATTGTAATTATTCTTGCTTGCAGTTTGTTTATTTTTTTATGCATGATTCACACCCTTACAAAATCACACTGATCAATCTAAATGAATCGATCTAGTGAAACTGTAAATGTATTGTAATAATATATCACAGAAAAACAAAATATTGCAATGTCAGATTTTTCCAATATCGTGCAGCCCTAGCTAAATGTGTCTCGTTCTGCTCCCTAGATAACAAGTGAAGTGAAGTGAAGTGAAGTGAAGTGAAGTGTGAAGTGAAGTGAAGTGAAGTGAAGTGAAGTGAAGTGAAGTGAAG
>CAIGQV010000715.1:10840-23003 GCA_903798115.1 Danio jaintianensis | reverse complement strand
ATAGATAGATAGATAGATAGATAGATAGATAGATAGATAGATAGATATAGAGTGGGCGTCACGGTGGCACAGTGGGTAGCATGCTCGCCTCACAGCAAGAAGTTCGCTGGTTTGAGCCTCGGCTGGGTCAGTTGGCATTTCTGTGTGGAGTTTGCATGTTCTCCCCGTGTTGGCGTGGGTTTCCTCCGGGTGCTCCGGTTTCCCCCACAGTCCAAACACATGCGCTATAGGGGAATTGGGTAAACTAAATTGTCCGTAGTGTATGAATGTGAATGAGAGTGTATGGGTGTTTCCCAGTACTGGATTGCAGCTGGAAGGGCATCCGCTGCGTAAAACATATGCTGGATAAGTTGGCGGTTCATTCTGCTGTGGTGACCCCAGATTAATAAAGGGACTAAGCCGAAAAGAAAATGAATGAATTATATATATATATATATATATATATATATATATAGAGGGAAATATATTTTATATTTATAGCAGGAAAAATACACACACACACACACACGCGCGCACACACACACACACGGAGATGACAGTTGAAAGCTCCGGAGGGATGTTTATTTACAAGTGCTTTCGATGTGTATGTGAGAGTGCAGGTCTCCGATGTGCTTCCTTCAATCCCGGTGAGTGCTGTGCTCCGGAGGTGGTGATAGTGCTGGGTAGGTGAAGGGGTGGCAGGGTGTGCTCCAATCAGCCACTCAAATCTATGAGGCATAAGAGAGAAGGGTTAGTGTGGAGTGTTCTTCTCAGAATCAAGCTCGTCTTCCTCTTCCTCTAGCGCCGCTTATATATGGCTCTCTTGATGTGCGACAGCCGCGGCTGATTGCATGGCTGCAGCTGTAGTGCATTAAGGAACATGGCGACGGAGTATTGGATGACTCGCCACAATATATATTACATTATTATTATAATAATATAAAAAAAGATTCAGAGAAAATTATGAAATTATGCAGAAGTGAGCCAAAACCTATAAATAGTAAACCAAAACTAATAATATTATATACATAAAATGTAATTTTAATATATATATATACATTTTTTTATATTATTATTATTATTATATTTATTATTATTATTATTATTATTATTATTATTATTATTTATTATTATATATTTATTATTTTTACACAATTTAATTAGCAATTTTCTTATTTATATATAAAATGGAAATATATATTTATTATTTTCAAATATTATTATTATTATTATTATTATTATTATTATTATTATTACACCATTATACATTAACAAAGTAAATTATTTATTTATTTAGGTTTATTCAGCTTTTTTTCAATACCACTGATGAATATTAAGCTTAATTAATTAAATTAAAAAGTCACATTTTCCTCCCTAAATTTTTATAGTTTTTTTGTTACATAACCTCAGGGCTCGCAAAATCTGGTAACCCGAAGTCCCGGGGCTATTGTTTTTTTCAGTCAGGCTACCAAAATCTATCTACACCATGCCCAGCGGGGTATCCTGCCAGGCACGCTGTTGATAAATTTTGGTAGCCCGACTGAAAAAAAACTGTACCAGATTTTGCGAGCCCTGCACTTTACGTAGACTTGCATTAAAATAAAAGGAGTAAAATGATCTTTGAGCATGTGCTGTAGTTTATTCAAAGCCACTTGGTACATTTCTTTTTTTATTGCAATTCAATCAACATACAATACAACATACAACAACATATAAAAACATATGAATACGCCAAATACATAGTGCCAGTTTTGCAATTCACTCACCCATTAAAGCACAATGGTCTTTTTAACCGTACTCAGAGTGCCTTTTAAGCATGATTACTATAAGAAAAAGTATTTGCATTCCTCACGATCTTTGCAGCTGCCGGCGGGTCATTCTTGTGACTAAATGGGTCACTGACCAAAGCCTTTCTCAATCCCTCTTACACACACACACACGCACACACACACACATGTTTGTTTTTGTGAAAATCGGGTACTTTACATAGGTTTCCATTGATTTTATACAGCACAAACCGTATTTTGTATTGGCCTAACCCCACCCTACCCCTAAACCCAACCATCACAGGACAGTGTACAGCTTTACTCTCTGGTTAAACTCATTCTGTGTGATTTATAAGCTTTTTGAGAAATGAGGACGTCAGCTGTGTCCTCATATTTCACCTCCTTTTTGTAATACATGTGTCATACCTATGTCATTATACAGATTTGTGTCCTGACATGTCACAAAAACACGTACACACACACTTTCAGCATCTAAAACTCATGCATTTCTATATTCTGTTCAGAAATATCAGCTCCACATGTTTCTGCAATAACGTATTATAAATATAATTAAATATTATATTTGACATGCAACATTATATTAATATGTTTTTTATATATTTATGCCTTCATTCAGATATTTTTGAGGCATCTTTTTTGTATTAAAAACAAACAAACAATCAAACAAAACATCCTTTGTTATTAATTTTAAATATTATATTTGACATGCAAAGTTACATTAAATTTGTTTATATATATTTATGTGTTAAAATATTTTTGGGACATCTTTTTTTTTTTTACAACAAACAAACAATAAAAAAATGACACTGAAGTATTTGAGCACATAAATGTATAGAAAATGTATTAATGTACTGTTGCATGTTCAAATATAATATTTAAAGCTAATAAATTATTTATTTGTGTTTGTTTGTTTTTAATACAAAAAAGATGTCCCAATAGTATATGAATGCATAAATATATATACAAAATTATTAATGTAAAGCTGCATGTCAAATATAATATTAACAGTTAATCAAACGTTTATCTTTGTTTGTTTGTTTGTTTTTATAAAAAAAAAAAGAAGTATTTTATTAGCTGTTAATATTATATTTGACATGCAACATTACATTAATTTCACTTTATATTTATGTTCTGATGCTTTTGGGGCTTTTTTGTGTTAAAAACAAACAACCAATCAAACAAAAAATCCTTTGATATTAGCTTTAATATTATATTTGATATGCAACGTTACATTAATGTTTTTTTTTTATTATATTTATGCATTCAAATATTTTTGGGCCATCTTTTTTTAATAAAAACAAACAAACAATAAAAAAATGACACTAAAGTATTTGAGCACATAAATCTATAGAAAATATATTAATGTATTGTTGCATGTTCAAATATAATATTAAAGCTAATATCAAAGGATTTTTTGTTTGATTGGTTGTTTGTTTTTAACACAAAAAAGCCCCAAAAGCATCAGAACATAAATATAAAGTGAAATTAATGTAATGTTGCATGTCAAATATAATATTAACAGCTAATAAAATACTTCTTTTTTTTTTATAAAAACAAACAAACAAACAAAGATAAACGTTTGATTAACTGTTAATATTATATTTGACATGCAGCTTTACATTAATAATTTTGTATATATATTCATGCATTCATATACTATTGGGACATCTTTTTTGTATTAAACAAACAAACAAACAAAAATAAATATTTTATTAGTTTTAAATATTATATTTGAACATGCAACAGTACATTAATACATTTTCTATATATTTATGTGTTCAGATATTTTTGGGGAAGCTTTTTTGTATTCAAACAAACAAAAAATCCTTTGATATTAGCTTTAATATTATATTTGATATGCAACGTTACATTAATGTCTTTTTTTATTTTTATATATTTATGCATTCAAATATTTTTGGGCCATCTTTTTTGTATTAAAAACAAACAAACAAACAAACAAAAAATCCTTTGTTATTAGTTTTAAATATTATATTTGACATGCAACAGTACATTAATTTCACTATATATTTATGTTCAGATATTTTTTGGGCAGCTTTTTTGTATTAAAAACAAACAATCAAACAAAAAATCCTTTTAGTTTTAAATATTATATTTGACATGCAACAGTACATTAATACTTTTAAATATATATTTATGTGTTCAAATATTTTGGGGGCAGCTTTTTTGTATTAAACAAACAAACAACAAAAATATTTTATTAGCTTTAAATATTATATTTGACATGCAACAGTACATTAATACATTTTCTATAGATTTATGTGCTCAAATATTTTTGTGGCAGCTTTTTTGTATTAAAACAACCAAACAATAAAACAAAAATAAATCTTTTATTAGCTTTAAATATTATATTTTATGCACAACAGTACATTAATTTATCTGAAAGGCAAATACTTGTATCTCTTTTTGTATTCACATGAAGAAATACTATAGTGATTTATAGTGCCTTTGAACCATACTATAGTATTATGTTGTATATTTAAAGCACTTTGTTAATGAATACTCCAGTATAATGTAGTATTAACTAGTGAACTGATAAACTGTTAAAAAATTCTGTATTTTAGTTTTTTACCACAGTAAACTGGTGTACTGTAGTATAATATACAGACAGTTGTAGAAAACGTACAGTAGTTGGTAATTTATTTATATTACTATAGTTGTTGTTTCCAACTTGCATATTAAAGGGCTTTACTATGGTTTGAAAACTACAGTATTTACCATAAATTATTATAGTATTTTTTCTGCATCTTAAAATTGTTCAAAATTAATTGAAACAAAACAGCAATATTAGATGTTTGCGCAACTAAAACAAGTTTAATTTCAAAACACTTTTACTAAATAACTAAACATTTTGATATCAGATGCAAGATGTGAAAAATATTTAAAATAAACTGCAATATGAGATGAAAGATTTGCATAAAAAAAAAAGTTTAATAAGATTTATATAGAATTTGATATCAGATGCATCAATAAATAAATTTTATCAGACAGAATAGTCAAAATATTTTTCACCATTGTTTAAAATGGTTTAAAAAATAATTGGAATATTAAACCAGACAGGCAGCACGGTGGCTCAGTGGTTAGCACTGTAGCCACAAAGCAAGAAGGTCACTGGTTCGAGTCCCGGCTGAGCCAGTTGGCATTTCTGTGTGGAGTTTGCATGTTCTCCCCGTCTTGGCGTGGGTTTCGTCCGGGTGCTCCGGTTTCCCCCACAGTCTTTATCTACAAGAAAAACATCAATTTCTTTTAAGATCAAAACATTATTAACCGTTATCATTCATTCATTCATTCATTTTCAATAAAACCAGGTTTAGTTTGAAACACTAAAACATTTTGAAATCAGATGCATCATCACATTAATTTCTTAATTTCTATCAAAATGATTAGTGATATCATGTTTGCATTGTTACAAAAAGAGTTGAAACACTGTTCCTGCAATAATCACATGCTAAAACGAACAATCGGTCTGTCCTGAGATCAGTCACACATTTGACCCAAGGGAAAACTCTTTACATTAATGACGGAGGCGTCTTATGTTCACTTTATTGAGCTCTGTCTCCTGATCCCTCACTGTCTCATGATAAAGCCACAAACACTGCACTAATGTGTGCGATTCAGACTTTGTAAAGTTTACAACCCATAATGCTCTCAGAAGTGTGAACTAATCTTTAAAATCAAGATTATATACAGCAGATAATAGAGATTTTGCAGTTAATAATGAGTGAAAACGTATAGTTTGTAGTGTAAATTTCCATTCACACCAAGCACGATAACCATAAATATAACAATTAAATATCTTTGCGTTCACGATTGCGATTTTTGTTGTAATGTGAAAATAAGATAAGATTGAACGTATGCCTCATTCTGATATTCTAGCCTTGTTTATCTTTTTATATGTATATATATATATATATATATATATATATATATATATATATATATAATGTATGTATGTATATATGTATGTATGTATGTATATGTGTATATGTATATGTATATGTATATGTATATGTGTATGTGTGTGTGTATATATATGTGTGTGTATATATATATATATGTATGTGTGTATGTGTATATATATATATATATGTATAGAGAGAGAGAGGGGGCGACGCGGTGGCGCAGTGGGTAGCACGTTCGCCTCACAGCAAGAAGGTCGCTGGTTCGAGCCTCGGCTGGATCAGTTGGCATTTCTGTGTGGAGTTTGCATGTTCTCCCAGTGTTCGCGTGGGTTTCCTCCGGGTGCTCCGGTTTCCCCTACAAGTCCAAAGACGTGCTATAGGTGAATTGGGTAAGCTAAAATTGTCCGTAGTGTATGTGTGTGAATGAGTGTGTATGAATGTTTCCCAGTGATGGGTTGCAGCTGGAAGGGCATCCGCTGTGTAAAACATATGCTGGATAAGTTGGCGGTTCATCCCGCTTGGCGACCCCAGATTAATAAAGGGACTAAGCCGAAAAGAAAATGAATGAATGAATGAGAGAGAGAGAGAGAGAGAGAGAGAGAGAGAAATCGCCATTGCAGTTTGGGCTCTGCTTTTAACTTAATGAGTTCACAAGCAAACACATTGCAATTTGTAATCTCAAAAGACTTTAGACAAGAGCATTAAATCACAATCAAAATGAAAACACATTCTCTCAGACTAGTCCTCGCAAGTGAGACTGTCCTCACAGAGACCCACAGAAAGAGCAAGAGCGAAAACGCGAGAGAGAAAAAAAGAGAGCGAGAAATTGCCATTGCAGTTTGGGCTCTGCTTTTAAATGCTACGCCGACCAGCGATTGGTGGCACAAACCCTGCGTCAGCGGCCAACGTCATCAGCACGAAATGCGGATCCTCCAATGCCGTTCGTACCCATGGTTCGTACCTGTAAAACGACACACCCACATACAAACAAACGCACACACATATACCCAAAGTATGTTCTGCAGGCGAACGTAACAATCTAAAATGGTATACTTTTAATGTTGTGTTTTTTTGTGTTTTTTTGCTCGTGGTACTGAATATCGATATTTTTAAAGGTATTGTGTCGAAGTTAGATATTCCAGTATCGTGACAACACTATTATGCTCTACCCTTTTTTTTTGGTGTCACAAAATACACTGTTTACTCCAGGGGTGTCAAACTTAGTTCCTGGAGGGCCGCAGCCCTGCACAGTTTAGTTCCAACCCTGCTCCAACACACTTACCTGGAGGTTTCAAACAAGCCTGAAGGAATCAATTAGTTTGATCAGGTGTGTTTAATTAGGGTAGGAACTAAACTGTGCAGAGCTGCGGCTCTCCAGGAACTGAGTTTGACTCCTGTGGTTTATGCAAATACTTTTTCATAATATTTATGAGCGCAATGTTCAACACAGGCTCATTGTGTATACATACTCCTGTCTGCATTTCTGCAGAGTGCGAATCTTTTTCGGTGTTACCAGTTTGCCCAGTAGCTCGCTGCATACGCCAATGGACTTGGGACGCAGAGTGGAGTTGACAGGGTTCAAGTCCGGCGAAGAACGGTTCCAGAAACCAGGTAAAACAAAAACAAAAGCCAAAAAATTAAATAAATAAATCAATGAACAAGAGGCTGTGGTGAAACCACGCGGCTGCGACGGCTTTTCTTATTCTAGATTGCATTTGAAAACACTATTGGTTGGGTTTATGGAAGGAAGGGAGTGGGTGGGTGGGTGGGTCAGTCAGTCAGTCAGTCGACAGCAAGCTGGCCTACTCTGCTGAAGTGTGTATTGCACCCTCTGGTGGATTTGGATGACCACAGTGTACCCATCTACTCACAATGTACCCATCCAAGACATAAAAACATTCAAATGTTTAAAATCTAAAATAAAAATTAAAAAAGTAAATCTCAAATGTTTAAAAATCAAATATGATAAAGGAAAAACATGCATTTAAAATGAGTAACTTTTTCTGTCAATTAATGTAATGATTTTAAAGTTTAGTAATTTTAATTTCAAATGCTTCAGTTATCATTGGAACTGAAGAGTGTTTATTTGAGGATCTTCATATTATCAGCACACGGGGGCGCTGCAGAGCTGTTTAATTCTTCACTCAATTCTTTGTCATAACTTATTTCCCTGTAGTGTTCAGTTAGATGTTGGTTCTTAGCACACTCACCTATCCCATTTCCATATACCAGTAGCATGTTTTAACATGTTTCTAGAAGGAAATATTATGTTGTTAGCCATGTGTTTAAAATATGGAGCAATCTGTTATTTATATTAGTTTTTATTTATGTACAGTGCTCAGCATATATGAGTTCATCCCTCACAAATCTCTCATTTAAATTAATATTTTCTAAAGGAAGCTTTACAATATTATATTTGTGCATATACATTAGATGAGTCAGTATTGAAGCCAAAACTGGAGCTAATCTAACAAAATAACTGATGATAACAGTCCAAAATTAGTACATCCAAATTTATATGTTAGGGAAAATTCATTCATTCATTTTCTTTTCGGCTTAGTCCCTTTATTAATCTGGGGTCGCCACAGCGGAATGAACCGCCAACTTATCCAGTATATGTTTTACGCAGCGGATGCCCTTCCAGCTGCAAACCATCACTGGGAAACATCCACACACACTCATTCACACACATACACTACGGACAAGTTAGCTTACCCAATTCACCTGTACCGCATGTGTTTGGACTGTGGGGGAAACCGGAGCACCCGGAGGAAACCCACGCCAACACGGGGAGAACATGCAAACTCCACACAGAAACGCCAACTGACCCAGCCGAGGCTCGAACCAGCGACCTTCTTGCTGTGAGGCGAACGTGCTACCCACTGCGCCACTGTGCAGCCCGTTAGGGAAAATATTAAATACAAATTGTAAAAAGAGCAAAATTCAAGAGAAACAGAAAATATATAACATTTTGTTGAAATTTTGTAGTTTGTAATTTTTATTCCCAATATTTTACTTGAATTTAATTGTATTATCTTTCTATTTCTGAAGATGTTTGGTGACTAAAATATTATTTTAATAAATATATCTGTTTAATAAATCTGTTTTGTTGGATAAAATGGATAAAAATATTCATTTTCAAAATGCATAAATACAGTGCACAGCATAAATGAGTACACCCCATTTTGAAAATGTATGTTTTTATCCATTCCTCAGTGAATATAGGCAATGTATTTTGGTGCATTTAAACAAAACAGATTTATTAAACAGATATATTTATTAAAATAATATTTTAGTCACCGAACGTCTTTTAGAAAAAAAAAAGATTTCATGCGAAATATTGGGAGTAAAAATTACAAACTACACAATTTCAACAATTTTAATAATTTTAATAGATGGGATGGTGGCTCAGTGGGTAGCGCTGTCGCCTCACAGCAAGAAGGTCGCTGGTTTGAGCCTCGGCTGGGTCAGTTGGCGTTTCTGTGTGGAGTTTGCATGTTCTCCCTGTGTTGGCGTGGCTTTCCTCCGGGTGCTCCAGTTTCCCCCACAGTCCAAACACATGCACTATAGGTGAATTAAATAAACAAAATTGGCCATATTGTATGAGTGTGTGTATGAATATGAGAGTGTATGGGTGTTTCCCAGTACTGGGTTGCGGCTGGAAGGGCATCCGCTGAATAAAACATATGCTGGAGTAGTTGGCGGTGTATTCCGCTGTGGCGACCTCTGATAAATCAGAAACTAGGCCGAAGGAAAATAAATGAATGAATGAATGATAATTTTAATAATCAATCATTTTAATAGTTTAAGAATTTTTCATTTGATGTTGTCAATTTTTACATTTTTATTTAATATTTTATCTCTAACATATAAATATATTCATAACATTATTCAGTTCCGACTAATCTAATTTATATGCACGCACACACAGACACACATATATAATATTGTAAAGAATCCTATATAAAGTATAAACTTTTTTTATGAATAAAATATGAATTTTAAGGATTTTTTTTGCCCTTTTTGACTTTAATTATATGATGTAAACCAAGGTGTTTTTCTAAACCTTGTTTTGGTAAACTTGTATTTTTTTATTGCAGAAAATCACACTGGTTTGAAACGACACCAGAGAAAGAATAAAATTTTATTAAATAAAAATACATTACATTACAAAATATGATTTTTAGTTATAGTTTGTTTTCCATACAAAATCATAAATGTAAAACACACACACACCCCTGAAAGAATGACTTAATTCCCTAAAGAAGTGCGTCCTTCCTCTAGAATATCTTTAAGTATCCCTGATAAAACACATAAATGGGTTTCCTCCATTATCTTACAGTATGTGTGTTTTAAAGCCTTTATAATATGCTCTGCTAATGTTGAGCCTAAATGGGACTAATTTAAGTTGTATTAATTCCTCAACCGCTAATTGCACTAGCGTAGAGGACGCTTGCTGTTTTTTTCCAGCATTTTGTCCACATACAATGAGTCCGACCCGGTAAAGAGCACTTCACCGAAGCCTCTGTGAAAAACGCCATTGTTTTAGGGCTAAAAAAATGGTTAAATTTGCACGAGCGTTTATCCTTTGAAGTGGCGACAATGAGAAATTCTCAATTAATAGCATTTCAAAGGGACGTCCAGATGAAGGTGATGCTGCATTTTGTGTGCCGTCTTATTGTTAGTAGTAGTAGTATTATTATGTTGATGGAAAAATGCATCAGTTCTGCTAATGGCTATTAGAGCGTGCACGCTTTAGCGAACCTAATGTGTCGATTCAGAGAAAGGTTGGCTTTTCAGATTGTAATTGAGAGCACTTCAGTTTCTTTTCAAAAGCACAAGGCTTTATAGAAGAACATGTCTGGAAATGAAGCATGGTTCAGCCTGCGCTTTCGGCTAGCATTATAACACATCTCAGACAATTCAGCTAATGTGCTGCTCACACTTCTGCGTCGCTCACTGTTGTCTATTTAGGCCTGATTGTGAGTGGACGTGGCTGAAGTGTTACCTGGGTTTGCCTCTCAAGGGGTTTTCAATTAAAAACACAAAGATGACAGTAAGATGCTCTGCTTCTCATTCAGATGCTGTAGTCGGACTCGCTTTGAACCATTTGCTTTTACATTTGTCTTTGTTTTTACTTTTACATCAAAACAAACATTTAAGCAAATAATGTCATACGTTATGAGAAAAAAAACAAAGTCAGGCATTTTATGCTGCAAATATATATATATATATATATATATATATATATATATGTATATATATATATATATATATATATATATATATATATGTGTATATATATATATATATATATATATATGTATATATATATATATATATTAAAAAACCCTGGAGGAACTGCGATTCTGTGATATTTCGTTGATATTTCAAATTTCTTGACATTTGTTTAATAAATTAGCGTAACATTATAAAAATAATTGCCAGAAGCCTTCACTGACTTTAGAGTGGCCTTTTATTGTGGTCAGCCTAATGCTGCGTTCACACCAGACGCGGAAGAAGCGTCAAGCACAAGTGATTTACATGTTAAGTCAATGCAAAGACGCGAATAGACATCCTGCGGCGCGAATGACCCGATTTGTGCGAATGAAGCGGCGCCAGTTGACCGTTTTGCCCGATTGATGCGCGAATCGATTGAGTTGGAAAATCTGAACTTCAGCGGACATTCGTGCCACGTTAACCAATCATGAGCTTTGTTTTGTAGGGGCGTGATTATGACGTAGCGCCTGTTATTGGTGTCCCGAGGGAAAATCCTCTTGCCGACACCGGACAACAGTTCATCAAACTGGGCTCGGCTCAGTCAGTCGGAAGCACCGCTGAAAGCTTCCATTATCCAGGTATAGTTTCCAGGAGGAGTTTATGTCTTTAGGATGAGACGTTAAACCGAGGTCCTGACTCTCTGTGGTCATTAAAAATCCCATGGCACTTCTCGTAAAAGACTAGGGGTGTAGCCCCGGTGTCCTGGCCAAATTCCCTCCATCGGCCCTTACCCATCATGGCCTCCTAATCATCCCGAATTAATTCTATCACTGTCTCTCCACTCCTCCTATAGCGCGTGTGTGAGCGCACTGGCGCCGTTGTCCTGTGGCTGCCGTCGCATCATCCAGTGGATGCTGCACACTGGTGGTGGTGTGGAGAGACCCCCCCCTCATGATTGTAAAGCGCTTTGGGTGTATGGCCATACACGATAAATGCGCTATATAAATACAGAGCTAGGTGCATCTCAGAATGGATCTAGTGGACTTAGGCACGGCTCCAAATGAATCGACGCTGTTTTTCAGGCTTCCTAAAGCACATAAACACAGCTATTCTCTTAATAAAATCCATGTTAGCCATTAAGCAACGAAGCTAGCGTCACCGGGCAGACAGAAGCCCCGCCCATGACGCGAATCCGCGTCTACGTTGAAGTGATTTTGACGCGCGAATGAAGCAGATTTTGACGCGCGAATGAAGCAG
>CAIGQV010000715.1:0-10830 GCA_903798115.1 Danio jaintianensis | reverse complement strand
ACGCGCGAATGAAGCAGATTTTGACGCGCGAATGAAGCAGATTTTGAACGCGTGAATGAAGCAAGTAAACTCAATGTTCACGCTTCTATTTATGTGCGAATAGCGCGATTTATTCGTGCGTTCCGCGTCTGGTGTGAACACAGCATTAGGCTCACCTGTGCAATAATCATGTGTGAGCAATATTTGAGTGAAATAGTCCTTTTGTGTTCATAGAAACAAATTTTTCGCAAATTTCGTCTAAATTTTTAGTTTAGCTCATTAAAAAAAGGAACAAAAACAAAACTGTTGCGTTTATATTTTTGTTAAGTATGCTGTGCTTCCCACACACAGACTTTACTTGAGTGGGCCGCCCAGGTATATTTAGTGACACATTTTTTTTACTATTATTATCATCCTTTTACACTTTTTGTATCCGCGATCAAGTAGTGGAAAATCTCCACCATAACGAGAGTAAGTAATAGATTCATTAATCTAAACGACTCAGAAAAACATTACTATATACTCGGAGAGGATGAAATTACATCTAAATCATCTAATCAATGCATTTGCCTTATTTAAAAAAAAATCTACTCGTTTTAATCTTGTAATTATGATAATTTTTAGAGATATTGTCTGTTTTTATTAACTTTTCTGTCATTTATTTCTTATTTGCTGATTATTTTATTAATTTGATGATGTTAATATATTACATAGGGTATTTTATACACATCTAAAATGCTTTGGCATTCAAGTTTGCTTTGAACTTGAAAGAAAGAGAGAAGCAGATTTTACCTGTCAGTGGGTGCACATGGCTCCTGAATTGCATAAGAGTATTTCTTTTTTATTTCAGTCTTGTTTCTTTTCAATGGGTTAAAGTAAAGAAAAAAAGTGTCATAATAAATACAATTATTATTAAAAATGAAATTGTTTTGTTTGTCGCATATAGTTAACTAATTTATGTGATGTGGGTAAATGGTGTGTTTCAATCCGGCTACCACCGCAAGTATATTTCAAACCTGTGGAAAGCACTGGTATGATTTAGATAAACTATTGATAAGTCACTGATAAGAGTTGTTAATATTTAACCATCTGGCTCCTAAAAGTTCAGATTTGTCTCAGAAATGGATTTAGAATAAAGCAAGAATGACAGTAAGATGCTCTGCTTCTCATTTAGATGCTGTCGCTGCTTTTACATTCTCTTTTTTTTTGTCTTTTACACTTCATTCCCTTCCCTCAAATGTTTTTTGAGATCAAAAACAAAAAAAAAATTACAATATTTTTGTGTATTTTTACAGCAAAACACTAAAATGTAAGCAATTAATGCCATACGTTAAAAAAAAAGCAATCATAAAATCTGCCATTTTAGACGGTCAAAATCACTAAGCTAAGACGTATTCTAATCTCATATATAAATCATATAAATGATTATTGGTTGTAGGCCTAATTTACAGTAGGCTATTTGTTAAGAAATTAAAAGAAATCCTACTGAATCATCATCCTCATCATCATCATCATCATTATTAAGTAGGATATTGTTTATTTATTTATTTTTTTAAAGTCTACTTTTACAATTTGACACATTCAAACCACTGCTGAAATCTTCTAACCAACAGGCCCATGTCATGTACAGTACAGATACATTTCTTAATAAATAACCTATATATTAAAACCATTAACGTAGCCACGGCTGTTCAAAATGGCATAAATGTTTTCGAAGTGCACTGCGAAGGGAGCGCAATTGTCAATATGAAGATCACTAAAACTGAACTGTAGAAATTCTTTGAAAGCAAATTACACCTAAGAGAGATGGCTTTAATGCTTTTTTTTTTTATTTATTTTTTTTTTTTTATCATTCTAAGTTTAAATGTTAGAATATTCTAAAAGAATAGGGCGTAGGGGGGATAACGGGGGAATAGAACACAGCCAGGAACTCTGCTTCTAACTACAGCTCTAGAATTGTAGTTGCAAGCGTACAAGTTTGCGATGCAGTTTGCGAATGTTCGTTGGAACGATGGATTTAGGAAACGCCAGTTCAACGAACTATGTTTGTCACGACGGAACTTGTAACCTTAGTGAGCTAACGATGGTTTTTGGAAATGCAGCCCTGGCCGATCCCATGAACCGATCACAATTGTTTGTCACAATTGTTACCAATTTACAAGCAGAGGACATATAAGAACTGAAATTTTTTTACATATCAGAATTGAATGTTCTGTGTTTTCAACAATATTGCAAGTTCACCTGGCTGCAAATATTAGAGAAATAAAAAAATAATAATAATTTTAACTTGAATATTTAATGATATAGCTTATTGTAATAAACAGTAGTTTATGGGCCTATTTACTTTTAGTAAAGAAGTAATGGATTTATAGGTGTGCATTTTAACTTCTTATGCAACAAGAAGGTAAGAAATCACTCTCCCGCACTTTCTCTGAATCGGTCCCACGATGGTGGAACGAGCTGCCTCGAACAACACGTTTGGCAGACTCTGTGTCCATCTTTAAAAATAGCCTTAAAACTCATCTCTTCCGTCTACATCTGACCCACAAAAAAAAACAAAAAAACCCTTGACTGCACTTAGCTCGTATATTCTGTTTTACCTACTCAGGACTAGTCCGATTTCACTTATGTATGCTTTGTTTTCTCTTGTACTGATTGCTTCTTTTGTGAACCTCAATTGTAAGTCGCTTTGGATAAAAGCGTCAGCTAAATGACTAAATGTAAATGTAACAAATATGTGCTCCAAACCTCATTTAGACATGTTGAATTCTTCTTCCATCATTTGCAATGTTTCCAGAATGCTTTGTTAGTGATTTTCCCTGCCAATTGTTTGCATCTGTTTTATCTATTATTTTCTGTAAAGCTGCTTCTGACCATTACATGTCCACACTAAATGGTTATAAGAGACATGCTTAAGGAATTATATGCAACATCTTTAATTTATTCTCTTTGGTAAGGAGAGATCTCCACTGAAGTATCATACTTGGAGGGAAAATGTGCTTTATGCATTATAAAGCTTGAAGCATCAGAATTGGTACTCGGTATCGGTCGATCACCATGACAAGGAATGGTATCGGCTGCAAAAATCCTGATCGGAGCATCCCTAATTTACATTATACAGTACATTATTGCCTACTGTTCACATTAAACCCAATATACACTACTAATGTTTTAAGTAAGATTTTGATTTTGCAGTAATATGTAGAATATATCTATTAACCCAAAAGTTATTTGGAATTCATATAGAAACCTTGACAATTAACGTGTGAAGAAAAGATCATCATTATATGGAAATAAAAACAATTTTTCAACTAATTAAATGAATGAATAAATATAAACAAACAGCTCATACATAAGATGATATTTTAGCATGCATTAACAAGCCTGTAAACAAAAGCTACGCCCATAAGGTAAATTATAACTACAATATCCCATTTCAGAATATATTAACAAATACAGAAATAAAAGCTGCTAATAAATAAATAAATAACTGCCTAAAATCTCATTATATAAATAAATAAATAAATAAATAAATAAATAAATAAATAAATTGCTAGCGGGACTAAAAGAGCTTATTTTTGTGTACATACAAAAATAAATGAATAAAGTATTTATGGTAAGACTGAATGTTTGCAGTAATATGTAAAAAAAATATATTAAACAAACCAGGGTCTCCTTGGGGTCTTAAAGTCTTAAAATGTCTTAAATTTCAAAAACTAAATTTTAGGCCTTAAGTCTTAAAGGGCACCTATGATGAAAATCATCTTTTGTAAGCTGTTTGGACAGAACTGTGTGTAGGTATAGTGCGTCCACAGTCATATTGGGGTGAAATAAAGACAATAAGTCTCTTTTTTTAAATTTCCTGGCATTAAAATAGCATCCAAATTCCTTCCCATTTTGAGGCCGACCGCAACTTGACGTAGGAGTGCGGTTTCCCCACCCACCGAATTGATTGACAGCTGCGTATTAACATATCTCCGTAGTAACGCGTATAATCATATCAACAAGACAAGACGTGCGCAAAGCAACCGGGAATAAAAGATCTGTTCCGTTCACTAGGATCATCAATCATCATCAAATGTGATCAAGAGTGAGTTTTACAAGTTTAACACGTGTTTAAAACAGTGCATGTTTGTAATGAATTACAGCGATTTACTTCAGCTTTACTTTATCACCACAGCCGCGTGTCAGTACAATTATAAAAGAAGACGCTTCAATCCGGGTTGTGGACGTTAAATCAGGTTTATTTTGTACATTAACATAACGGATATCCATACAGCAGTGGATATTAATGTGTATCCTGTCACATTTGCAGTGCAAAAACAGTGCAAAGCTAAATGCGTGAGCTGTCTGTCTGTCTGTCTGTCTGTCTGTCTGTCTGTCTGTCTGTCTGTCTGTCTGTCTGTCTGTAATGACACTGTGTGTGACTCATCGTTGCAACTCCACAACAAACACATCAAATAATCATTGGGAAAGTTCTTACTGTAGTATTTCTCACAAACGTTACGTGAGATCTGCTTCCTTCATGTCTGTCTGTTATCTGAGGCAGCCGAGGGCGGAGATTGAGGCACACTGACAGGCACGTGGGAACGGTGAGCGGAGAGGACTAGCATTAAAGGCACAGTCCACCAAAACAGCTACAAGATGCTCAGAGCTAAGAATTGCAAACTTCTGAAAGGTATAATAAATAATCTGATGGGTGTTTTGAGCTGAAACTTTACAGACACATTCTGGAGACACAAAAGACTTATATTAAATCTGGAAAAAGGGGTAAACTAGGTGCCCTTTAAAATCACTAAAATAGTGTGTTGTAGGTCTTAAATCGTTTTAAAAAGGTCTTAATTTTCCTCAGTCCAACTAAAGCTACCCAGTCGGGTCAACACACATCCAATTATCAACAATCCATCTAAATAAAACTTTTTTTTTTTTATTGCAAAGAGATAAAATCACAACAGCTTTTAGACATTTTTACAGAAAATTCTCTAAATTAAATTTTCTAATCAGGAAAGAAATGTTGAAAAAGATATTGACATTAAAATATGTGGCTTTGAAATAACTTCACTTTGATTTTATTCATAATGGTCTTAAAAGGGTCTTAAAAAGTCTTAAATTTGACTTGATGAAACATGCAGAAACCCTGACAAACATTTATTTTGCTTTCATATAAAAACTTGGACAATCAATTAATGTGTGAAATCCTCATTAATATTAGTATATATTATAAGTGACAAATATATGCTAACATTAATGACTATTTACAGAGGCAGTAACAGTTGCTGTAGTTTGCTGAATTGAGTTTATGGTTATTTCAGGAGGTTTTCTACACTTTCACAGCCTCTAGAGGGCAGCAAAACTCTCTTGCACTGTTCATTTGGGTCTACAAAAATCGGATTATTTTTCTGCAGGTATAGTCAACTTGGTTGAGATACCACACTCTTATATTTTTAGATGTTATTTAGATGTTATTTAGACAAACAGATCAGCAGTTTAGAATGCTTGGGTAGTATAAATGTATACCTTTATTTAGCATTACTTTGTACTATTTATTTTGAAGTTTAATTATTAAATAGGGGCGGCATGGTGGCTCAGTGGTTAGCACTGTGGCCTCACAGCAAGAAGGTCACTGTGTGAAGTTTGTATGTTCTGCCCGTGTTGGCATGGGTTTCCCCCACAGTCCAAACACATGCACTATAGGGAAATTGAATAAACTAAATTGGCCGTGTGTGTGTGTGTGTGTGTGTGTGTGTGTGTGTGTGTGTGTGTGTGTGTGTGTGTGTGTGTGTGTGTGTGTGTGTGTGTGTGTGTGTGTGAATGAGTGTGTATGGGTGTTTCCAAGTACTGGGTTGCAGCTGGAAAGGCATATGCCAGAATAGTTGGTGGTTCATTCCACTGTGGCAACCCCTGATAAATAATGGACTAAGCCGAAGGAAAATTAATGAATGAATAATTGTTGAATAATATATTATTTTATAAGTATTATAATAATTGATATACAGTTGTGATCAGAATTATTAAACCCTCTTTGGATTTTTTTTCTTTTTCAAATATTTCTCAAATGATGTTGAACAGATTCAGGAATTTTTCACAGTATTTCCTATAATATTTTTTCTTCTGGAGAAAGTCTTATTTGTTTTATTTCGGCTAGAATAAAAGCAGTTTTTAATTTTTTAAAAGCCATTTTAAGGTCAATATTAATCGCCCCCTTAAGCAATATTAGTTTTGGATTGTCTACAGAACAAACCACTGTTATACAATGACTTGCCAAAGAGAAAATAAATCAGTGATTAGAAATGAGTTATTAAAACTATTATGATTAGAAATGTGTTGAGAAAAATCTTCTCTCCGTTAAACAGAAATTGGGGAAAAAAATAAACGTGGGCTAATAATTCAGGGGGTTTAATAATTCTGATTGCAACTGTACATCATATATTGTAAGCGTTATAATTAAAACTTATTATAAAATATATAATTATTAAATAGAAATATTATAATTTCAATATGTTTCATTGTAATAACTGAAGTTAAAAATTTAATGTAAATATATTAACATTAATAGTATATTTTTGCATATTTTAATGTAATGTTATTTTTAATTTTTGTTTAATTATAACATGTAATAGCATTTAAGTGTGGTATTATGCTTACTATTTGTTTACTTTTTATGTAAATATTTATATAATTACATTTTTATATTTTATTATAATTAATGTAATTTAAATACAAGGTTGTGTATAATAGTTATTTAACATTTACGAATATTTTGTTGATGCAGTATTCATTCATTCATTTTCTTTTCGGCTTAGTCCCTTTATTAATCTGGGGTCGCCACAGCGGAATGAACCACCAACTTATTCAGCATATGCGGATGCCCTTCCAGCTGCAACCCATCACTGGGAAACATCCATACACACTCATTCACACACACACACTACGGACAAAATAATTCACCTATACTGCATGTCTTTGGACTTGTGAGGGAAACCGGAGCACCTGGAGGAAACCCACGCCAACACTGGGAGAACATGCAAACTCCACACAGAAACGCCAACTGGCCCAGTTGGGACTCGAACCAGCGACCTTCTTGCTGTGAGGCAGTCGTGCTACCCACTGCACCACCGTGACGCCTTTATGCAGTATTTATATTCTGATATTGATAAAACAATAATCTAATTAGTAGTACATTATCAATAATAATAATAATAATAATAATTAATTTTAATCTTTAATTATAGAAATTTAATAATATTATTTAATTAATAAACAATAATAATATAATTTGATATCTTAATATAATAATGTATTTTCTCTGATGGTGATTTGTACTAATATTTTTTAATATTAATGTGAATGTATATGTATATCAATGTAAATAATAATATTTGTATGTACACAGTATTATTTATATGTATTCTGATATATCAATAAAATAATAATATAATTGATTATAGCAATTTAATAATATAATTTAATTAATAACATATAATAATATAATTTGACATCTTAATACACTATATATTTTCTGATAGTGATTTTTACTAATTTCTGAATATTAATGTGTAAAATTGTAATTCATATATATATATATATATATACACACACACACACACATATAAAAATATTATTTAATTAATAAATATTTTTATATATATATGTGTTAATGTATATATGTATATATATATATATATAAATTAAATAATATATCAATAAAATAATAATGTAATTAAAATGAATCTTTCATTATAGAAATGTTATAATATAATTTAATTAATAACATATAATAATAATAATAATAATAATAATAATAATATTCAATAGTTTGACATCTTAGTACACTATATATTTTATTACATATATTACAAATGTAATATTACATTTTACAATAACTGTTTATTGACTAATACTTGTTTTTCATTAATATCTCAACATATACTGTTGTATGTACACAGTATTATTTACTCTGATATATCAATAAAATAATAATGTAATGAATGTATATTTCATTATAGAAATTTAATAATATTATTTAATTAATAAACTATAATAAAATAATTTGAGATGTCTTAATACACTATATGTTTTCTAATAGTGATTTTTACTAATATTAATGTAATGTATATAATTTATTTAAAACAAATACATACAGTACTATAAATATAATAAATAAATATATGTTATTTTTATTGATTTTAATACTTTTTTTGTAATAATTGTTTTTACATTTACTAATATTTTTAGATATATTGTTGTTGTTTCTTCTGATATATGAATAAAATAACAATGTAATTAATGTATATTTCATTAAAGAAATATTATAATAATTTTTTTACAAATATTTTTGGAAAATGAATGTGATACTTTTAAATCATTTATTAAAAAATAAGTATAGTACTATAAATATAATGCATTTTATGACATGCATTACAAATGTAATATAATTTACATTGTACAATAACTCTAATATGTTTATTAATTTTAATGCTTGCTTTTTTAACATTTATTATAATTATAATAATTATTATTATTATTTATATAGTGTAATATTCATATTTATTCTGATATATTAATAAAATAATAATGTAATTAATATATATTTCATTAGAAATGCAATAATATTATTTAAATAATAAACAACAATAAAATCAAATGCTATCTTAATATGCTATATATCTTTTTTCTCCTTTGTACTAATATTTTGAATATTAATGTGATAATAAAAAATAAGTATAGTAATATACGTTTAATGCATGTATGACATGCATATATGATTACTAATATATATATTAAATTGAAATAACTTTTACTGCATTTTTTGTACTTAACAGTTTTTCAATGAATATTAATGTGATAATTAAAAATTAAGTATAGTAATATAAATATAATGCATTTTGACATGCATTACCAATGTAATTTACATTGTACAATGACTCTTTTTTTGATCTTTGACTAGATTTTAATAATTGCTTGTTTTTTAGCATTTACTATTTATTATTATTATTATGAATATTATTATTATTATTATTATTATTATTATTTATATAGTGTAAAATTTATATTTATTCTGATATAATAATGGAATTAAAATGTATTTCATAGAAATGCAATAATATTGATAATGATATATTAATAAAATAATAATGTAATTAATGTATGTTTCATTATAGAAATGCAATAATATTATTTAATTAATAACCTATAATAAAATGAAATGCTATCTGCTAATATGCTATATGTTTTTTCTAATAGGGATTTTTACTAATATTTTTGAATATTAATGTGATAATAAATAGTATATAGTAATATAAATATAACGCATTTTATGACATGCATTACAAATGTAACAATGTACATTTTACAATAGCTGTATCTTGTTTTTTTTTACATTTATTATTATTATTATTATTATTTATATAGTGTAATATTTATGTTTACTCTGATATATTAATTAAATAATAATGTAATTAATGTATATTTCATTACAGAATTGCAATATTATATAATTAATAACCTATACTATAAAATAAAATGCTATCTTAATATTCTATATATATTTTCTAATAGGGATTTTTACTAATATTTTTAATTATTAATGTGGTGATTAAAAAAAGTATAGTAATATAATGCATTTTATGACATGCATATATTTCTCTCTTATTCTCTCTCGCTATATATATATATATATATATATATATATATTTATAATTGAAAATACTTTTTCAATGAATATTAATGTGATAATTAAAAAAATAAGTATAATACTATAAATATAATGCATTTTATGAACTGCATTACAAATGTAATATATTTTACATTGTACATTAACTCTAATATGTATTGATTTTAATAATTGCTTGTTTTTTAACATTTATTATTATTATTTATATATAGTGTAATATTTATATTCTGATATATTAATAAAATAATAATGTAATTAATGTATGTTTCATTATAGAAATGCAATAATATTATTTAATTAATAACCTACAATAAAATGAAATGCTATCTTAATATGCTACATGTTTTTTTCTAATAGGGATTGTTGCTAATATTTTCGAATATTAATGTGATAATAAATAAGTATAGTAATATAGTAAATATAATGCATTTTATGACATGCATTACAAATGTAACAATGTACATTTTACAATAGCTGTATAATGTGTATTGATTTTAATACTTGCTTGTTTTTCTTCATAATAAACACAGCTTGCTCTTTCACAGGCTGCAGGAAATACAAAAGAAACAAGCATTTTAAATTTGGCTTAGGCGTTCAAATTGCATGAAAGCATTTGAAAAGCGAGATGTTGGGCCTTTACACCAGCGAATTACACACTCGTACATTTTAGCATCCACCGTCCGGCTGTACTGCATGTTTCTTCAGCCCTGAGAAGTAAATGCAAAATCAGCAGCACAAAAAAAAAAAATCACATTTCTTGGACATGGAAGGGGGCGATTCCTGACTGCGTAGCTTAACTGAACCTTTTACATCGGCTCCAAGAAATCCACACAATATTCGCTCCGTAGCCTTGCTCCACGGTGACACCCACATCTCTGGCAGCTTAGCGATTTACATTTTAGCATAATGCCAGCCATAGAGGAGGCACAAGGCAAGGGCGATAACTTACAAAGTGCTCCGGGGGTAAACCTTGTAAGAGAGGTTTTGGAGCTATATTTACAGAGCTTCAGAAATCCTCCAAACACACGCCAATTGGGGAGGAGATTGTTCGCAAAAGGAGCGCAATGTGCTTAAAGAAATAAATAGGCAATAACAAAATAAATATACTGATAAGTAAATAAGTAACATGATTACTATATATATATAGTACCATAAATATTAGCCATAAATATATTATA
>CAIGQV010000641.1:22361152-22416939 GCA_903798115.1 Danio jaintianensis | reverse complement strand
TTGGCCTGAAAAGGTCATTTCTCAGCCCAAGGAGCAAGAATTCTGCAAGAGAGCTCAAAAATGAGTAAATTTCTCTCTCCCTTAAAATCACTTGCTTTTTCTATGAAACTTGTTAAAACATGTTTAAAATGGCATATGATGTTGTTTAAAGCAATAAGAATTATGAATTTCATTGTTTTAAGCAGTTTTTATCACGTTCTGTTTTTGGCCTGAAAAGGTCATTTCTCAGCCCAAGGAGCAAAAACTCTGCATGAGAGCTCAAAAATGAGCAAATTTCTGTCTCCGTCAAAATCACTTGCTTTTCCATTGAAACTTGTTAAAACATGTTTAAAACTGTATATGATGTTGTTTAAAGCAATAAGAATGATGAATTTCATTGTTTTAAGCAGTTTTTACTCACCGTGTATGTCAGCAGACTTCAGACGTGGAGCGGAGTTAACAGCAATGACTGGGTTTGAATCCGGTGAAAAACGGTTTCAGAAAGCAGCTAAGACAAAAGTTAATTAATTGATTTTATTGCTTTTTTAAAAACAGACGGTTGGGTTTAGGGAAGGAGGAGGGCAGGTTAATCGCTGCTTTTGAAAAATAATCGCTGCTTTAGAAAAAATAATGACCGTTGGGTTTAGGGAAGGAGGAGGGCAGGTCAATCGGAGCGGCCTCTGCTGGATTTACGCGAGAACAGCAGATTAACCATGTGCATGGTTGATTACAACCTTCTGAGCCCACTAGGAGGCGCAGAAAGCCCCTACTGGCCCATATCTATCAGCTGATAAACCACTGACTACGTCCATTCAATCGACTGACAACACTTGAATCCTCTGACTTCTCAGCCCAAGGAGCAAGAATTCTGCATGAGAGCTGAAAAATAAGCACTTTTCTGTCTCCCTCAAAATCACTTGCTTTTCCATTGAAACTTGTTAAAACATGTTTAATACTGCTTATAATGTTATGTAAAACAAAAAGAATGATGAATTTCTTTGTTTTAAGCAGCTTTTACCAGTTTCTGTTTTTGGCCTGAAAAGGCCATTTCTCAGCCCAAGCAGCAAGAATTCCGCATGAGAGCTCAAAAATGAGTACTTTTCTGTCTCCCTTAAAATCATTTGCTTTTCCCTTTCCCTTTCCCTTTTCCCAGATTCAAACTGATTTTAATTCATTGAAAATACTTGATATAAAGAGAAATATGTAGATTATTCCGAATAATGGAATAACAGAAAAATTATTCAAATCTTTCATTGTGACTATATTTACGGTATGACCCTCTAATGTTTTATCAAAATAGGTATCCCTACATCATCACACCGATGTCTTAAATAAAAGAAAAGATGTTGACTAAATGTTTAATCATGACTTTTATTAATGACACCCTGGCAGATGTTCATAGCACCGCCCAGTGACTGAAGGCGGGCCTCATTGAATGTGTAGATAAAGTGCCTATTGTTACTACCAGCTACCAAGGAGTGATGGTTTTGAGTACAGTCACTGGTACCAAAAATTTCTACAAGAACCCATTGATCAGAAGTCAAAACAAGATTGAAAACCTAAAAAAGGGCTTTCTTTGAGGACCACAACCACTACTTTGGTCTTGTTTGCACTGAATAATTAGGACTGATTAAAAAAAAAAAAAGTTTTCAAAAAAAATATTTTCTGATTTCTTCTGACAGCCCCCTTGCGAAGATGACTGATTGCTATTGTTCTCAAAATGCTGTCGGTGATGCTCATGAAAGGCCTGAGTGCGAGTGCGACCCGGTTTTTGATTGTCAAATGAAGTCTCTTGTGGATGATATGTTTAAACAGCGTTATAGCGAACATATGATCTTTCTTCTGGAGAAGATCATTAATGATGCGTGTGATTCTAATCATGATTGTACAGGAGATGCCAAACATGTGAAAAATCTCAAGAAAGAAATGGACGTTGTGAGAGGGGCCTTAAACTTATGGGCCGAAACAATAAATCAATTGACACACCTGTGTGTTCGTAGCAACGGTACAGTCTGTGCAATCATTACAAATATTCTGGAGGAGCTGACTGGATGGAGTGATGAGATGGGAGTAACGCAAGTTCTATGTACACTGTAAATAATTGCTGTTAAAAAACGGTCAGATTCTACAGTAAAATACAGTTTTTTCACTAAAACAGTAATATTCTGTTAAAAACAGTGCACTCTGGGTAATATTTTTGTTTTCGAGAAAGTAACCAACAGCAGTAAACTGTGAATTAACAGAGCTCAGAGTCGACATTTGAAGTCTGTGTTTTAAATCACACTTTGTGCCCTTGTTCACTATTATGTACACTAGTTCACTAAAATAGTTCACTTAACAGAGTTAATGAACACAAATGAGTGAATTCAGACACTGATGAACACCTAATAATCACAATCACTAAAGGAAAGAGAAACAATAAACACAAACTGTGACTTCAGTTACAACATTAAATAACATCGACCAAAATAAAACATATTCAGTCTCAGCAGAGGATCATTAAACAACAGCAGATGCACTTATTACTGACCGCTTTGACTTCCATACCATTCTTATTGAAAATCAACAGAAATTTAGGTGTTTTTTTGTGTGTCACCGTAGTGGAGTGAGGGGCTGGTTTAATTGGGCTCTTCACCCTTGAATTCATAAATTGGGACTCTTCAGCTGCTGTAACAGAGAGTTTATAAAACGCTTATATTATAGCAGTAAAGCTGGATAATCAATGGATAGATAAATCTAGTTTTGGTCTGATAAATGTTTTTTTAACAGTCTGAATGACTGGCCTCATGCAATAATTTTTATGCTTAGTTGCAGATATTATTTTGTCAATGAGAAGTGGAAACAGGAAAGATCTCTAATTCTTTTACAGAATTAAGAAATAACATACAAAAACAGTTCAGTTATAACCAAGACATATTCAGACCTCATGAATCAGACCTTGTACCTCAACAATGGTAACAATTAAAATGTTTCATGCTGCAATGTATGCTGGGTGTGGCACAGTACAAAAATCCCAGCATGCATTGCGGCATGAATAAATTATGTAATATAATGGTCTTGCAGTTTTCTTTATTTGCGTTTGATTCTGCTGTTGTTTATGTTTAGACTTTCAGTTGCCTGTTAATAGCCAGTTTGTGATGTTTGTGAGTTAAACTGTTAATTGTGTTACTTGTCACCGTAGTTGAGGTTCATAGGCTGATTCTTGATGTCTCTTTGAGTGCAGTTTAAATCATAGAACAAAGTGTTTTCGTCTAAGATATTCTTAAAAACTTACAGAATTCAATGCCACATACAAGCATGTTATGTTACGTTTAACAATAGATTAAACATAGGATAAGAGCAATACATTTTATTATATTACTGTATATTATATTAAAACAGGTGCCTCATTAAAAACAATATTAACTTCACGAGATCTTATTTAGTTTTTTGACTTGCTTGCCATATCAAAAGAGCTTTTCAAACAAACTTCTTAAAAATTGCAGCAGCCAAAATAAATGAATGTTAAAAATGTAAGGGTTAAGAGCCCAACTTAAGCAAACTCTATTCTCCATGATGGTGACTTAAAATGTTAACCTTTATCTCAAGAAGAACTTTAGTAGATGTTATACAAAAATAAACGTTTTAGTAATAAGTGTTGCTGGTGATGCTGTTTGTAAAATTGTTTAATCATTTGCTGATCATTTTAATGATTTAATCATTTGTTGTACTTCAGGTTATTTCATTACAAAGCTGTGACTGAAGTTGTAGTTTTTTGAATGTTCTGTTCTTGATTTTTATCTTCAGTATTTCTTCATTTGTTCATCGCTAATCCTCAATGATCATTTATTAGTCATTTAATTAATTAATTTACTTCAGCTTTGCTCTATGTTTCTTGAACACTCAGTAGTGTTGACACTTGGAAGTGTTCAATTAAAACTGAGGTATTTGCTCTGGGGTTTAAAGGGTTAAAGGTGTGAGACGTAAAAACACGGCATAAAAATTTTAACAGTAATATAATGTTAATTTAAACTACGGAAGTAGACTGTGGCGACGCGGTGGCGCAGTGGGTAGCACGTTCGCCTCACAGCAAGAAGGTCGCTGGTTCGAGCCTCGGCTGGGTCAGTTGGCGTTTCTGTGTGGAGTTTGCATGTTCTCCCCGTGTTCGCGTGGGTTTCCTCCGGGTGCTCCGGTTTCCCCCACAAGTCCAAAGACATGCGGTATAGGTGAATTGGGTAAGCTAAAATTGTCCGTAGTGTATGTGTGTGAATGAGTGTGTATGAATGTTTCCCAGTGATGGGTTGCAGCTGGAAGGGCATCCGCTGCATAAAACATATGCTGGATAAGTTGGCGGTTCATCCCGCTGTGGCGACCCCAGATTAATAAAGGGACTAAGCCGAAAAGAAAATGAATGAATGAATGAATGAAGTAGACTGTAAAAAAACTGTAAATTGCTGGCAACCCAGCTGCCAGTATATTATCGTAAAATCAAGGAAAAACAGTATTTTGCTGTAAAACCTAAAGCTAATTTCTTCTGTATGTCACCCTTGTGAAGGAGAGTAGAGCCAGTGTTTGAGTCAAAGATGAACAATGAAACGCTGATGTTATGCTGCATGTTTCTTTATTTAAAGACAGTAGCTGTTTAGTTGCTGATGCAGTAAGAATCTCTCTGTGTTAATTCCAGCTTTACATGTATGTGTGCTGCTGTGAAATTTAAGATATTTGGGTTAAACAGAACTTTTCGAATTAACTAAAATAAGCTATCATTATAAATATGCTTATAAGTATATATAGCACATTACTTCATAAACTCAGTTGGCCAATTTGAGGCAGTCGCTTTCAGTGAACAAAATGAGTTCACTTGAGTATTGTGTTTATCAATGTAGTCCATGTATTTTTACAGCAACATACTGTAAAATACTGCAGCTGCCAGCATTTTGCTGTTAATTTACAGAGCAACAGTTAGATGCTGTTAATTTAACAGTAACTTGCTGGTAGCCATGCTGCCAGTTACTTATTGTTTTTTAACGGGACAATTTTTAACAGTGTACCAATATGACATCAGCAGCAACCTTATCATCACACACACACACATACAGCAAACACACAGAATCATCACACACACACACACACACACACACACACACACACACACACACACACACACACACACACACACACACACACACACACACACGCACACATACACAGACACGCACACACACGCACGCACACATGCACACACACACGCACGCACGCACGCACACACACACACACACACACGCACGCGCACACACACACACACACACACATACAGCAAACACACAGGAAAAACATAGAATACTTCGCAAGTTAAAAGAAAATGGTTGGTCTAATCAACTTGAATTTAATAACTTTTGGTCAGCATGGTCTGTAGATCATGTGATTCCATTTAGGACGAGTTCGTTCAAACAGGTTTTAAAAAAAATTTGAAAATAGCAAGAAAAAAAATTCATGACAGAAAATGACGTCATAGGGTGCGTTTGAATCAGACTGAGCCAAGGATTCAGAGGAAAAAAGAATTTTGGTTCAAAAGTTATAACAATAAACATAAGTTAAATTTTGGACAAGTGGTGGCACTAGAGAGTTTGAGTTAGAGACTTCAGGTTTGGTGTGGTTCATGTTGACACTGCCCTCTAACATTGTGCCAAATTACACAAATTTACCGCATACGGTTATATGGCCTGCCATTCAAATCCGGCGGAAGAAGAAGAAGAAGAAGAAGAAGAAGAAGAAGAATATAGCTGCAAGCAGAAATTAAGGGGCCAAGCACTTCATAGGCAGAATGAGCAAAGCAGTCCATAGGCAGAATAAGAAAAGCAGTCTAGAGGCCAAAAGCAACAAGGATAGTAAGGAGCATCAGACAAAGTGAAACAATGAGATTTTGAATTCATTTGAAGTATGTTTCAATTTAAATATCAGAAAATCATGAAAACAATTAACATATGAATGATTTATTGGTTTATAACTTTTGACCAATAGGTAACAGAATTACAAACGTGATGTGTTGTGGTCAGTTTTAGGTGACAATGATGTACCTAAAGTTTAGTGTCAATATATTTAGGCGTTATACCAGCACATTTGTCGGTGCTGTAAACAAAAACCGTTTTGCCTATTGACACAAATTTCACAACACTTAGTCATCATGGTCTGACGATGATCCGAGTAAAATTTTGGTGATATTTCAGTATACAGTCTAGGAGGAGTTTGCAAAAGCATTTTTTGAACAAAATCAATATGGGGGACAGGAAGTCTAGCCAAAAAAAATTCTTGACATGATGCAAGGAATAAGTTGAGATAAATTTTTATTGCAATAAACATATGCAGTCTAAAGTTATTAGCAAATTTATGATTCATCACTAGGTGGCACTGTTACCAATTTTATGTGTTGGGGTCATTGTGAGTTGCCGATGAATCACCTAAAGTTCAATGTCAATATGTTTAAGTATTGCAGAGTTACAGCCTCAGATTCACTTTGACATTGTGCTAGCATATTTGTTGATGACGTTAACGACAACCGTTTCGCTGATCAATATGATTTCTATATCAATTGGTCAGCATGGTCTGAAGATGAGTCAAATTTGGTGACAATTGAACCAACGGTCGAGGAGGAGTTTGCAAAATAATCTTTTTGAACAAATTCAATATGGCGGACAGGAAGTTTGCCCAATTATGGCATGTTTGATATCAATGTTCTCGGCATGACCCAATGAATAATTTAATACTAATTTTATTGATGGTTAGTTGAGGGTTTTTAACACATGACCAGTAGGTGGCGCTGTTACCAAATTTATGTGTTGTGGTTATTGTGAGGTGCCAGTGACACACCTAAAGTTCAGCATCAATATGTTCAATTGTTGCAGAATTACAGCCTTGGACGATCTTTAACATCATGCCAGCACATTTGTTGGTGGCGTAAACGAAAATCGCAGATCAACATGAATTCAATAACTTTTTGCCAGCATGGTCTAAAGAACATCAGAGTCAAATTTAGTGAAAATCTGAAAAACGGTCAGAAAAAATTGGTTTTCAATCAAAAACAAAATGGCGGACAGGAAGTTCAGTTCATTTTGGCATATTTGGTATCATTGGTCTCGGCATGATCCAGGGAATATGACAAGACATATGTCATGTCAATAAAGAATGTTTAGTTAAAGTTATTAGCATTTTTCAAAAATTTATTATATCTTTTGGCTACAAGGTGCTCCAGAAGTTTTTGAGAACTTTCAGGGCATGGTGTCGAAGATGCGTACCTTGTTTTGTAATCATACTTGAATATGTTTGTAAAATATAGTATTTTTTTGACAAAAATCGAAATGGGCGACGTCCAAAATGGCTGACCTGGGAAAATCAGACATCATTCGACTCGGCATGCTCTGTCAGATGTGATGAGACCAGTTTTAGGAGTTTTGGACAGAGGGTTGAGAAGATATAAGCAAAAAAACTTTTTTTTAGATCTGTAGATCATGTGATTCAATTTTGGTGAAAATCAGACAAACGGCCTAGGACGAGTTCATTCAAACAGGTTTTACGAAAAATTCAAAATAGCGGAAAAAATTTCATGACGGAAAATGATGTCATATGGTGCGTTTGAATCAGCTTGAGCCAAGGATTCAGAGGAAAAAATATTTTTTTGCCAAATTACACAACTTTCTCGCATACGGTAACGGAAACAATAGGTGCCTCCGCAGCTTCTCTCCTAATAATAATAATAATAACACAAATCTTAACATAAACAATAGGGTTTCAGCGCTTTGCGCTTGAACCCCTAATAATAATAATAATAATAAAAAAACTAATAATAATAATAAAAATCTTAACAAAAACAATGTTTCGACGCTTCACGCTTTCAAGCATTTAAGGACTTTTAAGTCCTTAAATTTATGGCTGACATTAAAACACATCCACAATGGACATAATGCTAACACACGGGCAAAATATGTTATGGTTTAACTATTATATCAATAATAGTCATTAGTCATGCTTATTTATACACACTTTATGCCACATGTAGAAATTTGACCTAAATAAAACAAACTGTTTACTACTAGGCTTTCTTTTGAAATTTACCCCTTATTATTATTCTGTTTCTTCCAAGGATTTGAATGGCAGCCCATATAACCGTATGCGGGAAAGTTGTACAATTTGGCACAATGACAGAGGGCAGTGTCAACATACAGTGCATCCGGAAAGTATTCATAGTGCTTCACTTTTTCCACATTTTTTTATGTTACAGCCTCATTCCAAAATGGATTATTCATTCATTCATTCATTTTCTTTTCGGCTTAGTCCCTTTATTAATCTGGGGTCGCCACAGCGGGATGAACCGCCAACTTATCCAGCATATGTTTTACGCAGCGGATGCCCTTCCAGCTGCAACCCATCACTGGGAAACATTCATACACACTCATTCACACACATACACTACGGACAATTTTAGCTTACCCAATTCACCTATACCGCATGTCTTTGGACATGTGGGGGAAACCGGAGCACCAGGAGAAAACCCACGCGAACACGGGGAGAACATGCAAACTCCACACAGAAATGCCAACTGACCCAGCCGAGGCTCGAACCAGCGACCTTCTTGCTGTGAGGTGAACGTGCTACCCACTGCGCCACCGCGTCGCCCAAAATGGATTAAATTAATTTATTTCCTCAAAGTTACACACACAATACCCTATAATGACAATGTGAAAAAAAGATTTTTTGTAATTGATGCAAATTTATTAAAAATAAAAAAACCTGAAAAATCACATGTACATAAGTATTCACAGCCTTTGCTCAATACTTTGTTCATGCACCTTTCCTGCTGCTAAAAAACATCCACACAGCATGATGCTGCCACCACCATGCTTCACTGTAGGGATGGTATTAGCCTGGTGATGAGCGGTGCCTGGTTTTCTTCAAACATAATGCCTGGCATTTACTCCAAAGAGTTCAATTTTAGTCTCATCAGACCAGAGAATTTTGTTTCAGATGCCTTTTGGCAAATTCCAGGTGGGCTGCTATGTGCCCTTTACTAAGAAGTGGCTTCCGTCTGGCCACTCTACCATACAGGCCTGATTGGTGGATTGCTGCACAGATGGTTGTCCTTTTGTAAGGTTCTCCTCTCTCCACAGAAGAATGCAGGAGCTCAGACAGAGTGACCATCTGGTTATTGATCACCTCCCTGACTAAGGCCCTTCTCCCCCGATCACTCAGCTTAGATGGCCGGCCAGCTCTAGGAAGAGTCCTGGTGGTTCCAAACATCTTCCACTTACGAATGATGGAGGCCACTGTGCTCATTGGAACTTTCAGAGCAGCAGGAATTTTTCTGTAACCTTCCCCAGCCGTGTGACTCGAGACAATCCTGTCTCGGAGGTCTACAGAAAATGCCTTTGTCTTCATGCTTGGTTTGTGCTTTGACATGCACTGTCACCCTGGGACCTTAGATAGACAGGTGTATGCCTTTTCAAAAAATCATGTCCAATCAACTGAATTTACTACAGGTGAACTCCAATTAAGCTGCTGAAACAAATCTCAAGAATGATCAGTGGAAACAGAATGTACCTGAGCTCAATTTAGAGCTTCACGGCAAAGGCTGTGAATACTTATGTACATGTGTTTTTTCAGGTTTTTTATTTTTTTTAAATTTGCAAAAATTAAAAAAAAAAAAATTTTCACATTGTCATTATGGGGTATTGTGTGTAGAATTTTGAGGAAATAAATGAATTTCATCAATTTTGGAATAAGGCTGTAACATAAAAAAATGTGGAACAAGTGAAGCACTATGAATACTTTCCGGATGCACTGTAAACCACGGCAAACCTGAAGTGTCTAACTCAAACTCTCTAGCGCCACCACTTGTCCAAAATTTCACTTTGTTTATCTTTACAACTTTTGAAATGAGGTACAATCAAAATTCTTTTTCCCTCTAATTCCATGGCTCATGCAGATTCAAACGCACCCTATGACGTCATTTTCCATCATGAAAATTTTTCCTGTTTGATCAAACTCGTCCTAGAGCGTTTATCTGATTTTCACCAAAATTGATTCACATGATCTACAGACCATGCTGACCAAAAGTTATAAAATTCAAGTTGATTAGACCAACCGTTTTCGATTAACTTGCAAACAAATTTAACGTAGAGCTTTTTTTGCAAGCTCACATTAAATTTGTTTGCAAGTTAATCGAAAACGGTAGTGAATACGTAGACGTATTCACACCAAACTTGGTGTGTGTTATGACAACCATGGTCTGAGGTTATCTACAGCGTTTTGGCACACTGCACCCTAGCGGTCCCGAGATATAAAAAATGCTTTTTTTGCTTATAACGTCTCAACCCTTCATCCAAAACTCATAAAACTGTTCTTTTTACAACCGACAGAGCATGCCGAGTCGAATGATGTCCAATTTTCGCAGGTCAGCCATTTTGGGCGTCAGCCATTTAGATGTTTGTCAAAAAATGCTATATTTTGCAAACATATTCACATATCATTACAAAACATGGTATGCATCTTCGACACCATGCCCTGAAAGTACTCAAAAACTTTTGGAGTTATAAACAAAAGTTATAAACAATTTTTAAAAAATGCTAAAGAAAATGCTTTTTCTAAACGTTTCTCATTGACATGACACTTGTCTTGTTGTATTCCCTGGATTATGCTGAGACCATTGATACCAAATATGCCAAGATCAACTAAACTTCCTGTCCGCCATTTTGTTGTTAGTTTTGTTTTTAACTCCTCCTAGACTGTTTTTCCAATTTACACCAAATTTGACTCAGATATTCTTTAGACCATGCTGGTAAAAAGTTATGGAATTCATGTTGATGGTCATGCGGTTTTCGTTTATGCCACCAACAAATGTGGTGGCACGATGTCAAAGGTCGTCTGAGGCTGTAATTCTGCAACGTTTAAACATATTGACGCTAAACTTTAGGTGTGTCATTGGCACCTAACAATAACCACCACACATGAATTTGATAACAGCGACACCTAGTGGTTATAAACCCTTAACTAACCATCAATAATGAATATTTCAAAAATCTTCCAATAAACTTCTGCCGAAAAAGTGCTGTTTTTGCCATTTCCAGGCGATGTATTTTAACAAACTCCTCCTAGGGATTTAATCAGATCAACACAAAAATGGAGTAATATAAAGGCCTTGGCGATGTTAAATTGTGAGTTTTTGTCGAAGGGTGTGTCCGTGGCGGCCTTACAAACTTTAATGTTTCACCACGAAACAGGAAGCTGTTATAACTCTGTTATAACTGAGTTATAACTGTCCGATCTGCCTTAAAATCCACACATTTAATAAGAGTCCTGACCTGAACACTTTTGCATGCCAATATTCAGCTTCAGTCATAGTGCCACCTGCTGGCAACAGGAAATGACATGTTTAACACTGTAACAAACTTTTCTTACAAATTTTATCAGATCAAAACCAAATTCTGTCAGTGTAATCCAAGTGCCTTTGTGATGTTAAATTATGAAGATTTAGAGTTTTCATCGAAGGGCTTTTATTATTATGGTCCAAATTGAGGGAATTTTGAGGGTCTAAACATGCTTGAAAACTCATGAAACTTTGCACACACACCAGAAGTGGTGAAAATGATAGTTTGATATGGATTTCAAAATTAGGTGTGGCAATATGGCTCGACAGCGCCACCTATAAACATTTGATGAAGTGACCCCTGAGCTATGTTTCACGCACACATATGAAAATTGGCGCACACATCAACCATGCCAATACTTACAAAAAAAGTATCTTGGAGCGAAATCTCAAACCCAATAGGAAGTCGGATATTTTTAACTTCCTCTGCAAAAAAAGTGCAGTTTTTGCCATTTCCAGGTGTTGTATTTTAATGAACTCCTTCTAGGGATTTTATCAGATCAACACCAAAATTGGCAATTGGATATTGCCTTGGCAATGTTAAATTGTGAAGATCTAGAGTTGTCGTCGAAGGGAGTGTCCATAGCGGCCTTACAAACATTGATGTTTTGCCACGAAACAGGAAGTTGTTATAGCTCAGGCATGCACACTGTAACAAACTCCTCCTACAAATTTTATCAGATGGAATCTATGTTTCATTAGTTTAATACAAAAGCCTTTGTGATGTTAAATTGTGAATATCTAGAGTTTTCATCGAAGGACGTGTCTGTGGCGGACTGACAACGTTTAATGTATTGCAATGGAAGAGGACCTGGAAGAGACCACCCGCTGACAGAAGGAAGTTAGGCATAAATCTGTGATTTCTCAGGTTTTTTATATATAAATATCAGATTAAATAATTATTGTCCATTGTTCTCTGAGGTCCGTTTCATCACTGCTTGCAGCTTTAATTACCAGTGGTATGCATAATAAAAATATATTACAATCATATAAATACACAATTTAATAATCACAATAATAAAATTGGCTATATTAATGGTTCAATTGAAAAACACTAGTGCAGACTTAAGGTTTAACCAGGTTAACTGAAGAATGCAAATTCAAACAAAGACAGATTTGAAATCTCCAGGTTATTAATGCAGTATACTACAGCATACTTTAAGAAAGAGTTGTAAACACTATAATAGACAGTATACAGTACACAACACTTTACTATAGTATGTACTATAGTACTTTTTTTGTCACTATTTTTTAAGATGTATGTTTTCACATTCTGATTCCAATGTCTTTGAAAGAATATACTTGCATATTATGCTATGCCATACTCCCATTACATAATGGATGGAATACTATGCTCTTAAATGACAATAATATTGTTTATTGCAATACATGTTGGTGCAGTATATCACACAACAAAATTAGATATTGTGACAGGCCTAAAGTAGTCTTCTCATTATATACTTTATTTCTCTTACTCAAGTAACTGTTAATGCCATTACTTTTACTTGAGTAATTATATGTAATTTTGCTTGTACTTGAGAAAAGTTTTTGGCTAGTCTATCCAACTCTGGTTGCTTGTTTACAGTTAATTTTAAAATAAAACACACAAAAAAAGTATTATTCATATTTGAGATGTAGTGATTAGAGACCTTCTACACTCTACTCTGCTCTACATGAACATTCTCTTTTCTCCCTCTGTAAACATGCTCAGCTTACATCATAATTGAAATCATGAGAACTTGGTTATTGCAATAGTACACCGACTGTTTTGTGTCAGGGATTTTTCAAGTCTAATTTCATATGGGCAAAACAAAAATGGTGGATAGGTTTATCTCCTAGTCTGGTTTACTCTCTGATTTTATGATAAATATATTTATAATATTATATAATATTTGAAGCCTGTGGAAGAAGGTAAGTGTTTACCAAACTGATTTTATTTTACTGTGGATACAATACTACTGTGGCAAAGTTTCATGATTTATATATAATTAAAAAATATTTTATGTTTAATATATTTTATACACATTTGCAAATAGTTGTCGATTCTATTCATTTTTTAGTCTTCTGTATCAGTAGACTTTCTACTGTAACATCATAAGACACAGTAAGCTTGAAGATGTATGAGTGCAGGACATTTTTGCAGTGATTCAGTTACTCAAGTACTGTGTAGGAACACATAATTTGGTTGTTTTAGAACACACTGATCTAACTGTATTGTTATGCTTTTGTCTCTATCAGGAAATTTATCTGTCCCTTCCAGATGCTGTGTTCTACTCACAAGGCAATCTAGCTGTCCTCATATTAAACATTAATAGTACAATGTTCAGTGCTAGAGAGGAGGAGAAGACATTATTTTTAGGATGATTTTAGGTGGGAATTTGTGATAAGATGCATATTAGACACACAACTATCTCTTACTAATTTTTGCTTCACTTTTATATGTTTTATTTAGGATTTGTTATGCTGTTTTTTCTCATGGATGTAACAGCAGAATTTGGGACCACCCCAAATATTAAACAGATTGCCATTGGACGGTGTTATTATTATGTTACCCTGGTTAATCCCAACCCCAAGTAAGATTTATAATATTTTCACACAAATATCCCTCATTTTTTATCAACTTAAAATCAGGATTAGAAATAGATAATCATTTTCTTTTATTCTGTCTGTAGTTTAAATTCATAAATATTTGTGGTATTAGCCCTGAAAAATCTTTAGATCTGCATTTACATTACTGTCACTTTCATTACCTAATATTGCACTGATTCCTTGAAAATTAATAATAATTGTTTTTGTTATTGTTGTTGTTGTTGTAATATTCACCCTAACAGATATAATTGTGAGGCTGTATGGCAGGAGTTTGAAAAGGCTGTGTTTGGGAGATCCCCCTGCAATGTTCAAGTTAAAGATTACAAAAAAATGTTCCAGGCCATCACTCAGACTTTACCATGTGACAAGGTGATTCCATGCATGTATTTTCACATAAAGTGAACAAAAGTAGAGAAAGCTTTTTTTTTTTTTTCCTGTTTATTGCCTTTTGCTATATGCAAACCTACAGCCACATGCTGTTCTAGGTGAGAGATCACATACCAAAGTTAGACCATTAAATTATGAAAAAGATGCATACATATTTGATGAGGGTGGCGCGGTGGCACAGTGGGTAGCGCTGTCACCTCACAGCAAGAAGGTCACTGGTTCGAGCCTCGGCTGGGTCAGTTGGCATTTCTGTGTGGAGTTTGCATGTTCTCTCCATGTTCGCGTGGGTTTCCTCCGGGTGCTCCGGTTTCGCCCACAAGTCCAAAGACATGCGCTATAGGTGAATTGGGTAAGCTAAATTGTCCGTAGTGTATGTGTGTGAATGCAAGACTGTATGGGTGTTTCCCAGTGATGGATTGCAGCTGGAAGGGCATCCGCTGCGTAAAACATATGCTGGATAAGTTGCCGGTTCATTCCGCTGTGGTGACCCCAGATTAATAAAGGGTCTAAGCCGAAAAGAAAATTAATTAATATTTGATGAGGTAATGTGATTCCCCTCTATTTAGACCTCAAATTTAAAGCAGTTTACAGTGAAATAAATATAAAAACAAAATATATAATTATATATTAATTTACTGTAGAAAATGCATTATATCAGATCTCTCTCTCTCTCTCTCTGTCTCTGTCTCTCTCTCGGGTGTCCGGTGTTTAGTTTGTGTGTCAGTGTGAGGGTTCATTTTATTACGGAACCCGGCGTTACTATGGAGGAGGCTTTTCTTGCGGTAGTCGAACAGGTGGGTTATGACAACATAGCTTATGCATCTCATATGAATAAAGCTACCATTGTTTTTTAAAGAAGAGTGTTTTGTTTATACTCTGATTGAGAATGGGGTTTTCATCAACAATATCTTAGTTCAAATTTTCATTTCTAATGAACTGTTTAAACAAGAACTATGTAGGTTTGGTAAACTTGCAAGCCGTTTTAAAACGGTGACTCTTGGATGTACAGATGCCCATTTAAAACATGTAATTTCGCTAAGGGGGCAGGTTTTTAAGTTTTTGGAATCTCCGACAGTCATTGGATGTTTCTTTCAAGATTAAGCATGGAGGAGGATACTACATGGTGTATGCAAGTTCAGGGACAATGAAATGTTTTGAATTTGGAGATGTGCGACATAAACATCTTACTTGTCCCCACAGAGAGCAAGTAGAGTGTGTAGAGAGATCTGATGAACATATGAAAGAGGGTGATAGACAAGGAGTTGTGGCATTCAGTAGTAGTTCTACTTCTTAGAATGAACAGGTGTCAAACATGTCAACTTTGATGACAAAAAAATGTAGCAGGTCGGTTGCAGTTTTACAAAGAACGGTCAGTCTTGACTTGGGTGATGAAAATAAATGGTTTAGATTGAGAAAACATGTTACGAATTTGAACAAAGTCTCCAATTTAAATAGAACTCGAAAATGTAAAAAGGTCCTTGCAAAGTGATGTCTGTCTTTATCATGTCACATGGTTTGGTTTCCTTTTGTTTCTGTCTGTCCCTTTTTTTATTATTAATGGATAGTTTAAAAAGTGTCTTGTTAAATATTAACAGGGGGAGGGACAAGCAAAAAAGAGAAATGGTAAAGGAAAAACTTGATATGAACAAACTTGATGTAATATTTCTTCAGGAGACACATAGCACTGTGAAAGATGAAGTTGAATCGGATATATTTTGGGGCGGTCAAGTATTTCTAAGTCATGGGAATAATGTTAGTGGAGGGGTGGCTGTGCTTTTCTCTAAAAGTTTGAAATTAATTTTTCATTTGATTTTTAATTTTCTGCAATTGTTAATGGTCGGGTTTTTTGGGGAAAGAAGAAATAGAAGGGTAGCTAGCTCTCTGCAACTCTCACATGGTCGCCCACTGAAGCTAAGCAGGGTTGCGCCCAGTCAGCACCTGGATGGGAGACCACATGGGAAAGCTAGGTTGCTGCCGGAAGTGATGTTAGTGAGACCAGCAGAGGGCACTCCTGTGGTCTGTGTGGGTCCTAACGCTCCAGCATAATAATGGGGACTCTATACTGCTCAGTGAGTGCCGTCTTTTGGTTGAGATGTTAAAGCGAGGTCCTGACTCTCTGTGGTCATTAAAAAATCCCAGGATGTTCTTTGCAAAAAAGAGTAGGGGTTTAACTTTAACAAATTTGCCCAATGGCCTCTGTCCATAATGGCCTCCTAACCATCCCCATATCATATTTGGCTTCATCACTCTGTCTCCTCTCCACCAATCAGCTAGCGCAATATGGCAGGTGGATGCTGCACACTGGTGGTGGATGAGGAGATTCCGCCCAATTTGTAAAGCGCTATATAAATGTAAGGAATTATTATTCATTTATTGGTTTAAAAATGTTTACTCACCTAATTTTGGGACGGAAAGGAGTTTTGGAGTTTTTTAATAATATCAAAGGATGTTTGGAGCAAAGTGTTTGTGATTACATGATTTTTGATTGTACTGTTGATTTTAATAATGATGGGCTTAGGAAGAGCCTAATTTTCAATCCAGTAAAAACATAAAGAAGTTATTATTACAGTTTGATCTAGTCGATGCATGGAGAATTAAATTTCCAAAAGAAAAACAGTATACATGGGTAAAGGTAATGAATGGAAAGGTGAGTGCAGCTAGGTTAGACAGATTTTATGTGTCACAAGAGCTTAGACCCAAATTAATAGATAGTTCTATTAGACCAGTTGGCTTCATTGGTTTCCTCAACGGGTCCAAAGGCAAATTCTGGCAAAGCTGATTGGTCAGCTTGGCAACTCCAATGACGTGCTGGAATTCCCTCGTTGGTGAAGAGGAGTTTCCTTACTTTCAGGGAAGCTTGGAGTCGGTTGCAAGGGATACGGATGTTGGATGTCTTTGGAGATGTAATGAGGCTTCCGGCGAGGTAATGTAACGGCCACAGCATGAGAAGAGTGACATCCAGGCAGCGACGACCGGCAAAGATGACAACAAAATTTTCTTGTTCAAAGTTTTATAGGCTTTGGGTATCAGTCGGGCCTACACAGTGATTGTCCAATCAGAGAAGCTGCGGGGTGGGGTCACACCTCCATTCCCTCCTCTAGGAGGCTGGGTTAGCACATCGTGCGAGCATCATGAGTTACCCTTCTTTAATTGAGAGTTTTCCAATCTTCATAGTAAAGTATTGTAACATGGACACTTTTCATTATATGGTTTCTTCACTGCATTTAAAACTTTCCTAGCTTTCAATCAATACCAAACATGAAATATTTCACACACATTCTGTAGATTTCATCCACCACCAACGGCTTTAACTCATTATTAACTATCCATAACAGTTACGTTAAACACATGGAACATGTACACACAAAAACCTACAGAAACATAAAACAAGCATACATTAACTCAAATAAACGCAGTTTAACTGAATGTACGCTTAAATTTTAGAAAGCTTTTTGATCACTTCTTTGTCTGCCTGAGGAATGTGTATTCCTCTCGCAGACGCGGTTTGCAGGTGCGAACCAAAAGGGCTTGCTGAGCATTCTCAAAAACTTGTTTGGAGGGGGTCTTTGAGTGTAGAGCCTCTTCTTATTGTTTTTAGGGTGTAGAGTTAATTAGCGAGCATTTGTGAACACAACTGGCAAGTTATCCTGTGGATAACCTTTTGCTGGGTGCCTGTGCATTGCTTTGATAATGAAATCAAAGCTCAAACATGTAGTCACCAATCTATCTTTTAAGGAAAATATTGTGTGTGGCTTGTTCAGTTCTGGAAGGATCCGTTGACTGAAAAAAATTGTTGTAGAAGTGTATGAATCTTTGTCAGCCCTTCGCTGCTCCATACTCCAGACCATCCACAGCTCCACGCTCTCCACCTCCCTCCTGGACTGCAGTGGGAGTGTCTGGAAGACACTCTTAGAGGGGGGACTCTGTTACAGTCACCAGCGATCTAACTACTGTGGCTCGCTGGAGAACTACAAATCTGCCACATATACGATCTACAATTTCCAGCATGCACCGCACACACCAGTTCCTGATCCCGACTGATTGCAAACACGCACAGCTGAAGCTGCTCAAGGACCCATTACATGGACTATTTATACAGCACACACATTGACATTGAGTCTTGTTGTTTCTGTACACATTACGAAGCATTTCTCCTTGCCTTGTTTAACTCTTTGCTTTGTTTATTGATTTTGATGTTAGCTGCCTGAACCGACCTCTTTGCCTGTTTTTGACTTCTCTTTTGGATTGCCGGCATGATACTGTTTGCTCCTGTGTTTGACCATTGCTTGCCTGACCACTCTCTGTCTAAATAAAGGCTGTGCATTTGGATCCCCACTCCATTGTCCAGAATCGTATTGTTACACCAGCGGACTTATCTTTGGTTTCTTTTGAAGAGTCGGGCAAGAAAGAAACATATATGTTATGTTTGAAAGCAATCCATAGTAATTTTTTGAGGGGATGAAGGAATCAAAATGGTTTGGTCTTTTAGTCATGAATATTCAGTAAAGGGAAGATGAATAGATAAACGGATGGGGGATCTTCAGTGGAGAATAATTCATGGAGCTATAGCCACTAATAAACATGTTGCACATTTAATCAAGGAACAGAATGCCCTTTTTGTAATCAAACTGAAACATTGATGCATTTGCTCTGTGAGTGTAATAGACTGAAGAAGTTATTTAATCTTTTGAAAGACAATGGGCTTTGAAATGGGGAGAATGTTTTTCATTTCCTTTGTTTATTTTTGGTCCAAAATATTATGTTAAGAAACATGTCTTGTTGAATTTTGTCTTTAGAGTGGCTAAACTTTCCATATGGTTTTCAAGGAAAAACAAAATTCAGAAAAATGGATCAAAATAGGCTTTTAAGTTTTTTTGGGAATGTTAGAAGCTCGACTCAAAATTGAGTATGTTTATTACAAATTAACAAATAATTAAAAAAAAAATGTGGATAAATGGTCTGTTGAAAGTGTTTTGATATTGTTGATAGTGATGGAGAGTTAGTTTTATCTTTACAATAGATTTTTGAATATTGTGTAAAGATTGTAAAAATGATGATGTTGAAAAAGACTTCATTCTCTCTCTCTCTCTATCTCTCTCTCTCTCTCTCTCTCTCTGCAGTGCGCCTGCAGTTGTTGACCACTGGGTGGTGTTTTAATCAAATACTTCTTGTGCAAAAACTCATTTCTATCCTTGCTTTTGCCATCCCTGTGTTTTGACCTTTGCATTGTTTATCCTTTTTTATTATTCTTGCCGCCTGTCTAGTAGTGATGGGAAGTACTGATCTTTTCCTTAAACCGGATCTTTCAGACAGTTCGTTTCAGTGAATCGGTTCAAAAAGCTGGATCACCGTTCTTTTACGTTACAACATAATGACGTCATCCGCTATGATGTAATGTGGTGGGTCGCCCAATGGATCATCAGCATCGTCCTGGGAAGCACTCATCCACAACACCTGAAGCAATCACGCCAACCGCTCGCAGCTGCAACCAATCTTCTGACTGCCCTATAAAATGGAGATAACAGCAACAGAGGGGGAGATACTTCTCCGCTTGCCAGAGACTCATGACTTTTCTCTCTCTCACCCAACAGAAACGACAGACTAACCCAAGGAAGCTAGAAGGCGGTCGGCACTGCACTGGAGCACTCTTGTACGATGAATTCATAGCACTTCTGGAAGACACCTGCACACTTACCTGCACTTTGGCACATTGTTCACTTTTATTATTGTTAATAAATTCCCTCCGTGGTCTGTTCACTTGCAACTTGTGTCTGCATCTTCACTTTACCCTGCTACACTGGTGGAGAATGCTGGCTTAAAAAAAGGAGTGAAGTTAAGGATTCCATCAACCGCTGACACTTGTTGTTTGTTTTGCAATTTGTCATCATGCTCGCTCTCCCCAGGGCTCGATCAGCATGGAATAAATTATCCAGCAGCTCACGGAGGTAATGTCAAGGCAACAACAGCTCCCAGAAAAAAACACCAGCTGACTGGAAAGGACAGAGCAGGCGGTCGAATTTCCTTGAAGCCCCCAAGTGCCACTTCCCGATCCCAGGAACACAGCACACCATCATCTCATGAAGCTCAGCGACCTGAATGATGTTGAAGCATACCTGCACACATTCGAGGTAGTCGGGACAAAGTGGAATGGGGCCGGCTGATGGCACCATTCCTCACGGGTGAAGCTCAGTGGGAGTACTTTTCACTAAAGGCACCGGAGAATGGCGATCACAAGATTTTGAAGAGAGAGATACTGGCGAGAGTGGGTCTATCTCCTATCAGTGCAGCCCAGCAATTTTGACAGTAGACATTTAATGAGCAGCTCTCTGGCTTTGTTTAAGGCACACAGCTGTCAAGACTGGCCCACCTCTGGTTGCTTACAGGAAACTCCACCGCCGCCAAGGTCGCTGAGCGAGTGGTGATTGACCGCCTGCTCATTGCATTACCCAAAAGACTCTGACGCCCCGTGAGTATGCGAAACCCAACCAGCTTAGCCGAATTAGAGGAGGCTGTGGAGCTGGCGAAAGCCTCGTTTACCCGGGACGCTGGAGAGCAAGCGGCTGCAACACCCTGGAGGTTCCCCATGGACCAATGCTTGCCAGAGCGCACCTCACGTCCAATGAGCAGACCAGCGGCCCACCTCCCCATCGATGAGCGGGGGCCTGGGCATGGATGGCTGGCTGCATTGTACACCACAGCGCTTAGTAAAGGTCGGCGGAAAAGAGATCCGTGAAGTACTGGACTCTGGCTCCTCAGTAACAATGGTGCAACCACATATCATTCCACCACGGATAAATAACCGAGCAACACTTCCCATCACATGTGTGCATGGAGAAACATGCCGTGTCCCCACTCGTCGGGTAACTGTGACAACAGAACCAGGATAATGGGCAGTGGAAGATAGAATTGTGCGAGACTTACCTGTACAAGTGTTGCTGGGGAGGGATTATCCTGGGTTCGAGCAGCTACTCACCTCTATGATGCAGCCAGTCGCCCGACTGTCATACTGGCCACCGAGACCAAACGAGAGGGAGAGTGCACACAATCTGACCCTAACCCATTTGCTGATCTGTTTCAGAAAATAACCACAGGTAGAGCCTTTGGAAAAGAACAACATGAGGATGCGCGGCTGAAACATTGCTGGTCACAGGTCCATATGTTGGATGACGAAGTGTGCTTGCCAGGTCCTCACCCTCTCTCATTCTTTCTGGTCAGAAAAGGTCTGCTCTATTGTGTCAAACAGTGGATGGAAAAACTTCCAAAACGGAGACTGTAATAGAGTTGGCACACTCCCATCCGATGGCAGGATACCTGGGGGTGGAAAAAACATTTAGCGCATCCGCGATAGTTTCCACTGGCCAGGTCTGGAGGCCGAAGTAAAAAGATTTTGCCAGGAGTGTGCCACCTGCCAGCGAACGTCACCCAGGAAACCTCCCTCCAGCCCGCTCATACCACTGCCCATTATTGAGGTACCCTTCGAGCTCATTGGGATGGACCTGGTAGGGCCGCTTCCAAAGTCCACCCGAGGCCATCAACACATCCTGGTCATCATAGACTATGCCATCAGGTACCCCGAAGTGGTTCCCCTCCTGCAAGCCAACACAAAATCCATTGCAAAGGAGCTAGTCCAGTTCTTCAGCAGAGAGGGAATCCCCTCGGACATATTGACTGACCAGGGCACACCATTTATGTCCCGGCTGATGACCCCCAGGCCTCCACAGGGTTAACTCGTTTTGAATTATTGTTTGGAAAAAAGTGTATCATGTCAACCTGTTAAAAAAAGTGGATTTCACCTCGAGGGGAGCTGGCAGCATTCATCCATGTAGACCCACCAGTGGTAGCAAGGGGGGGGGGGGGGGGGGGGGGGGGGGGGGGGGGGGGGGGGGGGGGGGGGGGGGGGCGAGGGGGGGGGGGGGGTTTCACTGTGGGGGGGGTTCACCTTAGGATGACAGAGAACAGTGGGCAATATTAATTTAAGCTAATAAATAAAAAAAAACACTGACAAAATCAATGATTTATGCCAAACTTCCTACTGTCAACAGGTGGCGCCATGACTGTAACTAAGTATTAGCTTGTAGCTTTGAATATTGCTTCTAAAGAGGAATCCTATCAAACGTGATTTTTCAGGCAGATCGGACATTGTGTGGCTGAGTTATAAGATCTTCCTCCCCCATTGCAAAATACTCAAGTTTGTCAGTCCGCCACAGACACGCCCTTTGACGAAAAATTCTAGATCTTCCCAATTTAACATCACAAAGGCGTTTAGATTGGACCAACAGAACTTGGATTCGGTCTGATAAATTTCTAGGAATTTCTTGTTAAAGTGTAAAACATGACGTTTCCTGTTGCCAGCAAGTGGTGCTATGACTGAACGTGTTCAGGTCAGGACTCTTATCAAACATGAATTTTGAGGCAGATCAGACAATGCATGCCTGAGTTATAATAACTTCCTGTTTTGTGGTAAAACATCAAAGTTTGTGAGGCTGCCATGGACAGACCCTTCGATGAAAACTCGAGATCTTCACAATTTTTTGCCAAGGCCTTTAGATGACAATACCCAATTTTAGTGTTGATCTGATGAAATCCATATGAGGAGTTTGTTAAAATACAACAGCTGGAAATGGCAAAAACTGCACTTTTTTTTTTTTTAAACTTCCTGTTCGGTTTTGGATTTCACTCCAAGAGACTTTTTTTGTAGGTATTGACATGTTTGATGTCTGTGTGGCAGTTTTCGTACATGTGTGTGAAAGGTAGCTTGGGTAGGATGACAGAGAACATTCATTCATTCATTTTCTTTTCGGCTTAGTCCCTTTATTAATCTGGGGTCGCCACAGCGGAATGAACCGCCAACTTATCCAGCATATGTTTTACGCAGCGGATGCCCTTACAGCTGCAACCCATCACTGGGAAACATCCACACACACTCATTCACACACATACACTACGGACAATTTAGCCTACCCAATTTACCTATACCACATGTTTTTGGACTTGTGGGGGAAACCGGAGCACCCGGAGGAAACCCACGCGAACACGGGGAGAACATGCAAACTCCACACAGAAACGCCAACTGACCCAGCCAAGGCTCGAACCAGTGACCTTCTTGCTGTGAGGCGAACGTCCTACCCACTGCGCCACTGTGACGCCCTGACAGAGAACAGTGGACAATAATAATTTAAACTGATTTATATAAAAACCTGAGAAAATCACAGATTTATGCCAAACTTCCTTCTGTCACCAGGTGGCGCTATGACTGTGACTCAATATTGGCATGTACAGTCGTGGCCAAAAGTTTTGAGAATGACACAAATATTAGTTTTCACAAAGTTTGCTGCTAAACTGCTTTTAGATCTTTGTTTCAGTTGTTTCTGTGATGTACTGAAATATAATTACAAGCACTTCATACATTTCAAAGGCTTTAATCGACAATTACATAACATTTATGCAAAGAGTCAGTATTTGCAGTGTTGGCCCTTCGTTTTCAGGACCTCTGCAATTCGACTGGGCATGCTCTCAATCAACTTCTGGGCCAAATCCTGACTGATAGCAACCCATTCTTTCATAATCACTTCTTGGAGTTTGTCAGAATTAGTGGGTTTTTGTTTGTCCACCTGCCTCTTGAGGATTGACCACAAGTTCTCAATGGGATTAAGTTCTGGAGAGTTTCCAGGCCATGAAACCAAAATTTCAATGTTTTGGTCCCCGAGCCACTTAGATATCACTTTTGCTTTATGGCACGGTGCTCCATCATGCTGGAAAATGCATTGTTCTTCACCAAACTGTTGTTGGATTGTTGGAAGAAGTTGCTGTTGGAGGGTGTTTTGGTACCATTCTTTATTCATGGCTGTGTTTTTGGGCAAAATTGTAAGTGAGCCCACTCCCTTGGATGAGAAGCAACCCCACACATGAATGGTCTCAGGATGCTTTACTGTTGGCATGACACAGGACTGAAGGTAGCGCTCACCTTTTCTTCTCCGGACAAGCCTTTATCCAGATGCCCCAAACAATCGGAAAGGAGAATATGACTTTGGAGAATCGGAGAATATGACTTTGCCCCAGTCCTTAGCAGTCAATTCGCCATACTTTTTGCAGAAGATCAATCTGTCCCTGATGTTTATTTTGGAGAGAAGTGGCTTCTTTGCTCCCCTTCTCGACACCAGGCCATCTTCCAAAAGTCTTTGCCTCACTGTGCATGCAGATGCGCTCACACCTGCCTGCTGCCATTCCTGAGCAAGCTCTGCACTGGTGGCACTCCAATCCCGCAGCTGAATCCTCTTTAGGAGACGATCCTGGCGGTTGCTGGACTTTCTTGGACGCCCTGAAGTCTTCTTAACAAGAATTGAACCTCTTTCCTTGAAGTTCTTGATGATCCTATAAATTGTTGATTTAGGTGCAATCTTAGTAGCCACAATATCCTTGCCTGTGAAGCCATTTTTAGTGAAGCACACGTTTCTTTGCAGCTCACCATGGTTAACAATGAAAGAACAATGATTTCAAGCATCACCCTCTTTTTAACATGTCAAGTCTGCCATTCTAACCCAATCAACCTGACATAATGATCTTCAGCCTTGTGCTCATCAACATTCTCAGCTGAGTTAACAAGACGATTACTGAAATGATCTCAGCAGGTCCTTTAATGACAGCAATGAAATGCAGTGGAAAGTTGTTTTAGGATAAAGTTAATTTTCATGGCAAAGAAGGACTATGCAATTTATCTGATCACTCTTCATAACACTCTGGAGTATATGCAAATTGCTATTATAAAAACTTAAGCAGCAACTTTTCCAATTTCCAATATTTATGTAATTCTCAAAACTTTTGGCCACGACTGTAGCTGTCTTCAGGAGAGGAATCGTATCAAACCTGTGAATTTTCAGGCAGATCAGACATTGTATGACCGAGTTATAAGTACTTCCTCCTTCATGGCAAAACACTGAACTTTGTCAGTCTACCACAGACACACCCTTTGATGTGTTTTGTGAGTATTTAAGCATGTTTAGACTCAAAAATGCGATTCATTCTAGAGAAGAAGAAGAATAAATATAGCTGTAAGAAGCAATTAAGGGGCCAAGCTGTTCAGAGCCAGCATGAGCAAAGCAGTCCAGAGGCAGAGTGGGCAAAGCAGTCCAGAGGCCAAAAGCAACAAGGTTAGTAAGAAGCATCAGGCAAAGTGAAACAATGACTTTTTGAATACATATGAAGTATGTAATGGCCGACGGACAAAATGGCTGAGCTGGGAAAATCAGACATTGTCTGACTCTGCATGCTCCGCTGGATATAAAGAGTCGAATTGTCGAATTTTCGACAAAGAGTTGAGAAGTTATAAGCAAAAAAGCCATTTGTTGTATCTCTGGACCCCTAGGGGGCAATGCACCAAAACGCTGCAGTTAAACTCAGACCATGCTTGGGCTGCCATTCAAGTCCGGCGGAATAAACAGAAGAAGAAGAATAATAGTAATGCTAACGAAAACAATAAGTGCCTCTGCAGCTTCGCTGCTTGGCCCCTAATAAGAAACGGAACAATTCCAATAGGGCCTACGCACCGTAGGTGCTCGATCCCTAATAATAATAATAAATATAGCTGCAAGCAGCCATTAAGGGGCCAAGCAGAGCTGAACCAGAATGAGCAAAGCAGTCCAGAGGCAGAATGAGAAAAACAGTCCAGAGGCCAAAAGCAACAAAGTTAGTAAGCAGCATCAGACCAGGTGAAACAATGAGATTTTGAATTAATTTTCACTTAAAATATCCTTAAATCATGAAAACAATTAACAAATGAATGATTTACTGGTTTATAGCTTTTGACCAATAGGTGGCAGAGTTACAAATGTGATGTGTTGTGGTCAGTGTTAGGTGACAATGATGCACCTAAAATTTGGTGTCAATATATTTAAGCATTGCAGAGAGACAGCCTCAGATGCAGTTTGGATTTATACCAGCACATTTGTCGGTGCCGTAAACAAAAACCATTTCGCCTATATGGGGCCAAGCTGTTCAGAATTTCACAACACTTGGTTATCATGGTGTGACGATGATCTGACGATGATGTGGCAAACGGTCTAGGAGGAGTTTGCAAATAATTTTTTGGACAAAATCAATATGGCAGGAAGTTTAGTTAAATATGGCATATTTGGTATCTAGTATCTAGCATGACCCAAGGAATAAGTTGAGAATTTTACCACAATAAACATATGCAGTCTAAAGTTATTAGCAAATTTATGATTCATTATTGATGGTTAGTGAACGGTTTATAACTCGTGACCACTAGGTGGCGTTGTTACCAAATTTATGTGTTGTGGTTATTGTGAGTTGCCAATGACAGTTTGACAGTTTGCCTAAACAGTTCCCTTGACAGTTTGCCTAAAATTCAGCATCAATATGTTTAAACATTGCAGTATTACAGTATTATGATCTTTGACATTGTGGCAGCACATTTGTCAGTGCTGTAAACAAAAACCGTGTTGCCTATCAACATGATTTCCATAATTTTATACCAGCATGGTCTGAAGAACATCTGAGTCAAATTTGGTAAAAATCGGAAAAACTGTCTAAGAGTTAGAAAAAATATGTTTTCAATCAAAAACAAAATGGAGGACAGGAAGTTTAGTTGATTTTGGCATATTTGGTTTCAATGGTCTCGGCATTATCCAGGGAATATAACAAGAACATTGTCATGTCAATGAGGAATGTTTAGCAAAAGTTATTAGCATTTTTCAAAAATTGATTATAACTTTTGGCCACAAGGTGGCACTGCTCCAGAAGTTTTTGAGTACCTTTAGGGCATGGTGTCGAAGATGCATACCATGTTTTGTAATCATACGTGAATATGTTTGTAAAATATAGCAATTTTTGCCAATAATCTAAATGGCCGACGCCCATAATGGCTGACATGCTCTGTCAGATGTAAAGAGACCAGTTTTATGAGTTTTGGACAAAGGGTTGAGAAAATATAAGCAAAAAAAGCTTTTTGTTATATCTCCAGACCACTAGGAGGCAGTGCACCGAAACGCTGCAGATAACCTCAGACCATGGTAGTGATAACGCACACCACGTTTGGTGTGAATACGTCAATGCGTTACAGAGATATTGCTTGAAGACCATTTTCGCAAGCTCTACAGTTAAATTTGTTTGCAAGTTAATCGAAAACGGTTGGTCTGATCAACTTAAATTCCCTAACTGTTGGCCAGCATGGTCTGTAGATCATGTGATTAATTGTTGTTGGAACATAAAATTCAAAATAGCGAAACATTTTCATCATGGAAAATGACTCATAGGGTGCGTTTGAATTTTGATTGGGAAAAAGAATTTTAATTGTAGCCGATTCGGTTTAAAAGTTATATCGATAAACATAAGTGGAACTTTGGCCAAGTGGTGGCGCTAGAGAGTTTGAGTTAGAGACTTCAGGTTTGCTGTGGTTCATGTTGACACTGCCCACTATCATTGTGCCAAATTATACAACTTTGGGATGCCATCCAAATCCGGCAGAAGAAACAGAATAATAATAATAATAGGAACGCTAAAGGAAACAATAGGTGCTTCCGCACCTGCAGTGCTTGGCCCCTAATAATAATAATAATAAACGAAGCAATTCCAATAGGGCCTACGCACCATTGGTGCTCGGTCCCTTATTAAAGTTCCAAGCAGTGATGAAAGGGACCTCGCACCCGCGCTCACCACCACCCGGTGTCCTTAGGATGACACAGAACAGTGGAAAATATTAATTTAAGCTGATAAATATAAAAAAACTGTCAAATTTACTGATTTATGCCAAACTTCATTCTGTCAGCAGGTGGTGCTATGACTGTCACTCAATATTAGCATGCACATGTCTTCAGGAGAGGAATCTTATCGACCATGTGAATTTTCAGCCAGATCTGACATTGTGTGGCTGAGTTACAAGTACTTCCTCTCCCATTGCGAAACACTGAACTTTGTCAGTCCTTCACAGACACATAAACTGTAGATCTTAGCAATTTAACATCGCCAAGGGTTTTGAATGACAATAACCCGTTTTGGTGTTGATCTAATAAAATCCCTAGGAGGAGTTTGTTAAAGTACAATGCCTGGAAATGGCAAAAACTGCAGAAGAACTTTTTATGCAGAAGAAGTTAAAAATATCTGACTACTTACTGTTAAATACTGGATTTCGCTCCAAGAGACTTTTGTAGGTATTGGCATGTTTGATGTGTGAGCCAATTTTTGTATGTGTGCATGAAATGTAACTCGCGGGGCACTTTGTTGATTATTTATTGGTGGCGTTGTCGAGCCATATTGCCATACCCACTTACGAAACCCATATCACACATAAATTTTCGCCACTTTTGGTGTATGTGCAAAGTTTTGTGAGTTTTTGAGCATGTTTAGACCCTCAAATTCCAACTGATGAGAAGTTTAATACCATTGTTTTTTGCAATTTCTGCCTACCAAATTTTGAAAGCCTTCCATATCCAAATGCAGTGGTATAAATGAAAACAATTCAGTGTTATTGGACAGAAAACCCTTTGAATGTACTTAAGAAACTGCTGAAAGTAACTGCTGAAATTAATAATAATATTATATATGTTCTCTTTTTTGAGGCAGCACGGTGCACAGTGGGTAGCGCTATCGCCTCACAGCAAGAAGGTCGCTGGTTCGAGCCTCGGCTGGGTCAATTAGCATTTTTGTGTGGAGTTTGCATGTTCTCCCCGTGTTCGCGTGGGTTTCCTCCGGGTGCTCCGGTTTCCCCCACAAGTCCAAAGACATGCGCTATAGGTGAATTGGGTAAGCTAAATTGTCCGTAGTGCATGTGTTTGAATAGGAGTGTATGGGTGTTTCCCAGTGATGGGATGCAGCTGGAAGGGCATCCGCTGCGTAAAAACATATGCTGGGTAAGTTGGCAGTTCATTCTGCTGTGGCGACCCAAGATTAATAAAAAGACTAAGCCGAAAAGAAAATGAATGAATGAATGTTCTCTTTTTTTATGATAAACCACTTCAACATTGGGTGCTTTTTTATTTTTTGTTCTAAAATGCTTTTTTGAAAGTGTGTAGACAAGCAAGTGAGAGCATTAGAACACTCCAGACAGTTCAGCTTGAAACCAGCAGATGGGAGCAAATATTAGGGAAAAGAATGTTGTCTCTATCATCATGTAGTATGCAAAAGTTATTGTAATTTAACTGATTACTGGGAAAATAACTTTTTCATTCATGTCAAATTACATGACATATTTGCTCCTGCATAGTTTTACATGATATAGGAAGAACTATAGGAACATGAGTTTCCATTACTTTCTCATTTTATCTCCTCCCCATTTTAGGTAGGTATCATAAAATTATTTCAAAGAAGTCAATGACACATAAAAGTATTTATTTTCTAAGAACAAACATAAACTGTGCAAATCTCTGCAAAAGAGCCTCTAATGACTCTACCCTTGCTACTGCCTCTTCTCAGACCAGAAGTGGTTGATGTGCATTGTTGGTGGCGGCTGGGCATACTTCGTCATTAGAAGAATGCTAAAGTTTATATAGCATTTAAGCATCAAAATACGAAGCGTCTAAATACTCGTGTCCTGTTATTTCAGTGTGCAAAACACAAACAAGTAAATTAGTCAGTGTGTACTGGAGAACATAAGGTAAATGTGCTTGCTAAGTGCGATAACTATGCCAAATCATCTAACAGATAAAAAGTTATGCGTATGAATCTAAGTAAAAAGTCACAAGACACGCGAGACACAAACACCTAAGACAAAGGCTGGCCAGAGATTTTGCACTCTGTTAGTGATGCTAAGGGTCACTTTCTATTGCTTGTTGCATCACTTGGGAAAAATACTTCAATTTTAGTAAATATATGGGTACAACTCTTATGGGTACAAGGAGAATACAATGTTAATGAATGAGGTCAGTGATAAAATTCAATACAGGGTAAACAAATTTCCTTAATATACCATTATTTTGGATGGGTACTTCAATATTGTAATAAATGGTGATCTAGATAGGTTTCGCTCCAGAGGCACCTCTATAAATCCAGTTTTAAATAATTTTCTGTTGTTTTTTGTTGTTGATATTTGGAGAGAAAAAAAATCAACAACAGAGACTTTACACATAGTGTAGCAAGGACTATTCTAAAAAAATCTCGAATAGACTTTTGGCTAGTTTCTCAAAGCTTAGCTAGTAACTGTAAATGCAGTGTCTCTTATAACCTCTCTGCATCCCTTGATGTCAGCTCATCTTTTTACTGGAAATTGAATAATTCTCTTCTCCTGTTTCAGGATGCTAAAAGGATATTTAATTAATGATTAAGAAGCACTGGAGCAGAGCTTTAGCAGTTCGAAATTGGCAAATAGGAATAGGAAATTTGGCAGCAATTTAGCTAAACATAAACAAGCAGAAGACAATAAGGTGGTGACTGAAATTACTATGCTCTCTTCTAAACCTCCAGAGCTACATTACGATGTTGACAAACTTAGGTTTGCCACCCTGCAGATTCAATTAGATAGTATGTACACTTACAGGGCACAAGGAGCTTATATAAGATCTAGACAGAAGTGTAAGAAGAAGGAGAATGCAACACAGCATATTTTTTCAGATTGGAAAAGAGTTTAAGGACTTCATTAATTAAAACTTTAAATGTTGATGGGGTAGTTACTAATGATTCTAAAACAGTAGCTCATTATTGTGCGAAATTTGATAGTAATCTTTATCAGGAAAGATACTCGCATACCCTGCATAAGTTACTGCAGAGTTCTACAAATTATTTTCTAAAGAGTTATCTCCATTTTAATTTAAGGTTTCTGAATACAAGTATACAGAATTAAACTCTTTCTCCAACTCTCACTCAAGATTTAATTACTCTTATCTCAAAGCCCAAAAATTATTTATTTTTAATTGATAACTGGCAGTCAGTTTCTCTACTTAACAATGACTGACTAAGTTGTTAGCTATTATATTTGCTAAATGATTCAAATCTGTACCGGACTCTGTAATAGATGATTCACAATCTGGTGTTATGGCCAAAAGACATATTGTTAATGACATAAGGCTGATTCATGACTTATTAGACTACTCTGAAATAATACAGGAGGACAGTTTCATTCTCTTACTAGATTTTTATAAGGCATTTGACTCCATGGAACATAATTTATTGTTAAAACATTACATAAGTTTGGATTTGGGGACATGTTTTACAAAGCAGTTAAAACCCTTTATAATAACGGCACTTCTTCAATTAAATTAAAAAAATGGCACCTTACCAAGATTTAGTTTATCTAGGGGGGTTAGACAGGGCTGCCTTATCACTCCCTATTTATTTTTACTCTGTGCACAATTATTGTCAACACTTGTCTATGAAAGTGGTATACAAGGTATTTGTTTAGCAGGTCAAGAAATAGTTATTAGCCAGTTGGCTGATAAAACCACAGTCTTTCCTATGTTAGCAGATGTTCTCTGAATTTTGATCCTGCTATAATTAAGACACAAAGAAGATTTCAGGCATGGCTGCAGAAAGACTTTGAGGAGTATTGCTTACCAAGGTGAAGGGTATAGCTAGGCTTACATTTCATGCACTCTCTTTATTTGTAGACAACACAATCTGTAAAAGTGCGGATACAACCCTGTTTAATTTTGTCTGGAAGAATAAAATCCACAATGTTAGGAAATCTGTAATTATGAACAAGTAGGATTATGGAGGGTTGAAATTTCTTGATTTCTCTTCTTTAAACAATACTTTCAAATTTAATTGGCTCAGGCATTTATATGTAATCCAAACTCAATTTTGAATTTTATCCCCAATATTTTTTTTTTTTACTGGGAGGTCTCCTTTTTCTACTGATTTGTAACTATAACATTGCTAGAATCCCTTATAAATTATCTAAATTTAACAAGCAAGCTTTACTTGCATGGTCATTGATTTTTAAACACAACTTTTCTCCTCATTGATATTTTATCTGGAATAACCAAGACATTGTATATAAGAACAAATCTTAATTTTTAAGTGGTTGGTTTGAGAAAAATATTTTGACTGTATTTCAGTTATTCAATTTAGAAGTAGTTTTATGCAAGTTTGGTTTCCCTGTAACTCCAAAAGAATTTTACATTGTAATGGATGCAATTCCTAAAGGAGTTATATTGCTTTTTCAGGGTTATGATGGATTACTCAGCACCTCATCTACATCATTACAATATTATGTTTTTTTTTATCACAACCTTCCTCACTACAAAATTAAATCTTTCTTTCAAAAGGAAATTGTAACAACTCCATATGTGATGGTTCACTGGAAGACAATGGATGATCAGATTCAATGGAGAAAAGTCTGGTCTTTGCCTTTAAAATATATAATAACTAACAACATTTGAGAAATTTCATTCAAACTGTAACATAAATTTCACCCCCGCCAAGACGTTTTTTGGAAAAATATAAGTCTGATATAGATACATGGAATTGCCTTCATACACAATGTTTTTGGATTGAATTTAGGCTGTCGAGTTCAATTCAGGAACGCACGGATGGAACGGAACCTTCTTTCCCCTTCATGGGAACTTCGACGTGTGTCTGATAACAGATATATGGGAGTACGCCAGATGACCAATCACTCTGAAGAGCAAGAAAATGGGCCAATAAATGCCAAATTAATTGGCAAAGATCAGCTTCACAGCTGTCAGCGATTAGTTATTAACAGAGTATATCATCTGATGGCTGAGAAGCGAGCATTAGAATTTCGCTTCAGAGCCAACCTGATTTCAAGACTGAAACCAGTTTACTCACCAGTGCAGGAGAAGACGCAACAGCAGCGGTCGATCTGGGCTTTCCTGTTCCCTGGGCGTTTCGCTGGTGTGCACAAAAGTGCATTTTCCATTAAAAGAGCAGATTGCCTAAGAGAGAAACACGGTCAAGCAACGTATCTTCTTCAAGACGCTGTTCTGACTGTGGGTTTCTGAATGCGGTGGTTCCTATCTCCGGATGATGGGCACGGGTTCCGCATCCCAGGTCTGGGGGTCCAGCATGTCGATGCAGTGCTCGCGGACAGCTCTTGCTCTCACTGTGAGGGCATGACTGTTGCACAGCTGAGATCACAGTTTACAAGCCACCCCCGTTGCACCCCATGAAAGCGGTTAGATCTGAGACGGGCAGATCTGAGAATCACAGTGGGGGTTTATCTGTCGCCTCCGGGCCCGCGGACCCCCCACTCCTCCACAGTGCGCCCCATCCAAGCTTTGAGTGGTTGTGTTGGTTCATCCCTCGGGTTGCCCGCACCTCCACTTGATGACACTGGAGATCAGACGCCCATTGCAACATCGGAGGGCGAGCTGTCATGCTCAGATGACAGACCGGGCTCGCTACCATCATATGGGGTGCAATGCGTGGTCATGGTTCTCCAGTCAGACATGATAGCTGCGCATCCTGGAATGCTTCGGCAGTGTGGCTGGAGATGGCTTGTCCCCCAGTCTCACCACCGGACCGACTAGAGGGTTTGACGTGCGGGCTGATGTACGATGAATCTTCCAGCTCCCGTCCCCTTCTTCCCAGGGGTGCACAGCGAGCACACGCAGGCATAGAAGGCGTTTTTCTCTGCACGGTCCTGTGGGTACGAAGATATTCCTCAGGTGATGGGTGCCACCACCTGGAGGGGTTAGCTGAGACCCCCGTCCAAGGCAGGTGGGTTAACTGTGTCTCTCACGGCCAGAGCCCACACCACTGAGGGCTATGCTGCTTCTGCTCTGCACCACGGCACCACCTGGCTGTGTTGCACAAGGGCGGTTCTTCCCCAGGCTTATTCGTAAGCACCACACGGGGGTCAACTATGCTCTCATGACCTTCAAATCGGCCGCCCATGCCCTGGGGAGGACGATGGCCACACAGTGGTCTGGAAATGCCACCCTTGGCTTACCCTGGCAGATCTGCGCCACGACTGTCGGGAACTTTACCCAGAAGTCCTCGGTGGTGAGAGATAATGAAGCAGGTCATGTCTTGGTGGGCTCAGAAAACTGCTCCCCCACCAGACCCGTGTGTGCTGGCAGTTCCTCGCCGAGAGCGATCTTCTCGCCGCACCAAAACACTCCCGTTGCACTGGCTAGTGAACGTGCCGAGCACTTTGCCACAGGCTTTTGAGGGCGCCAGAGGACAGGCTCCTTTCTCTCGCACCTCCAGCCTCTCCGCAGGATCCTGGGAGCAAGGTAAGAGTCAATCTCTTATTTTCAGCTTTTCCTCGGGACGCTCTGCTTCCTGGGGTAAGCACTCCCCATCCCGAAGCTGCCCCTCCGTAGGTACATCAGCGGTTGTTTAGGTGATGCTGCTCGTTCAGACTCAGCCTGTCAGCCTGTCGTAGTAGCTCACGCAGACGGTCAGACTCGGCTATGCGTTTCAATTCGCTGTCGGCCTCCCAAGTTCACGGGTGTGTATTTAAGCGGTAATTGCCATGCCACCCCTCTCTCGCGTGAGAAGATTGTTATCCTCCTGTCGAAGGATACAATCGAGCCGGTCCCTCCAGCCGAGATGGAGAGCGAGTTTATGCCCCCACTTCATTGTACCCAGAGAGCGGTGGGTTATACCAATCTTATCTGCGCGTTTTTATTTGTTATCTGTTTAGGATGTCGATCAAGATGCTCATGCAGAAACGCAGTGCGTCCGCCCGTGGGATTGGTTGCAGCTATAGACCTGAAGGATGCTCACTCCATGTCTCGCTCTTTGCCTCCTTATACCGCATTTTTTCAGGTGTACGACGGGGGCCGAGCATGGCAGTAAATTGTCCTCCCCTTCGGACTCTCCCTGTTTCCATGCGTGGAGGATGCACTGTGCCTCTTCGGCGCACGAGCATCTGCATTTGTTTTTTTTATTATTCATTGACTGGTTTGTTTTTTTGGACTTTGAACTAGTCGATTATGCACAGGGACCTGGTGCTCGGCCTGTTGGGGTTTCGGGTCAACTGAGAAAGATCAAGATCTCCTCTGAGCAGAGCTTCTCTTATCTCAGGTTAGAGCTGGACTCGGTCTCCATCACGGTGCACTTTACTAAGAGCGCACCGGGCTATTGCTGCCCTGTCTAATCAATTCGGCAGTTACAGTGGTCTCACTGAAGTTTTTCAGAGGCTCCTGGGGCATAAGACATTTGTAGCTGCTGTTGTGAATTTCTAAGACGAGACAAAACCAGGGAGGCTTTCGGGTATTTTCAAAACAGAATTCTTTAATAAGAACTCGGCATAGCTGTGGCGTTCATCGAAAGATCAACTCTTCTAGTCAGCTAGGCACTCAATATATACATTTTTACAGCCAGTGATACATAATAGGAGGGGGCAAACCTCAACAAAGCATGCAAATGAAGTGTTGTTGTCAGCGGGGTAAATTGCATCTCCAGCCCCGATCTCATCAGCATATAAGTACCCATTCATGTTACATTTTAGCATGAAAACAAAGTGTGCAAATTAAGTACTGGAGCCAGAACCTGTCCTGCCACTTGACCAAAATGAAAGTGTTAACTATCCATTTGTTAGACAATAGACACAACTGACAATTTGCATTACTTTGGAGACAGGTTCCTGTATTTTACATATAGGCTCCCTCAGAATGCATTTTACAATGTAATTTATATATTTAAAGAAATTTGTAATCTTTCAGTTTCCCCTTTGAGAGTTCTAATAACTGTCACAAAATACAAATTTAGACACTTAAAAAAAAAGAGTTAATTCTTGTAACGTATTATGGTTACAGGCTCGTAGTACTTGCTCTGTGTCTTTTAACTGTCTATATTTACAAACGGCATACTGACACAGGAACAAACATGCCGCTATAGTCCATGGATTTCTTATAGGTAATATTCTGTTCTGTTTGGAACAGTCATTTCCTTGTCATGGGCGTGAGTCAAATGTTGAGTCAAACATTTGATACTGTGGATGCATAGATAGTACAACAGTAGGAAAACCAATAGAAGAATTGCTATTTCCTTGATCCACAGCCAGGGTTTACCTAACAGGTTTCCAAACCATGAAGAATTATCATCAGTCATCTGGTGCAATTTTACTGAAAAATCAAGTATGTCTTGTTGAATTTTGTTCAAGTTCTTGGTTGGATCCATTAATCCGGTGCAGCCCTCTGGGCCTATGATGGTGCAGGCTCCCCCTTGTTTTGCAAGGATGTAGTCCAAGGCCACTCTGTTCTGTAAGATCATTATCTTGTGTAAAGCAAGAGTGTCTGTGATATTACCCAGGGCCAAAGCTGTATCATTGGCCAGTTTCTGAACAGAATTTGATAAGCTTCTGACTTGATCAAGGGCTTGCATGACACCATATGACGGAATTAATGCTCCAAGAGTTCTTGACCACCATGTTTGTGCACAAGTGAGTCCTGGAATGCAGCCATCTTCTTCCTTTGTGGTAGGAGCTGAGTTATGCAGATGTAGAGAGCTTGGGGTGGAGTGCGTTTTCTTTCTGATAGCCGGTAGAACATAAACCAGTGTGCACCTGCCATTGAATTGGCTGGGAAGGATGTCATAGGCTGACGTTCCACATAACCAAAAAGTTCCTGTTGGTGGAGGAATCATACACCACTGATTTACTGCAAAGAGTTTTGGAAGAGATCATGTCCTATGGAGACATGCTTCTAAATTCTTTCCTTTATCCCTGCTGATGGAGTAATGTCCACATGGGATCCTGTTCTCATTTCAATTATAAAGTTGCAACGTTCACGAGAAATTTTACCCAGTGGAGTGAGGATGGAGCATAATTTTCCACGCACCAGGAAAAAGTCATTGGCAGTAGTAGATCTGTCATGATGGGAGTTGCTGAAGTTAGGTTGCAGGATGGTAATCCAGGAATGCAACATGGAGAAGCTGGAGGAGTTGTGATGTTGTGACATGTACTTTTGTTGTTGATTCCACTGGTATGAACTGCAAATAAGGTACACGTGTCACAGTTGGATATGGGGTGTGCCACCCAGGGGATTCCTGCTCCTACTGAAGGTGGGTGTGGCATGCAGATGTTCTTTCCAGCGAAAAGGCATTTCATATTCATCAGCTCTAAGAATATGTTGCTTCGTGAGTCTATGGCTTGTGCGATGTTCATGATGATCACTAGTACGGCAATCTTGATCATATTGATGGATGACTGAAGTTCTTGTATGTAGTTCTCTGCGTTGTGTGTTTTTCTCTGACGGTTGGTTTAGCAGTTGGTCTAGTTGTCTCTTGAAGGTTGTGACTGGACTTGCAGGTGAGAAGGTTGGTGTCTATGGACACCATGTGTCCATAGACACATCTATGTCTCAGGACAACACGTTGTATCTGCACAGAATAAGAAAGAAAACAAAAGGCAACGAAACAGTATTTGTAGCAAAAATAAAAAAAAAGTCAAATAAAAAAAAATAAAAAAATGCAAACACTAGTTTTGTATCCTCTGTTCAATCTAATTCTGCTATAGTTGTTCCTTCTTTCCCTATTTCTTAATTCCCATGACACCTAAAGAACAGTGAGGTAAGGATGGACTAATAAAAGGGGAGGACCTATTGGGGCGTCTTCACCCAGGGGTGGCCCCCAATCCCTAATGGATCAGTTCTTCCCTGGGCACCCCACTGTTCCGTGTGTCCTATCCTATCCCTGTAGGTGGTGGAACAACCTTACAATGTGAGACATGTGTCCAAGTTTTTCTTCCCTGACACAACACTGCAGCTGCTGTAATCAACATCACTTGATGTGGTCCATGCCATTTAGGCTCTAATGGTTTGTTTCTGAATGACTTTATCATGACCCACTGACCTGGGATGATTGTGTGTCCACCTTCCGGTGGACTCTGCCAACACGACTCAACTCTCTCTCTGGCATTCTGTACAGACTTGGTGAGGTTTTCACAGTAAGCTATCAGGGCATCTGAGACAATGTGTACATCAGCCTTTCTAAGATCAATTACACCTGGCATCTGCATTGGGCGTCCAGTAATAATCTCATGAGGGCTCAGTCCTACTGATCTGTTAGGTAATGCTCTCATACTACACAGTACCGCTGGAAGTGCTTCAACCCATGAAACACCTTCCTGATGCATTTTGCTTAGCCTGGTTTTAATTGTCCTATTAGCTCGTTCAACCTGTCCTGATGCTTGTGGCCTGTAGGGGCAGTGAAGATTCCACTTAATCTTCAACATTTTAGACACTTCCTTGACTACCTGTCGTGTGAAGTGTGTACCCTGATCTGAGTCAATGGAATCTGGTAATCCCCATCTGGGAATAAAATCAGTGATTAGACATTTAGCAGTATGTGCAGCTGTAGCACGTCCTGTGGGATAAGCTTCAACCCATCTCGAGAACTTATCTATTACTATCAAAACATCAGTTTTTCCTTTACAGGGAGGTAATGATATGTAATCGACCTGCAGGTGACGAAATGGCCCCGGTGGAGCTGGGGTATGTGTTGCTGCTGTAGTTGCTGCTGGCACATCATTATTTTTCTGACATGTAACACATCTTTTCACTGTTTCGGTGGCTACATTTCTGAATTTTGGATTCCACCATTGATTTGAGAACCTGTGATTCATGGTTGCTGGACCACTGTGACCCAAATTGTGTATTTGCTGAGCCAAATATGGCAACAGTGATTCGTGAGCAACATATTTTCCCTCTTTAGTCCAGCAGCCAGATGAATGCACTGTGGCTCCTTTGTCTAACCATGTCCATGCTTCATATAAAGGAACATCTTTGTACAGATCAATGATTGATTCAGGAGGCAGAATTGTTTTCTGTGCTGTACTACCTGAACCTACTTGTACATTAGCATAATAACAAGCCTGTTTAGCAGCTACATCAGCAAGAGCATTCCCTTTAGTTTCCATTGTATTAGCTGTGAGATGTGCTTTCACTTTAATCACCGCCAATTTCTTAGGAAGTTTCATGGCAAACATTAGGTCTTTCACTAATCCAGCATGCTTAATGGGGGATCCGGCAGAAGTTAGAAACTGTCTACTTTGCCAAATGACACCAAAATCATGAATTACCCCAAAAGCATATCTGGAATCAGTGTAGATATTTGCAACTGATCCTGAAGCTAGCGTGCATGCTCTAGTTAAGGCTACTAGTTCTGCAGCTTGAGCTGACAGAGTGATCTGGAAGACGACCTGAAGCTATTACTTCTGTGGTGGAAGTTACTGCATAACCTGCTCGTCTGTTACCTTCAATGATTTGTGCTGAACCATCAACAAACAACTCCCATTCTGCATTTTCTATGGGTGTTTCTGCTACTTCACTTGTAGGTGTACATGTAAGCGTAACACAATCATGAGTCATTTCTCCTTCATCCTCTAACACAAAATCAGTCAATGCAGACATCATACATGAGGATGGGTTTGTGATCGGTGCACGCTGTAAAACAACGTTCGGGGCTGTGAGGGTCGTTAACCAATTTCCCCAACGAGAGGAAGTGACAGAAGTGACTTTTGCTTGATTCATTAGTGCAGACACTGTGTGAGGGCATCTTACATTTACAGTCTGACCTAACACCATTACTGCTGAAGCCTGAAGAGCTAGATGAACTGCCTGTACTGCTCTAAGGCATGGACCCATACCTTGAGCGACTATGTCAAGTTTACCAGAATAGTAATGGATTGGGCGTAAACTGCCCCCATGATCTTGCATTAAACATGCTGTCATAAAGCCTGAGTGTTCATGAACATAAAGCACAAAGGGCCTATCTGATTGTGCAATTCCTAATGCTGGTGCTTGACATAGTGCTCTCTTCAAATTATTGAAAGCATTAAGCTGAGTTTCTTCCATACAAAAGGTATCAGAATCTTTAACCTGACCTTTCAATAAGTCATAGAGTGGCTGGGCAATTGATGCATAGTCTTCAATCCAAGGTCTACAGTAACCTGCAGTTCCCAAGAATGATCTGAGAGCTTTAATAGTAGTAGGTGGAGGTATTATTTTGACTGAAGCTGCTCGATCCTGTGTATTGGATCAATTTCCTGTACCAATTGTTTGACCCAGAAATGTAACTTGGTTTTTAGCAATTTGAGCTTTACGAAAGCTGCATTTATGTCCTTTTTTATGCAAATAGTCTAACAATGTTGCCAATTCAGTTTTATGTACCTCATGATCTGTTGAGGCAATCAAAATATCATCGACATATTGAATCATAGTAGACTTTTTGACTGGACATTCTGGGTCACACAAATCACGTCTGACAGCTTGATAATAAATGGTTGGGGAATTCTGAAATCCCTGTGGTAACCGTGTCCACTGGTATTGTTCATAGTCAACTGTGAAAGCTAACCATGTCTGGCTGTCAGAGTGCAAGGGTACAGAAAAGAATCCATTAGACATATCAATCACTGTGAAAATTTTACAATCTAATGGTAAACCATTACAAATTGTAGATGGATCTGCTACTAATGGGGTGATTTTATCAATATGTTTATTGGCTACTCTGTAGTCTATGGTGAGTCTCCATGTTCCATTAGCTTTCTTTATAGGCCAAATGGGTGAGTTGCAGGTACTGTTGGTTTTAACTAGCACTCCTTGCTTCAGTAATTTTTCTATAATAGGTTTCACTCCTTGTATAGCTTCCTTACAGATTGGATATTGTTTGGTAACTGGAGGTGGAGTTCCTGTCAATTTAACTGGTTCTACACCTGTCAGAAGCCCACAATCATCTTTATCTTTAGCCTAAATTGGATGATTCTGTAAGAAAGCATACTCAGGAGTGATTGCATTATTAGTAGAAACTTGCACTGAAGAAATTTTTATGCTAGCTGTTTCTGAGGACATGTCTAAAGTTAGATGTAATTGTCTTAGTATATCCATGCCTAGAATGGCACCTGTATTTAATGGAGCACATAGCAATTTTGTTGTCAGAGTTTTTGGGCCAATTTGTACCTCTATGGGCGGGGTTTCAAACAAAACAGAATCCTCACCTATTACACCTGTTAAGGAAAGTTTAGTTTTGTTGTACGAAATGTTTAAATTTTTAGCCAATTTCATAGGAATTACTGTAATTTCTGCACCTGTATCAAGCAAAAAATCAATCTCTTTATCGTGTATGCTACCTTTCACAAAAATTATTTTGTCATTGTGATGGATTACAGGGGAAAGGTAGCTACTCACAGCCCCAATAATTAGTTTTTTTCCTGTTCTTGTTGTGCTCTTAGAAGAGCCTGAGCAAGCTGTCCTAAAGCTGCCATAGACAATGGCGGAACTACTTCAGGGTTGTAGGCAGGCTGAGAATGAGCAGAATTATGCAAAGCATGTCTTTTATGTCTTAAGACATAAAAGACTACGTCATAAGATGGCGCCGCGGATGGCCGCCTCAGTGTGGAGCTCTCCAGTTTTTGCACTGTTTTTGTTCGTTTGTCCTGTTTTATGTTCATCATACGAGATCAGTTATTCCAGGGACGAGCTGCTGAACATTCGGCAGTACACTCCAATTAATCAGCAACCGGTTTTTGATTTCTCTGGCGTTTTGCTGAACATTGTTGTCGGCGGAGCAGCTGCAGTAGGGAAACGCTACAGGACGCGCAGGCGTGGAAAGCGAGCCGGCGCGCTCGTCAGGCTCAGACAGCGCGGCTTCAGAACGGCGCTGCCGAGCATCCATCTGGCAAATCTCCGCTCTCTTCTTAACAAAATGGACGAACTACTTCTGCTCGCACGCAGAAACAAGAACTTTACCAACTCTGCTGCTCTGTGTTTCACGGAAACCTGGCTAAACGAAGCCATTCCGGCAGTGCGTTACACCTACCGGACTTTCAGCTGTACAGAGCGGACCGCGATACGGAGTCAACGGGCAAAACGCGCGGTGGTGGGACATGCTTTTACATCAACAGAAGGTGGTGTGCGGATGTAACGGTGTTAAAGAAGATGTGCTGTCCTGACGTGGAAGTGCTTTTCATTAACTGTAAGCCGTTCTACTCGCCGCGGGAGTTTTTCTCGTTCATTCTCATCGGTGTTTATATTCTACCGCAAGCACACGTGAGTACTGCACTGCAACAGCTGGCTGATCTGATCACAGAGACAGAACAACAACACCCGGACTCTGTTTTTATCATTCTCGGTGACTTTAATCAGGCGAAACTCACACATGAGATGCCTAAATTCAAACAGCACATTACATGCCCCACCAGAGACAATAATATTTTGGACCATTGCTACACCACAATAAAGGATGCATATCGTTCCGTCGCCAGAGCAGCTCTAGGACTCTCCGACCACTGCCTGGTTCATCTTATACCAACTTACAGACAAAAACTTAAAACTACTAAGCCAGTATTAAGGACTGTTAAGAGATGGACCAACGACACAGAACAGGCCTTACAAGTCTGTTTTGAATGCACTGACTGGAGTGTTTTTGAAGCTGCAGCCACCGACCTCGACGAACTCACAGATACCGTAACATCATACATCAGTTTCTGTGAGGAGCTATGCATCCCTACCAGGACCTACTTATCATTTAACAATGATAAACCATGGTTCACACCAAAACTTAGACAGCTTCGTCAGGCCAAAGAGGATGCCTACAGGAGTGGGGACAGGATCTTGTACAATCAGGCAAGGAACACACTGACAAAGGAGATTGGTGTGGCTAAGAAGAGCTATGCCAAAAAGCTGGAAAACCAGTTTTCTGCCAACGACCCGGCATCAGTGTGGAAAGGCCTGAAAGACATCACAAACTACAAGACACCATCCCCCAGCATTGATGGCAATAAACAACTTGCAAACGAGCTGAATAAGTTCTACTGTAGATTTGAGACACCCCACACCCACCCTGACGATCTCTCTACACAGCCATCAACACCTCCAGCCATCTCTCTTTCCCCCCCTGCACTTCAGATCAGTGAGGATAATGTGCGTCAGATCTTCAGGAAACAGAAGAAAAGGAAAGCACCTGGCCCAGATGGTGTTTCACCAGCCTGTCTGAGAACCTGCGCTGACCAGCTGGCTCCCATTTTCTCCCAGATCTTCAACAGATCACTGGAACAGCGCAAAGTTCCATCCTGCTTCAAATGCTCCACCATCATCCCAATCCAGAAGAAGCCAAAGATCACAGGACTCAATGACTACAGACCTGTTGCCTTAACATCTGTGGCCATGAGGTCATTTGAAAGACTGGTGCTAGCATATCTGAAGGACATCACTGGACCTTTGCTGGACCCCCTGCAGTTTGCCTATAGAGCAAACCGGTCTGTGGATGATGCAGTCAACATGGGACTGCATTATACACTACAACATCTGGACAAACCAGGGAACTACGCAAGGATTCTGTTCGTGGACTTCAGTTCTGCCTTTAACACCATCGTCCCATCATTGCTCGAGTACAAACTGACCCAGCTCTCTGTTCCTAGCTCTGTCTGTCAATGGATCACCAGCTTTCTGACAGACAGACAACAGCTAGTCAGAATGGGCAAAATCACATCCGACAGCCGCACCATCAGCACCGGTGCCCCCCAGGGATGTGTTCTCTCCCCACTGCTATTCTCCCTGTATACCAATGACTGCACTGCAAAAGACCCCTCCATTAAACTCTTGAAGTTTGCTGACGACACTACTGTTATCGGCCTCATCCGGAACGATGATGAGTCTGCATACAGACAGGAGGTGGAGCGGCTGGCTCTATGGTGCAGATGCAACAACCTGGAGCTGAACACGCTCAAAACGGTGGAGATGATAGTGGACTTTAGGAGAAACCCCCCTGCACTTCCCCCACTCACCATCATGAACAGCACTGTGGCTGCAGTAGAGTCATTCAGGTTCCTGGGCACCACCATCTCTCAGGATCTGAAGTGGGACATTCACATAGACTCTATTGTGAAGAAAGCCCAGCAGAGACTGTACTTCCTTCGTCAGCTGAGGAAGTTCAACCTGCCACAGGAGCTGCTCGTACAGTTCTACTCAGCTGTCATCCAATCCATCCTCTGCACTTCAATCACCGTCTGGTTCGGCTCAGCTGCCAAAACCGACCTCCGTAGGCTACAGCGAATAGTTCGGACTGCTGAACGAATCACTGGCACTACCCTTCCTACACTTCAAGAACTGTACTCTTCCAGAGTGAGTAAAAGGACTCGCAAAATCACTCTGGACCCTTCACACCCAGCACACTTTCTGTTCGAACTGTTACCGTCTGGTCGGCGCTACAGAGCACCGAGCACAAAAACAGCCAGACACAGGAAAAGTTTCTTTCCTCAGGCCATCTACCTCATGAACAGTTAATTATTCCCCTACTGTGCAATAAACATGTGCAATACTTTTTCATACGCATTTGTGCACAGCACCTTAAAACAGTATACAATGCAATACTTTCTCCTAAGCATTTGTACACAGCACCTTATAACAGTATACAATGCAATACTTTCTCCTACGCATTTGTACACAGCACCTTATAACTTGTAAAACTTGTATATTTATAACAAATCTGTACAACAATTCATCATCCAGAGCTCTATTGTCTAACTGCATCTCTGTTTAATGTTTGTCGTATTTTATTTTATTTTTTTTCCCTCATATTTATTTTGTGTTGCCACTTGTCACTTTATGTACATTGGAAGCTTTTGTAGCCAAAACAAATTCCTTGTGTGTGTAAGCACACTTGGCAATAAAACCGATTCCGATTCCGATTTTACTATCTTGCAACTTCTTCCTACACTCTTTCTCCCAGTGTCCTAATTTTCCACAGTAGTTGCATTTGCCTTCTCTTTAAGGCCACCTAGTGTCTTGTTTTTTGGTACTAAATGAAGTTGCTGCTACTCTCACTTTTGCTTTAACATCAGCATCTTTTTCCCATGCAGCTAACTTGTCTAGATTACTTCTGATAGTATTGTTATACCAAGTAAGATCTAGAAATGGCAATGCTTTTCTGTACTCTGTTGTCAGGCCATCTGACCAGATGCGAACTAGTGGTCCCTTATCATCTAAAACATTTTCAGAATCTTCTACAATTCCACTGTATGCTATGGCTGTTTGACAAAACCTCTCAGTGAATTCATTCACAGATTCATTTTTCTTTTGAGCACTGTTAGTGATTCTGGACCAGTCGATCTTTGGGCCAACAATGTTCTTTAGAGTTTTCAAAACACCCTCTCTCAAATCATCTTTACTGGCATGTTGCAATTCAGAAGTCACAGCACACTCAAAACTGTTGAATTCAGATTCAGTGAGAATTTGAGACATTAGCTGTGTAACTTCCGTCAATGACATGTCATAAAGACGCATTTTGCTGATTAGTGCTCTCCTAAACTCAGAAAAACTTGTGCGAGCTGAAGGTAAACTCTGAGACAGTCTTTCAATATCTTTAGGTCCTAGGGCTTTGGCAACAGCTTGAACTCGGACAACAGAAGCATTGGGAGAAACACTTTCATTTTCCTCAATTCTCTGTGATCTTCTCCTAGCACCACAAACATTCACTGACTCTACAGGTACATCTGTTTCAAAGAAAGGTTGTAAGTCTGGATAAATATTATCAGACTCACTGATTTCTTCAACATTAGCCTTATCTGAAACTTTGTTGCGGTTCAGTTTCTTTGTCAAAGATGCTACTTTAGCACGGAGCTGTTTGTTCTGCTCCTCTAGCTCTGAGTTGCGCTTAGCTTGTTGTGTGGCGAGCGCTAAAGCAAATTCTCTGTGACAGCAGATAATGCCTTTTACATTGTTTTTACGGATACTGGCACCTAGTACTTTTTTACATTCATCTACAGACCAAATTTTGTCTGGATGGATCTCATATTTCTGAGTTACCCCTTGTCTAACATTCTCAGTGACAATTAGGTCCATCTGTACTCCTAACAATGATTTAAATTCCTTATCTGACCACAAAGGAGTTGGAAGACCACCTTTTTCATTTGTGGGGATCAGTCTAGCATTCTTCTTAAACATCTTGTAAGTTTCTGGGTTACCACACAAACAAAACACTAAAGAAAACGTCTCTGATCAACAGACTGTATGTTAACACAGTTAACCTTCCCTGGCAATGCATAGGACAAACACAAACTACTAGCACTTCACGCTAAACAAAACAAAACGATTACAAATATTAACACGTAAGGTTAATCTTCCCTGCTTCACAGAGGATAACAGACTTTAGCACAAAAAATGCTAAACTTCCCTGCCTGAAAACAGAGGATTACAGAGTTTAGCACAAAATGCTAACTTCCCTGCCTGAACAGAGGATTACTTATTTTAGCACAAAAGGCTAACTTCCCTGCTGAAAACAGAGGATAACTTATTTTAGCACAAAAGGCTAACTTCCCTGCCTGAACAGAGGATTACTTATTCATCTCTAAAGTAAAATTTAGAGGATAACTTAGCTAACCAAACCCACAGCTGTTTGTTAACTCTTCTCTGACGGCGCAGAGGGTAACTAAATGTACTGGTTTGTACGGTTCTTTTTATAGAGTGAAAACTCACCAAATCGTGGTTGAACTGAAAGATTTAGTTTGGAGAGAAGTCTGATCTTTCTTGAGCTTGATGTTTCAATCAGAATTCAGGTAGATTCAAACTTCCATCAGGGTTGCAGTCACCAAATTGTTGAGAATATGTGACCTCAGCTGTTCAACTTCAACTTGCTGGAACTGGAACGATTCCGTCTTGAGTGAAGTGAGATATTTGTTGAAAATGAAGATTCAAACTTGATTTAGGTGAATTTCTCTATCCGGCTCACGGCACCAAAACTGTTGTGAATTTCTAAGACGAGACAAAACCAGGGAGGCTTTCGGGTATCTTCAAAACAGAATTCTTTAATAAGAACTCGGCATAGCTGTGGCGTTCATCGAAAGATCTCTCTTCTAGTCAGCTAGGCACTCAATATATCCATTTTTACAGCCAGTGATACATAATAGGAGGGGGCAAACCTCAACAAAGCATGCAAATGAAGTGTTGTTGTCAGCGGGGTAAATTGCATCTCCAGCTCCGATCTCATCAGCAAATAAGTACCCATTCATGTTACATTTTAGCATGAAAACAAAGTGTGCAAATTAAGTACTGGAGCCAGAACCTGTCCTGCCACTTGACCAAAATGAATGTGTTAACTAGCCATTTGTTAGACAATAGACAAAACTGACAATTTGCATTACTTTGGAGACAGGTTCCTGTATTTTACATATAGGCTCCCTCAGAATGCATTTTACAATGTAATTTATATATTTAAAAAAATTTGTAATCTTTCACTGCTATCACGCCGCTCAAATTGTTCATACGAGACAACTTCAGCGATTGCTTCGCGATCGAGTCTCCAGATGGGCATGGCATGCGCAGACGCACTGGGTGTCCATCACCACGCTGTGTCGCCGCACCTTTCAGTCCCTGGATGGACCTTGCCTTTTACGGACCTCGGTGCCCTTAGATCAAGTGTCCAGTTATGTTGTTATTCTGACAGATGCTTCCAGTACAGGCTGGTGGGCTGTGTGTATCGAACATGCAGCTGCAGGTTCGTAAACCGGACTTCGGTTGCATTGGCATTTCAGTTGCCTGGAGCTGTTGGCAGTGTTTCTTGCTCTCCGCCAGTCCCTACCGGTACGGAATGGGAAACATGTGTTGGTTAGGACAGTCAGCACGGCTGTGATGGCATACATCAAGCGTTTGGGTGATGTGCGCTACCACTCCTCCGGAGTCATGCGGCTAAATAGCTGCTCACCGTTCATATCCCGGACAAACTCTACCGTGCCAGCTTACGTGCTCTCACGACAGTTACATTCCTGGGAGAATGGAGACTCCTTGGCCCAACTGGGCCCGAGTTTCCAGACTCACACTCCTCGTGATGGCCCTCCCTGATGAATTCCCCGGAAGAAGCATTCTTTTTTCTGGGACTGGCACCCTCTGGCACCCATGCAGGGTTCTGGAACCTCCATGGATGGTTTCTAGACAGAGTGAGGAGGACTTAGGTGACCTACCAGGCTAGAGCACCCTGTTTTGGCATGCCTATTTCCTGTAGTGTATTCTATACGTTATGTGGAGCTTCTCCCTGAGAAGAACCCCAGACATGCCTGATTAGTGTTGTGTTTTCTTCCTTAATGGTAGCTGGAGTGCAGGCTGTCACCCTCCACACTGAAGGTTTGACATCCTGCCATCCCGGCTCTCTGTGGGATGGCAGATGGTAGCGCGCTGGGAAGGCATAAACTCATCAGCCGGTTCCTCAGAGGCGCATGGTGCGAGATGGTTAATTCCATCCCCACCCTCTCTCTTGCCCTCTTAGGCTCTCTCTAGCCCCAGGGGTTATGGTGAGGTCCGTTGAGCCACTCGATTCAGTATCTATAAGTTTTCTGTCCATGAAGGCATCTCTGCTGGTCACGTTGGTATCAATCAGGAGGGTCAGGGATCCGATGGCATTTTCGGTCAGAGAATTGCGCCAGGAATTCGGACTGGCCTACTCTCATGTTTACCTGAGACCCTGGTTCAGCTATGTAATGTAATGTGTATTTAGATAGCGCATTTATCGTGTATGGCCATACACCCAAAGAGCTTCACAATCATGAGAGAGGGTCTCTCCACACCCCCACCAGTGTGCAGCAACCACTTGGATGATGTGACGGCAACCACAGGACAACGGCGCCAGTGCGCTCACCACAGACAAGCTATAGGTGGAGTGGAGAGACAGTGATAGAGCCAATTCGGTGGATGGGGATGATTGGGAGGCCATGATGGGTAAGGGCCAATGGAAGGAATTTGGCCAGGACACCAGGACACCATTGCGCTTAATGTGACACGTAGAGCATACATCTCTAAGCAGCTCTTTTCTGTTATGATCGGCAGAAGGGAAGTGCTTTATTAAAGCAGAGGTTTGTCCACATGATAGTTTATGTCATCGCCCTCACTTCATGTGCCAGGGCGATCCATGTCCCCCAGGAGAGCGAGAACACTTAAAAGAGCTGTGCTTCTTTTTCGGCGTGAGTATGTGGCGCCTCTTAACAGATTATGTAGAGCTGTGGACTGGGCGACATCTAACACAATCACGAGATTTTATAATCTTCGAGTGGAGTCGTTTTTTCCCCAGATTACTGGGTAACCTCAGTCAATCGGGAGGAAATTAAGCTAGGTGTTAAAAACGCTTGCTGCGCCATGCTCCCTAACCCAGCGATACGTGCTCCTTTTCTGTTTTGCTAGTAAGTTCCCCATTTGGCAACCCTAGAGAATTCCTCCGAGGCCCCCAGCACCCGACTCAGAAGGAGCCAGGTGCCTGGCTCAGTGTGATGTCTGGTATGCCCATCTTGGTCTACCAGCATGTAGACAGCATGTCTACCCACATGCTGAGGTTTGGTGCCAGCTATGCTTGGACCGCCATCCCATATGCTATTTCAGCCACAGACTGTTCACCCTTCCCTACCTGCTTATCATATGTAGTACTACCCCTCCATAGGGCTAGTCCATATGTTCTTATTGCCATCAAGTCTCCCCTCTTGGGTAGCAGATGGCCTCCGCAGCATCCTCCCCCTTTGGGGACTCCCCCTACTTTCCCAACATACTGTCGTATTCTAAAATCCCTAATCTATATTAGCTAGGTAAAAGCACATTATGACCCCCAATCTAAATTTTCTAATTATTCTAATGTAATGGTAATTAAACGGCCTAGGGGACGTTGGAAGGTTGCGCTCTTGGTGATGCTTGTGCGCTCACGTTATGCTTGGCAAACTTCACATCAGGAGCGTGACGGGCTTAGCTGCTGTGGCAGTTTCCATACACACTCCCATGTCTGTTAACAGACACACATCGAAGTTCCCATGAAGAGGAATGTCCTGGTTAGGTACGTAACCCACGTTCCCTGAATAGGGAACGGAGACGTGTGTCTTCACTGCCACAGCAGCTGAGTCTCCACCTGTTAGCTGAGTTATCGACTCTTCAGCTGGCAAAAATTCTAATACTCGCTTCTCAGCCATCAGCTGATATACTCTTTTAATGACTAATTGCTAACAGCTGTGGAGCTGAGCTCTGCCAATTCATTGGCCCGTTTTCTTACTCTTCAGAGTGATTGGTCGTCTGGCATACTCCCATATGTCTGTTATCAGACACACGTCTCCGTTTCCTATTTGGGGAACGTGGGTTATGTACGTAACCAGGACGTTCAGCTTCCTGATTCCAGTCAGTCAATATTCTCAGAAAACAATACGGAGAAAGATTTTTCAGCACACTGTTATGTTATTGTAATCTATAAAACTCAAGACATTTACACTTGTAGTCATAAATGATCTTCTAGCTTGGTTAAGTTAAAAGAAGATAAACATGCTGACATTCAAAATGAACCCAACAATTACCCCACAGGCTAATATCCACAATAATTATTGAAAATAATAAATACAATATTGTTACCTGAAGGTTCTATGTCCTGTCTGATTTTAAAATGCTCCTTTTCTGCAGTTCTCTCTTGCAAGTAAAATTAAGGATGTATTTTCTTTATTTTGATGATTATGAACGTTGATAGCAGACTGTCTTCATGTCGCCCCTCACACAGCCGTGTTTTCAATTCAAAATTGCTGTGGTGCATCACTGAAATGAACGGGGCTACTTCTGTGTACTTTGCTCCAGTTTAACTTGAACTAAACAGTACAATTACAAAAATCTGAGATCTAGGTCATTTTTAACAATGTATTTTTTTTAAGTAATTAAATCCATGTAGATTGCTTATTTCTGAAGCTTTAAACAGTTTTATGAGCCAATGATTAAATTATTAGATCCAAGAAATTAAATAAATAGCAAACTTTGCATAAAGAATTTACATTAGAACAACAACATAATCAACAATAGTACAGTACAGCAGTAACAATAGTAATACACTCTAAACTAATTTATTGTAATAAATTAATGGTTTAATTTATGTTTTTATTTTAGTGCACATCTTAGATAGCACAGTTGAGTGCAATCTTAAGTTTCTTAAAATGTACTAAAGACTTACTTTTAGCATATTAACTACTATATCAGTGGTCGAACATAGAGCACTTTAAGAACATACTATAAGTGTACTTATATAAAATGTATTTTAGTGCACTTATTGGGTAGTAGTAATTTGCGTATTATTTTAGGGGTTGTTACGACCCTTGATGGAAATATGTCTAGGAAATTAAAGGAGTAACATTGAGATGACCAAAAGAATAAACTGATGGTAAAGGTGGCAAGAGAAACACAAAACAACAAATTAGCACCGCAAAAGATTTATTGCTCCCACAAACCATATATTTACAATATGTACAAACAACAATAATAATAATAATAATACATTTGAAAAACCAAGAGGAGAGGGAACAAAGTTGCGCTAGAAAAATCAAAGAAATAATAATAACAAAAATATACCCATAATCTCCTCCCAATCCTCTAAATAAGAAAACAACAATATGAAAAGAAAAGTCTTCAGCGCAAATGCGCCCTGAACCTACACTAACTAACAACAACAAAAAAAATACAGATTAGCGCACTTCGCTAACTAGTGTGTCTATACATCAATAATCCTGCGGGCAAGGTATGTATGTCACATGACTTACTGTGCTGTTTCAGATCTCCCCTGTCTGAAAGTTAGTAAAATTTTTGAATGGAGTATTAGCGGGCTAAAAATATGCAATACACACGATATACGTCATGAACTCAGATATTACAGAACGACAAAACTTAAACAACAGACAGTCAAACAGGTCTACTCAAATTCAGCAATAGTATCAGCTAAAAACATACGGACACCACCAAACAGACAACGCCAAACAACAACAGCTGCTCCTTCCAGTTGCCGCTTCCTCTTTAAATATCTCTGCACCGATCGTGATTGGCAAAGAGAATGTTAGTCGTCATAGGGTTGATTATGATTGGCAGTCCTGTCAGCCAATAGTGTTCCAAATGTACGCGGGACCTGTGAAAAATGACAGGCCAGGGAGAAAGACAGAGAGAGAAAGAACATACACGCACAAAACAGTGTACGGTTCATAACAGGGTCATTAAGTAGCACATTGGGAACACAATTTTATTTATTACACTACTAACATATTTTGAAAAAGTTCAACTTAATTTGTACCTACGATAACTAATGTAAAAGTGTACTAACTTTTAAATATTTTGTAAAGCATACAAATACTTTTATGAAATACACTTTTATCATATTTTTGAATTAGTACAATTTATTGCTATCTACGAAAAATCTACTTAAATATCAGTGGTATTTAGGCAAGGCAAGGAAAGGCAAGGCAAGTTTATTTATATTGCACATTTTATACATGGTAATTGAATGTGCTTTACATAAACAAGAATAAAAGAAACAAGAAAATGAAAATGACTAAAACAGATAAAAACAGATTAAAATGTGTTAAAACAGGTTATAAAAGAATAAAAAAGAAAAGAAAGACATAAATAGTACACTAAGAAAGACATGTAGTATACTTTCACAGTTGTATTTGAGTACTAAAGTCAAAGTGTAGTTTTAATTAGTATATTTATAGTCTATATTTTAAAAACTTTAAATTAGTACAAAAAATAACATTGTACTTAAAATCTACTAAAATTTATTAGGGACCGAGCACCAGAACGGTGCAAAGGCCCTATTGGAAATGCTCCGTTTATTAGGGACCGAGCACTGGAACAGTGCGTAGGCCCTATTGGAATTGCTCCGTTTCTTCTTCTTCTTCTTCTTCTTCTTCTTCTTCTTCTTCATCTTATTATTATTATTATTATTAGGGACCGAGCACCGGAACGGTGCGTAGGCCCTATTGGAATTGCTCCGTTTATTAGGGACCGACCACCAGAACGGTGCGTAGGCCCTATTGGAATTGCTCCGTTTATTATTATTAGGGACCGAGCGTAGGCCCTATTGGAATTGCTCCGTTTCTTCTTCTTCTTCTTCTTCTTCTTCTTCTTCTTCTTCTTCTTCTCCGGAATGAATCGCGATTTGGAGGGTCTAAACATGCACGAAAACTCACAAAACTTTGCACACGCCCCAGAAGTGGCGAAAATTTACGTTTGTTATAGGTTTCAAAAGTGGGTGTGGCAAAATGACTCGACAGAGCCACCTATGCACATTTGACGGACTGGCCCTCAAGCTACGTTTCACGCACACGTACGAAAATTGGCACACACATTAAACATGACAAAACCTACAAAAAAGTATCTTGGAGTGAAATCTTAAACCCAACAGGAAGTCGGATATTTTTAACTTCCTCTGCCGAAAAAGTGCAGTTTTTGCCATTTCCAGGCATTGTATTTTAACGAACTCCTCCTAGGGGTTTCATCAGATCAACACCAAAATTGGGTATTGTCATTTAAAGGCCTTGGCGATGTTAAATTGCGAAGATCTAGAGTTTTCGTCGAAGGGCGTGTCCGTGGCGGCCTCACAAACTTTGATGCTTCGCCACGAAACAGGAAGTTGTTATAACTCAGGCATACATTGTCTGATGTGCTTCAAAATCCATATGTTTGATAACAGTCCTGACCTGAACACATTTACATGCCAATATCCAGATACAGTTATACTGCCACCTGCTGGCAACAGGAAGTTACTTGTTTTACGGTGTAACAAGCTCCTCCTACAAATTGTATCACATCGAATCCATGTTCCATTAGTTTCGTCCAAAGGCCTTTGTAATGTTAAATTGTGAAGATCTGGAGTTTTCGCCGAAGGGCGTGTCCGTGGCGGACTGAGAAAGTGTGATGCTTCGCCATGTAGGAGGAAGCACTTATAACTCAGCCAAACAATGTCTGATCTGCCTGAAAATGCACAGGTTCGATGAGATTCCTGTCCTGAAGACATCTACATACCAATATTGAGTCACAGTCATAGCACCACCTGCTGACAGAAGGAAGTTTGGCATAAATCAGTGATTTTCTCTGGTATTTTAATATATATCGGCTTAAATTATTATTGTCCGCTGTTCTCTGTCATCCTAAGGCCACCGGGTGGCGGTGAGCCCGGGTGCATGGTCCCTTTCATCGCTGCTTGCAGCTTTAATTCTTCTTCTTCTTCTTCTTCTTCTTCTTCTTCTTCTTCTTCTCCGGAATGAATCGCTTTTTTGAGGGCCTAAACATGCACGAAAACTCACAAAACTTTGCACACGCCCCAGAAGTGGCGAAAATTTACGTTTGGTATAGGTTTCGGAAGTGGGCGTGGCAAAATGACTCGACAGCGCCACCTATGCACATTTGACGGACTGGCCCCCGAGCTACGTTTCACGCACACGTACGAAAATTGGCACACACATTAAACATGAAAAAACCTACAAAAAAGTCTCTTGGAGTGAAATCTTAAACCCAACAGGAAGTCGGATATTTTTAACTTCCTCTGGCGAAAAAGTGCAGTTTTTGCCATTTCCAGGCATTGTAATTTAACGAACTCCTCCTAGGGATTTCATCAGATCAACACCAAAATTGGGTATTGTTATCTAAAGGCCTTGGCGATGTTAAATTGCGAAGATCTAGAGTTTTCGTCAAAGGGCGTGTCCGTGGCGGCCTCACAAACTTTGACGCTTTGCCACGAAACAGGAAGTTGTTATAACTCAGGCATACATTGTCTGATCTTCTTCAAAATCCATATGCTTGATAACAGTCCTGACCTGAATACATTTACATGCCAATATCCAAATACAGTTATAGCGCCACCTGATGGCAACAGGAAGTTACTTGTTTTACAGTGTAACAAACTCCTACTACAAATTTTATCACATCGAATCCATGTTCCATTAGTTTTGTCCAAAGGCCTTTGTGATGTTAAATTGTGAAGATCTAGAGTTTTCGCCGAAGGGCGTGTCCGTGGCGGACTGAGAAAGTGTGACGCTTCGCCATGGAGGGGGAAACACTTATAACTCAGCCAAACAATGTCTGATCTGCCTGAAACTTCACATGGTTGATAAAATTCCTCTCCTGAAGACATCTACATGCCAATATTGAGTCACAGCCATAGCGCCACCTGCTGACAGAAGAAAGTTTGGCATAAATCAGTGATTTTCTCAGGTGTTTTACTATATATCCGCTTAAAATATTATTGTCCACTGTTCTCTGTCATCCTAAGGCCACCAGGCGGCGGTGAGCCTGGGTGCGAGGTCCCTTTCATCGCTGCTTGCAGCTTTAATTTTTATTATTCTTCTCATTCTTCTTCTTCTTCGGAATGAATCGCCTTTTTGAGGGTCTAAACATGCACGAAAACTCACGAAACTTTGCACACGCCCCAGAAGTGGCGAACATTTACGTTTGTTATAGGTTTCGGAAGTGGGTGTGGCAAAATGACTCGACAGTGCCACCTATGCACATTTGACGGACTGGCCCCCGAGCTACGTTTCACGCACACATACGAAAATTGGCACACGCATTAAACATGCCAAATCCTACAAAAAAGTCTCTTGAAGCGAAATCTCAAACCCAACAGAAAGTCGGATATTTTTAACTTCCTCTGTCGAAGAAGTGCTGTTTTTGCCATTTCCAGGCGTCCTACTTTAACGAACTCCTCCTAGGGAATTTATCAGATCAAAACCAAAATTGGGTATTGTCATCTAAAGGCCTTTGCGATATTAAATTGCGAATGTTGCGACTTCCTGTTGTACCTTAAGTCGCTAGAGAAGCAATGA
>CAIGQV010000641.1:22285765-22302898 GCA_903798115.1 Danio jaintianensis | reverse complement strand
GCATAATTGGGCAGAAACTACTTTTTCTAGTATTTTAGACATAAATGTAAGATTTGAAATAGGCCTATAATTAGCTAAATTGTTGGGGTCCAGTTGTGGTTTCTTAATAATAGGCTTAATAACAGCTAGCTTGAAAGTATTTGGAACATGGCCTAAAGTTAGAGAAGAGTTGATGAGGTTAAGAAGAGGTTCTCCTATTACAGGTAGCAATTCTTTCAGTAATTTAGTTGGAATTGGGTCTAACATACATGTAGCTAGTTTAGAAGCATTTATAAGTTTATCTAGCTCTTCCTGTTATATGAATTTGAAGCACTGTAGATTATTTTGGTTCAGTGGAATGTTTAATGGATCTGAAGTATAAGGCGGTGCCGAAAGTTTAACATCTTCTATTTTCTGTCTGAAGCCTTCTATTTTATCACTGAAGAAATTCAGGAAGTCATCACTACTAATTTGCGGTGGGACATTTTGTTTCAAAGATGACCGATTATTTGTTAATTTAGCAATGGTGTTAAATAAGAATCTAGGATTGTTATGATTATTTTCTATCAGTTTGCAGAGGTGCTCAGCTCTGGCGGATTTTAGAGCCCTCCTATAGCTGGACATACTATCTACGCAATTCTAAAGTAGATTTAGAGTAGACCTCTAATTTAGTTTTTTTCCACTTACGTTCCAGGGCACGGGCTGCTGTTTTGAGAGCCCGAGTATGACTGTTATACCATGGAGTAGTTTTATTCTCTCTAACCTTTTTTAATTTGATGGGTGCCACAGTATTTAGTGTTAGTAAGATAGCATCCATACTGCTGATTACTACATCAAGGTCATTTGTGTTTGCGGGTGCATTTAGAAATAGAGAAAGATCAGGTAAGTTATTTGTGAATTCATCTTTAGTGGACAGGACGATAGTTCTACCAGGGCGATATATCTGTGCAGATCTGCTTATTTCAGGTAAACAGCTTATATAGTAAGAGGTAGTGGTCTGTCATATCATCACTTTGTGGTATAATGCCTACCTCAATGACCTCAATTCCATGAGACAAAATTAGATCTAATGTATGCTTTAAGCGACGGGTTGGACCAACAACGTTTTGCTTTATCCCAAATGATTGTAGTAAATCTGTAAACGCGAGCCTTAATGTATCGTTAGCGTCATCTATGTGGATGTTAAAGTCTCCTACAATTAGTATTTTATCAGTTTTAACTAGTAAGTCAGAAATAAAATCAGAAAACTCTTTTAGAAGATTGGCATAGGGTCCTGGGGGTCTATATATGGTGATTAAAGCGAGAGATAATATAGGTTTTTTCATAATATCCGGAAGCATAACGTTAAGCGCCAATACTTCAAAAGAGTTAAACATAAGTCAGTTTCTCTGATTAACATTAAGAATATCACTAAAGATTGATGCAACTCCACCACCACGACCATTCTGACGAGCCTCATGCTCACCCCCCCTGAGAGCACGTCCAAGGCAGGGAAGGAATCAACCACACCCATAGAGACCTACCCCCACACATTTAGAGGGGACCAGGGCGGGTGCCTTCTCCTGGGTCATCACACAAGCTCCAATCGGTCAGTGCGTGTGAACCAGGCAAAAGTCTGCCAGAACCTAACTCCACGATTTCACATGTCATCAAAATGCTGACGGCAGGTCAGAGAGAACCGGGGTCAGGCACGTACCTCCAGGAGCAGGACATCCCGACACCTAAGCCGGGAACGGGGGACCGCCCAGCGGGCATGGCCTGGTGTTTTGGGCCTGGATCAACAACTCATGCGGTGAGCGTTGTCTCGAGCTTTGTTCCAGCGAGCGAACTCACCAGTGAAACCAGCCATACCGCAAATGGGAGTCTGGGCCACTGGCTCTTACCCGAGCGAGCTTGCCCGTGGAGCAGTAACCCTTTCTGGGCTTGGCTTTGGCTGCCACAATTAGCAGGATTTGGTCACTCATTTCCCAGCCAACTTGGTTCGCTGAAGAGCCCTGGGTGGGCTTCTTCCCATGCCAATACATCCGCCACAATTAGCGGGACTTGGTCACTCTTTCTGGGGCAGCTCTCTATGTCTGAACACCCCTGGATGGGGCCCCTTTCAGAGCCAAACCAGCTGCCACAATTAGCGGGAATCGCACACTCTTTCTGGGGCAGCTCTGTATGTCTGAACACCCGTGGATGGGGCCCCTTCCAGAGCCAAACCAGCCGCCATAACTAACGGGAATCGGACACTCTTTCTGGGGCGTCACACAAGCTCCAATCGGCCGGTGGGTGAAGTAGGCGGAAGACCGCCAGAACCTAAGTCCGCGAATTCACGCGTTGTCAAAATCCTGTCAACAGGTCAGAGATAAATGGGGTCAGGTACGTACCTCCAGGCGCAGGACGTCCTGACAGGTAAGCTGGGAAAGGGTGGCGTCCAGGCGGGCATGGCCTGGTGTTTTGGACCTGGGTCAACAACTCAAGCGGTGAGCATTGTCTAGCTTCGTTCCAGCGAGCGAACACACCAGTGAGACCCACCATCCCACAAATGGACTTAGTCGTTCCAAAGAGACCCACCATCCCTCAAATGGACATAGTCGTTCCATTTAGACATTTCAGACATTTAGGAAAGGGAAAATAAGAGACAGAAACTATATCGCTCTGCTTATCAGCCTTTATGCGTTTCTCCTAAGTGCTGTCGACTACACACATGCCAGTCAACGACAATGAGTAGGCAAAATGAAATGAAAAAGACACTCAAACATCGATCGCAAAATGAAATGTGATATTATCAAAAGAATTAAACAGCGGTAGAGTTCTCCTAAACTTCTCCTCAGAGCTCGCCGGAACTGAACTGAGCTCCCGCGCTCACATGCAATAGGTAAAACAACCATAGAAGAAGTCATCTTAAAGGGGACATGACATTTGTACATTTTACACTGCACATCAAACATTAAGTGGCCGTTACAACCCCCACCACCTGTCTCTGTCCAGGCAGCTCTCTAACAACCCGAATTAAAGCGTAACAAACTGGTGTAATCCAAATGCTGTAGTGAAGGCATCTTTTATTTGGATGAAGGCATTAAGGGGATCTGCCATTATCTTTTTTTAGGTCCAATGTAAAATTGAGTGGCACCTAACCGGTTGAGCAACTCATCAATCCATGGCATTGGATTTCAACACAGCATTTAAATTGTAATAATTCACACAGAACTGGACCTAGACATCCATTTTAAGGACCAAGGCAATTAGGTTGGCCCAGTCGCTGTGAGATTCTTCTACTAACCTCATATACAATATGTTTTTTAACTCTTCCTGAACAACTTTTTTATTGTGTTCAGGTAAACAATATGGACGTGTTCTAACTACCACACTTTGTTCGGTTTCGAAATGGTGCTGAATTAAATTGGAACGTCCAGGCAGGGACAAGAACACATCTGTAATGTCCTTCTGGAGGCACCAGATGTCTGTGAACTGGGAGGGTGAGAGATTTAAAGTGACCGCTTTACCTAAATGTCCGGCCATAGGATTTGAATGAGTCACCTGGAAAAACATTTCGCAATTTAATAACTGGGTGTTATCTTGTTTTGTTTGAGTGCCTTGGATCACATGATACACCCTATATTCAATAATCTCAAAATATGAGTAGGTGAGAAGTCGGCCTGGCTGTAGGGGTTGTCCATCAATCATCCAAACTTGATCTTGACACTATGCTTTTCACCCCGAAATTAGATATCTCTGGCCGTTTGTGGATAGTGAACTAAAGGGGTTGGACAATGAAACTGAAACCCTGGCCAATTAAGTGTTGGAGGTTTTATGGCTAAATTTGACCAGCCTGGTGACCAAACTTCATTGATTGCACATTCCACTATTAAGAGCAGAGTGTGAAGGTTTAATTAGCAGAGTAATAGCACAGTTTTGCTTAAAATATTGCAATGCAAACAACATTATGGGTGACATATCAGAGTTCAAAAGAGGACAAATTGTTGGTCACATCTGTGACCAAGACATCAAGTCTTTGTGATGTATCAACAGCCACAGTATCCAGTGTAATGTCAGCATACAACCAAGAAGGATTAACCACATCTAACAGGAGTAACTGTGCACACAAGAGAAAGCTGTCTAAAAGAGATGTATAGGTGCTAACCTGGATTGTATGTAAGAAACAAAACCACAGCTGCCCCAACTCACTGCAGAATTAAATGTGCACCTCAACTTTCCTGTTTCCACCAAAACTGCTCATCGGGAGCTCCACTGGGTCAATATACATGGCCAGACTGCCATAGCCAAACCTTTGGTCACTCATGCCTATACCAAAGGTCAATTTCAATGGGGCCAGCAACAAAAATCTTGTGCTGTGGACAATGTGAAACATGTATTGTTCTCTGATGAGTCCACCTTCACTGTCTTTCCCCCGGGAGTGTTACAATGTGGAGAGCCCCAAAGAAGTGTACCACCCAGATTGTTGCATGCCCAGAGTGAAGCATGGGAGTGAATCATTGATGGCTTGGGCTGCAATATCATGGCATTCCCTAGGCCCAATACTTGTGCTTGATGGGCAAGTCACTGGAAAGGACTACCAAACTATTCTGGAAGGCCATGTGCACCTAATGGTTCAAACATTGTATCCTGAAGGCAGTGCCATGTCTCAGGATGATAATGCAACAATATACACAACAAGACTGGTGACAGAGTGGTTTGATGAACATGAAAGTGAAGTTGAGCATCTCCTGTGGCCTGCACAATCACCAGTATTTAATTCAATTCAATTCATCTTTATTTCTATAGCGCTTTTACAATGTAAGTAGTAAATATTATTGAGTAACTTTAGGGTGTTTTAGAGGAGCGAGTCAGGAAACTGTTGGACTTTCCCCAAGTCCTCCCTGTGCTCAATAAATTGGTCAGAGGCAGTAAATAAATTTTTTTATTTTTTTTCAATATTGTATTATATCAAAGTGAATAAATCTTTTTTTCAGAGCTCTGGTCAATGGAACAGCAATTAATCAGGCGATTGGGCAGTCCGAAGCCTCGTCTTAATGTATTGTAATATAGTTCGTTGAAGTTGTGGGAAGAAGAAGACAGGGTCGGCGATTCAGGTAAGTATTTTTTATTTATATCAATAATTGACATCACACGTGTAGCTGTGTGTGTGTGTGTGTCTGCTCTCTCTCCTCCCGACTGCTCCTTCTCCTCTCCTTAAGAAGGGTGTCTCTCCGGCCCAATTACTAAAAAAACAGGTGTTATTCGTTATCTATGATTGATCCGCTGACTAGCCGCCGGGCTCCGAGCAGGCTCTCCCCCCCTCATTGGGTGTTCGATCATGCTCACCTCTCCACATACCCCCACCGCCCGCCTCAGGCCAGGGAGCCGTCCGGCCTGCAGCCCTCCCCCCCCCCCGCCCTGGAGAGGAAGTCGGCTACAGCCATCTGTGCACCCGGCCTGTGGACCACCTTGAATTTAAAAGGCTGTAACGCCAGATACCAACGGGTGATCCGCGCGTTGGTATCTTTCATGCGGTGGAGCCACTGGAGAGGAGCATGATCTGAACAGAGGACGAATTCCCTGCCCAGGAGGTAATAACGGAGAGTGAGAACGGCCCACCTGATCGCCAAACACTCCTTTTCTATGGTGCTGTACTTAGCCTCACTCTTGCTGAGTTTTCGGCTAATGTACAGCACCGGCCGTTCCACTCCCGCCACCTCCTGGGAGAGAACCGCCCCCAGACCCCGATCGGACGCATCCGTCTGTAACAGAAAGGGGAGAGCAAAGTCAGGAGCGTGCAATAGCGGCCCCCCGCAAAGTATAGATTTTACCTTGGTGAAGGCCTGTTGGCACTGCTCCGACCATTGGACGGTATCCGGTCCCTCCTTTTTAGTGAGATCAGTCAATGAGCTGACGAGGGCCGAATAATTAGGAACAAAACGCCTATAATATCCCGCCAGTCCCAAAAACTGTCTCACCTCCTTTTTGGTCTTAGGTCTCGGACAGGTTGCAATAGCTGCAGTCTTATCAATTTGGGGCTGCACCTGCCCGTGACCCAAGTGGAAGCCCAGATACCTTACCTCCACTCTCCCAATTGCGCACTTCTTCGGGTTGGCCGTGAGCCCGGCCCGTCTCAGCGCCGATAATACCGCCCTCAGATGTTGCATATGCCGCTGCCAATCATTACTGAAAATAATGATATCATCTAAATAAGCAGCGGCATATGCTGAGTGAGGGCCAAGTATTTTATCCATCAGGCGCTGAAACGTAGCCGGTGCCCCGAACAACCCGAACGGAAGTGTCAAAAATTGGTGTAATCCAAACGGCGTCGTGAAGGCTGTTTTTTCGCGGGATACTGGAGTTAAGGGGATCTGCCAGTATCCCTTAGTCAGATCCAATGTCGAATAATATCGAGCAGCACCTAACCGGTCGAGCAACTCGTCAATACGCGGCATTGGATATGCGTCGAATTTCGACACAGCGTTGACTTTCCTATAGTCAACACAGAACCGGACCGAGCCGTCTGTCTTAGGAACTAAGACTATCGGGCTGGCCCAGTCACTGTGTGACTCTTCTACTACACCCATTTTCAGCATGTTACTCAATTCTTCCTGAACCACTTTTTTCTTGTGTTCAGGCAGGCGATACGGCCGGGTCCTAACGACCACGCCCGATTCGGTCTCGATATGGTGCGGAATTAAGTTAGTACGACCGGGCAGAGGCGAGAACACGTCAGAGTACTCACGTTGGAGGTGCCGGACGTCGATGAGCTGACTCGCTGAGAGATGATCACCCCCGGTGACCAGAGTGCCCGGCCGTTCCCGGCCCATGCTCTCTGGCCCCAGGTCATCCTCGTTGGTCACAAGCGTAGCCAGCATCACCTCATCCGGCTCCCTCCACTGCTTCAGCAGATTGATGTGGTAAATCTGACGTGAATTAGCCCTGTCCGAACGAACCACCTCGTAATCGAGATCGCTGACTCGTCGTGTGACCACAAACGGCCCTTGCCACTTGGCGAGTAATTTGGAGCTGGAAGTGGGTAGCAGTACAAGGACTTTATCTCCCTGTGAAAATTTGCGTAGTTTAGTGCCCTTGTCATATCGCCGGCGTTGGTCATTCTGGGCCTTAAGCAAATGCTCCGTAGAGAGCCGCCCCAGTGTGTGGAGTTTTGCTCTAAGGTCCAGAATATACTGAATTTCACTTTTACTGTTTGAAGGCTCGTCCTCCCAAGCTTCTCTAATGACATCCAGCACCCCTCGGGGCTGTCTGCCATAGAGTCGCTCGAAGGGGGAAAACCCCGTGGAGGCTTGCAGAACCTCCCGCACAGCAAACAACAAGGACTCCAACCACTTATCCCAATTTTTCGCGTCCTCGTGTACGAACTTACGGATCATGGATTTAAGAGTGCGATTAAATCGTTCCACCAGTCCGTCTGTTTGTGGGTGATAGACGCTGGTGCGAATCGATTTAATGCCCAACAATCGGTACAGTTCGCGCATGGTGCGTGACATGAACGCGGTGCCTTGGTCAGTGAGAATCTCCCTGGGGATTCCCACTCGGGAGATTTTACGAAACAGCGCTTCCGCAACACTCTTTGCTGAGATGTTACGGAGAGCTACTGCTTCCTGGTACCGGGTTGCATAATCCACTAGGACTAATGCAAAGCGGTGCCCGCGTGCGGATCGCTCTAATGGCCCGATGAGATCCATACCAATTCTCTCGAAGGGGATCTCCATAACTGGTAGAGGGCGCAATGGCGCTTTTGGGGTGGCCGGTGGGTTTACCAGCTGACATTCACGGCATGCAGCGCACCATCTGCTGACATCCCCGTGAATGCCCGGCCAAAAGAATCGGGCCATGAAGCTTTTTGGTGCGCTATCCTCGCCCCCGCGGCGCCAATGCATCGGCCCAGACCTTCCCCTTACACCCCCGGGGCCAGCAAGACCAACCGATTGAACCGGAGAGAGACCTGGTGCTGTCTGAGGAGCAGCCAGGGGTCGAAACTCCACCCCTCCGTCCTGATACACGCCCCCCCTTCAGCGGGACCTGCTGCGGATCCGCCTCGGTGCACCGCCGTCTGGGTGCTGGTGTGGGCGGTCTCCGCACTCTGGGCCTGGGAACAGGACGGGGGAGAGAGAGAGACAGAGAAGAGAGAGAGGTTATTTCGCCGACCCTGGCCCTCGCCACCAGGTGATCCTCCGCCAACTGGATGGCCGTCTCCAGGTCGTCTGGCCGGTGGCACTAGACCCACTCCGATGTCCGAGAGGGGAGGCGGGAGATGAATTGCTCCAGCACCACGGCGTCCACCACCTGGGAAATGTCCCGGCCATCCTGGACCAGCCATCTGCGGCAGGCGTCACGGAGCTGCTGGGCGAACACGAAGGGCCGACCGCTTTGCATCAGCTCCAGTGACCGGAAGCGCTGACGCTGTTCCTCCGGATTGCGGCCGGCCCGCTGGAGAATGGCTCGCTTCAGGTGAGCATACTCCAGGAGATTCTCGACAGCAGCGGGATGACTCTTACCGGCCACTCGGCCCGCGGCCAGCCACACGCCTCCGCCATTTTCTCAAACAGATCGAGAAACGCTTCCGGGTCGTCCTCCGACGCCATTTTCTGTAAAGTGATGGGAGGGTGGGCGGCAGATGTCGGAGCGGGCCGGACCTCCTGGGCCAGCAGACTCCGGATCAGCTCGCGGTCCTCCCGCTGGGCCTCCATGAGGACTTGGAACCGTTGATGTAAATCTTGCTTCAGCTCCACCAGCGCGTGATGTTGTTCTCTGTGGAGGGCCGCGAGCGCCTGGATGACTTCCGCACATGGACTAGTAGACGGAGAAACCATTCTGGCAGCGAAGTTTCTTCTTCTTCCCGGGTTTCGGCACCACTGTAATATAGTTCGTTGAAGTTGTGGGAAGAAGAAGACAGGGTCGGCGATTCAGGTAAGTATTTTTTATTTATATCAATAATTGACATCACACGTGTAGCTGTGTGTGTGTGTGTGTGTGTGTGTGTGTCTGCTCTCTCTCCTCCCGACTGCTCCTTCTCCTCTCCTTAAGAAGGGTGTCTCTCTGGCCCAATTACTAGAAAAACAGGTGTTATTCGTTATCTATGATTGATCCGCTGACTAGCCGCCGGGCTCCGAGCAGGCTCTCCCCCATCATTGGGTGTTCGATCATGCTCACCTCTCCACATGTATGCAAACACTTTTTATCAATAACTCTCTTCAGCCCCTTCCAGGGTGCTTCTCTTTTAATCTCCAGCAAATAGCAGTCCAGTTGTCATCCGTAGTGAGGTAGACCAGCTTCACTGCAGGTTGTGTGCCCGTTGACTTCTTTGATTCCTTTGTTCTGCACAGAAACATTCAAAAATGCACACACACACATACACACCCAGAGAACAGCTTGTATCAGAGAGCGAGCTCTCTGCTTCCCTTAAATGTTACTTGGAACCATATCCTATTAGCACATATCTTAGTTCTGAGTCACACAGCTGCAGTGTTATGTAGCAATGCCATACAAGGAGAACAGAACAAAATTCCCAAAAACATGCCCAATGAAGATATCAGTGAACCATTTAACAATGGAGTGTTCCTACATCTCATCAGACAAAGCCCTCAGTCCTTTCAGTGCCCTTGTCACCGACCTGCTGTGTTATTTGGAACAAATGTTTTAGATGTTTTTTGTCATATTAAATTGAAACAGGTGTATGCTCCCTCTCTAGGGGTGAACAAACTAGTTTTAGTTTGATTGCTGATAGGTGGGAACAATGATGCTAAGTAGTATAATTAGTGGGAGTGACTTGTTTTGTCAAATTCAACATAGCCCCATTAATCTTCAGGGTATAATGGAGCAGGTTCTGTGTATAGATTCGGTCGTGCTTTGGCACAGGCTACACCAGGGGTTCCCAAACTTTTCATCCCGTGACCCCTAAAATAACAATGCCAGTAACTTGCGACCCCCAAATTCCTCTAGGTGGTTATAAATATGCAAACATTGTTCATACAACAATAGGCCTATGTAAACACGAGCATATTGACAACACAAAAAAGTGCAACAGTCAACAGTACAACCATATCATTTTGATAATCATTTATTCATTTGTTTAATATTAACCTCAACTAAAGAGACTGGTGGACACAATGTTTACTTTTGGTTTAATTTTGGAGACCGCTAATTCAGAGATCATTCTTAATATTCATTTGTGGCCTGTATTTATTTTTAATGTATTTAATTGCCATAAAGGTGTCAGAAAGTTTAACCTGGTGCTATAAAATCAATTTGCTGCAGCTGATGCTATTGCTGTGTTGTTAATCTAATGTAAACACACCAATCCTATAAAAATAATAATAATAATAATTTAAAGGCTGATGGCTTTTCTTTTGCATGTTGTTGTTTTTTTACTATTAAAAACGACTATTTTTATCTTCTGTGGGTTATGGTTAAAATATTGTAATTCTAATAGTTTAATAAAATTTATTTGACTTTTTCACCAAGCGACCCCCTGTCATTGTAGCCTGGGCTACACAACCATTCATATGTTGTTCTCTGGCTGTGGCAGTTATCCAATTCATCCACAGGTTGTCAACACCCTAACCAGGCCATCTCCAGTTGGTCATGGGGGGTCAATTTGGTATAATCAGTGGTAATGACCACAGGATTCTGGGTTTGATTATAAATGATAGGCCATGCCCCTGTGTACCCCACTGCTTGTTCCCACCCTCTACACCATTTATGATCTGCCCTATCTCCCATGTTGCGCCATGCGTTCATAACCTGATCAAAACAAACATATCCTAGCCAACAACTATTGTATCCCCCACAGTCAATTACTTGACATAGATCAAATGTGTATGATGTTGTCTCCCCCCTTCACATAGTCTACGGAAAAACCTCCATATATTTTCAAATACCCATCCTTCTCCGTCCCTATTCCTGAACATGGGCCAATGATGATGGTGGTAATCTCAATGAGCCTCAGAAGCTAACTCCAACCTTTCCACATCTTTACAAATTCAGGGGCCTCTCCTAAGGATGAATCAGATGAGATGCAGTAACACTTTTAATTCTGCAACTATTTAAAACATAGAGATAACACAATGTTATACAAACAGAAAATGTGGTAAAAGTAACAAGCAAAATAAATATTTTTTTTAAACCCTTAAAGGATATAGTGGGTTAATTTATAAACTGTAGATTGTGATCAGCATGTCAACATCAGAAAACACTTTCGTAATTATTTGCAGAACTCTGGTGAAGTCCAGTTTGTCCAGGCCACACCCCAGCCAGGGTACAGACACACTGCTTACTCTGTAAAACAGACACCAATATTTCATCTCAATCAAACTGGCTCTGAAATCTTCATACGTTAGTTTATCAGTCGCCTATTTTTTGGTTACTAGATGAAAGACAATCCTGTCTCCCTCTTTAATGACTGCACACTGACCTGGTTGTTTAAATTAAATCAGATTGGACAAATTCAGAACATCCAGGGGTGATGTTAGGGGAACACCAGTCAAGCCAGGTCTAATTTTAATGGCTAATTCAGTCCTTGGAGCACAATTACCCAGCCAACATTTCCACGTGGGCCCCATGTGGGTTTTTGATGGGCTGTCACCTGGGCCCTGTATGGGCAACCCAGATGGGACCCGTACATTTTTGTCCTCTGGCTCCACTTGGGCCCCTTGTGTGTTAACCCATATGGGTCCAGGATGGGCCCATAGTGGGCTCTGAATGGGCCCCATTTAGGTTTTCATTAGATGGGCCCACTTGGGCCCCAAATGGGCTCTAAAAACTGGGGCCAGAGCGGGCCACACACAAAACCCTTATTGGGCCCAGATGGGGAATTACACACAACCCACATATAGCCCCCACTGTTAAAAAAATCCGTAAAAATTAACAGAAAAATACCGACAGCTGTGGTTGCCAGAATGTTTCTGTAAAAAAAAAAGGGAAGTTTTATAGAACTGTTTAAATGTACAGAAAATAACCGTATTTAATTAACTGATACAATGTTCAGTTCACAAAAATGTAAAGTCATTAAATGCATTAACGTGTTCATGCGTTTGCAATCAACAAACAGATTTTCACTGCATCAGTAACGACACAGTTTCATTTAAACAAAAGAAGATGCAGCATAACATCAGATGCTCTTTGTTCATCTTAGACTTGAACACAGATGCTTTTATCCTGCACAATGGTGACACAAAAAAGGTTTTACAGTATTTTGCAGGTTTTTTTTCTTGATTTTACGGACAAATACCGGCAGCTGTGGTTGCCAGTAATCTACTGTTTTTAACATTTTACATTCGTAATTTCAATTTACGAAATATTCCCGTTAAAAATACATTCCACAGTGAATTTTTCATCGAACACATTTAACCCCTTAAATCCCAGAGCAAAATCCTCACTAGTGTCCTCACTACAGAGGGTTGAACACTAAGGCAGTGATGAAGTTAATAAGATAATTGTCTAATTAAAGGAAGATTGATAATGATTTATGAACAACTGTTAACAAGCAGAATCACCAAAGTAAAGTAAAACAAGACCAAAAAATACAAATTACAGCCAAAACCAAAGATGAAATCAACTGAAAATAAAACTCTAAATAAAAATAAATTACACAATAAAAAAAATTATTTCTCAAGATCTCAGCAGAGGATCATTAAACAACTCTACAAACATCAGGAGCTTCACTTATTACTGACCTTTGACTTTATTTCTGTCACGTGAACAAAAGCTCTTAATGAAATTTTTGTTGTTCATTTGAAATCACCATGATGGAGGTCAGCATCTGAAGAGCCCAATCTTAGTTGGGCTCTTCAACTTTTTATTTAACATAGTTTTCATTTGGTTGCTGTAATTGATTGTGTTAATCACACTATTTGTATAGCGTTTAAAGCCAAAAGAAAATCTAAGAACAAGTCTGACGAGATTAACTTCGACATCAGAACCACCCTCACCTGGCTTGTGTACTCATTACACATATGGTTAGTTATGTGTGAGGAATTAATAATACACATAAATAAAATCACTGGACCTTCAACAATTAAAGACTGTTTAACAGGCCTAAATACACCATTCACAATGAAAACGTTTGATATACAGCAGGACATAAAAACACACAGACATCAACAATTAGTCTTTGAATCTCAACATTGGTGACAATCTAAAAATAAAAATCAGCCCAGAACAATACAAAGCAGTCTACTGAAATATTACCCCCCCACCCCAGAACAACATAAAGTAAAGGCAAAGAAAGAAATAATAAAGCTGCATAATTTATTCATGCTGCAATGCATGCTGGGAGTTTTGTACTATGCTGGCACCGAGCATGCATTGCGGCATCAATGAATTATGCAGCTTTTTTTTCTTTTTAGCAACCATGGTTGAGGTTCATATCCTGATTCTTGATGTCTGTGTGTCCTAAAAATATTGCTGGAGCTCTCACGGTTTTATGCATGAAATTCTAATTAATAACTAGGAGTTAATTCCTCCATAATTGTTTGTTTACGGGAAGCTGTGGTATTGTCCCAAATAACATCACATGAAAAAGACAAAATAATTGTATTTTTTTATAACCTATAAAATACTAGAAATTATATCTGTAACAGTTAAGTACATAAGCTTCTCATTGCCGTTTTTGTCATAACTGATGAGTTTCAGAAACATTAAAATAAAAGAGTAACGGATCAAAAGCCCAACTAAAGCAGCCTCTGATCTCCACGATGGTGAGGTCAAATAAAAGATTTTCAATAAAACATATAAACCTCTCTTAATTATCAAATATTTTTACAGAAATAAAGTCAGACTGTAATCAGTGAAGCCGGTAATGCTGTTTGTGGAGTTCCTCTGTTTTAATTTAGTTGGTTTGGTGTAAGGCTGTTGCTGTATAGTTTTATTTCTTGTTCTTTCCTTCAGTGATTGTGCTTGTTAACAGCAGGTGTTCATCAGTGTCTGAATTCACTCATTTATAGTCATTTACTCTGTCTAGTGGACTAAACTAATCAACTGATTTAGGGACTAGTGAATGAGGGTGTATGGTGAGATTTCAGACTCTCTGCTTACTTTCCCGAAAACAAAGGTTAGATCTGTTAGTTATTTTCCGTATTTTGTACAGAAATGAACTGTTAATCATTTAACAGGTTTTTCACTGTAGATTGTACTTGAGATTGTACTGTAGACTTTTACTGTTAAAATTACGGACATTTTTTACAGTGCATTTATTTATTTATTTTTTAATATAAGCATATTTCAATAAAATTTTTGCACTATAAACATTCATAGCTTTTTTAAATAATCCACATGAACAAGCAATCACAGTACCTAATGGATTTCCAGTATTAATAGGACAGCCATTAAAAAAAAAAAAAAAAAAAAAAAAAGTGAACCATGATGATGGTAAAATGATGACCAACAGATTTTTGGGCAGTTATTAATCCAAATAGAATATAAACAGGACAATAACATAGACATTGTCAAAAGATCTGATCAGCAGCTAAGTTGACAGAAACAAATAAGAGTTGTTTCCAAGTCCATGCATCTGCATATCAGTTACCTCAACATGCAGCCAAAACATTAACGTTTATAATAAACATTAAAGATTGTAATTCCTAATATTCTGCTAAGTTGCAGTCAGCAGCCAAAAAAGCATTTGCAACATTATTAAACTGTTCTTCAGTAAATTAAACAGATTGCATTTGATGTATTTTATTGTGTGATCAGACAAAAGGGCATTAACAGTGACATAATTGTGATGATGTAGGCCATGAGTTTCCTAATAATGACAATACTATTCAAATGTGAATTGTGTTAAATTGAATTATTGACAAGTGTTATTTAATAAAACTAAATATTCTAAATGCTATTTATAATAGTTTTAAATTGGATTATTTTAACTTTAATATTGAACATTTGAAATGTAAAACAATTGATTTTCTAAGGCATGTTTTTATAGATGTATTTGCTAATAATATAACTATTTGCTAATAATTTGCTCCTGACCTCTGACCTACTTTCTGCATACTCATATGCACTGCATTTTGAATTTTAGAATACTGAATTTGATTTTATGATTTTTTATCTCATATAAAAAAAATATTATATCTCGAGTCTAAGTCAAGTCAAGTTTATTTATATAGCGCTTTTCACAATGTAGATTGTGTCAAGGCAGTTCATGTCTTTAAAAATCTGTCTTCAAAAAAATAAAATTACCCTGAAATTCAAGAGTTCAATATTCAAGTTTAAAAAATCTAATTCAAACCTTGTTTTAATGATATATACTATTGAAATATGTTAAATAACACTTGTCAGTAATTCAAATTTACACAATTGTTTGTCATGGTTTTTCCGAGGACCTCGTTATAACTATAAGACATTTTAGGGCCAACATTTTAAATATATATATCATACCGAACACGTTTTTTTTTACGTTTCAAAAACGCGAGGCGCACCACACTGCCTTTTTTGTTGACAAGAAATAAAGAAGTGCGGTGCGCTTTTTATGTCGCTAGGCAACGACTGAATCAGCTGCATATTGTGTGCAAGTGTTGCTGTTGATATTGGTATAATTTTTAATATTTAATAATATTGTGATATTCAAGATTTGTGAAGTCATACAGCTCCGGATAACTCAAAACAGCAACCACAAGTCTCTCCTCCATCTTCAAAAGTCTCCATAGTTGTCTTGACACAGATATATACACTAGATATCGCATACAGACCCTCAGCATGTGTCAATAGCGCCGCCACATTTGTACAGGGCTCCCAGGACAAACATAATTCAACCGCACTAGTCGAGACAGTGTGCCAATGTGAAGATGATGGACTTTAGTGCAGCTTACGGGTGTAGTAACGAGCAAACAAAGAAAACAAAGCATAAAGGCAGAACATTTCATAGGTAAGATTTTGTTTTTTGTATGTTACAAACTTTTGTGCTCAACAAGTAACATTAATGATAATACAGTCTCTTACTGCACTCATCATAAGGCAAAGTAGCATCAACTTGCACAGAATGCTAGGCTTATGCTAGTTTGTTGAATAAAATAAGCAAACAATGAAAAAGAAATATGACAACAAGACGCTGCGGTGCTAGAAACTTGTATTATTGTCGGCTAAGTGAACGAGTCGTTCATAACGGAGATTCATTCACAAACTAATCGCTCCCTCCGTTAGAATGAGAAGTGAAAGCAGAAGCGGGGGGGAGGGGGGGGGGGTGTTTCAGGACACGGATTAGATCAAATTTAACATGGAGGGAGAATAATGCATTTTCATACACACAAACACACACTTTATCGGCAATGCTCATGCGGTCACTTATCCATCGATGTAGAAAAGTGATGTAAAATTATAATTTTTGTAATTACATTTTTTTTTTTACATTTTTTTGCGTACTGACCACGGGGGAAAATTACCGATCATAGATATATGTATATATGTGTATATCTCTGGCTCTGGATGGCCACAGTCCTCCACTGCACCTTGGTCCCGCATTCATTTCAAATAACTGTTGTGAATTTCTAAGACGAGACAAAACCAGGGAGGCTTTCGGGTATCTTCAAAACAGAATTCTTTAATAAGAACTCGGCATAGCTGTGGCGTTCATCGAAAGATATCTCATTCTAGTGCAGCTAGGCACTCAATATATACATTTTTACAGCCAGTGATACATAATAGGAGGGGGTAAACCTCAACAAAGCATGCAAATGAAGTGTTGTTGTCAGCGGGGTAAATTGCATCTCCAGCCCCGATCTCATCAGCATATGAGTACCCATTCATGTTACATTTTAGCATTAAAACAAAGTGTGCAAATTAAGTACTGGAGCCAGAACCCGTCCTGCCACTTGACCAAAATGAAAGTGTTAACTAGCCATTTGTTAGACAATAGACACAACTGACAATTTGCATTACTTTGGAGACAGGTTCCTGTATTTTACATATAGGCTCCCTCAGAATGCATTTTACAATCTAATTTATATATTTAAAGAAATTTTTAATCTTTCAGTTCCCCCTTTGAGAGTTCTAATAACTCTCACAAAATACAAATTTAGACACTTAAAAAAAAGAGTTCATTCTTGTAACGTATTATGGTTACAGGCTCGTAGTACTTGCTCTGTGTCTTTTAACTGTCTATATTTACAAACGGCATACTGACACAGGAACAAACATGCCGCTATAGTCCATGGATTTCTTATAGGTAAT
>CAIGQV010000641.1:22248890-22265765 GCA_903798115.1 Danio jaintianensis | reverse complement strand
CATAGCTGTGGCGTTCATCGAAAGATCTCTCATTCTAGTGCAGCTAGACACTCAATATATAAATTTTTACAGCCAGTGATGCATAATAGGAGGGGGCAAACCTCAACAAAGCATGCAAATGAAGTGTTGTTGTCAGCGGGGTAAATTGCATCTCCAGCCCCGATCTCATCAGCATATAAGTACCCATTCATGTTACGTTTTAGCATGAAAACAAAGTGTGCAAATTAAGTACTGGAGCCAGAACCCGTCCTGCTACTTGACCAAAATGAAAGTGTTAACTAGCTATTTGTTAGACAATAGACACAACTGACAATTTGCATTACTTTGGAGACAGGTTCCTGTATTTTACATATAGGCTTCCTCAGAATGCATTTTACAATGTAATTTATATATTTAAAGAAATTTGTAATCTTTCAGAGCGCTTCCCTGTACTAAAATGGCGGCTCTATTGACGCATTCCTTCCAATAGACAACAATAGGCCAGGCGACATCTAGTATATCTATGGTCTTGACAACACAAACACTGCAGTCACCTCAACGAAAACCATTGCTTTCATTTGATTGGCGAATGAAACAGACGTGACTGACGTAACTTGCTTTTTCTGCTCAGAGATGACTTTTTTTCTACTGCGAGCGCTCAGCATGCAACGGCAAAAATGCAAGGCACAGCAGTGCAGTTAAAACGCAAGGCGCGCAGGGGGCATAAGCAGCACGCAAAACGCTCGCGGCCATTAGTAAATCATTCAAAAAAGGCGCCTCTCAACGCAAAAAGAACGTTTGGTGTGATCGGCCCCTATAGATATATACACTAGATATCGCATACGGACCCTCAGCATCATTCAACCGCACTAGTCAAGACAGTGTGCCAATGTGAAGATGCTGGACTTTAGCGCTGCTTACAGGTGTAGTAACGAGCAAACAAAGCATAAAGGCAGACCATTTCATAGGTAAGATTTCGTTTTTTACATGTTATAAACTTTTGTGCTCAACAAGCAATGTTATTGATGATAATACAGTCTCTTACTGCACTGATCATAAGGCAAAGTAGCTACAACTTGCACAGAATTCTAGGCTTATGCTAGTTTTGTTGAATAAAATCAGCAAACAATGAAAAAGAAATATGACAACAAGACACTGCGTTGCTAGAAACTTGTATTATTGTCAGCTAAGTGAACGAGTCGTTCATAACGGGAATTCATTCACAAACTAATCGCTCCCTCCGTTAAAATGAGAAGTAAAAGCAGGAGAGGGGGTGTGTTTCACGACACGGATTAGATCAAATTTAACAGGGAGGGAGGATAATACATTTTCATGCACACAAACACACATTCTTTATCGGCTATGCCCGTGCGGTCACTTATCCATCGATGTAGAAAAGTGATGTAAAATTATAATTTTCGTAATTCAATTTTTTTTTACATTTTTGCGTACTGACCACGGGGGAAAATTTTCGATCATAGATATATGTATATATGTGTATATCTCTGGCTCTGGATGGCCACAGTCCTCCACTGCACCTTGGTCCCGCATTCATTTCAAAGGAGCGCTACCCTGTACTAAAATGGCGGCTCTATTGACGCATTCCTTCCAATAGACAACAATAGGCCAGGCAACATCTATTATATCTATGATTGGCCCCTAACACCTCAATTGTGTCCAAATGACATACTTTAGATGATTCTTTTGGATGTTAAGATGTTGAAATGATGTCTCCTGAGGGTGCAGATTGAAAGTTTTGATCTTTTTTGGACTTCTGTCACAACCTTAGATATAAGATATAAACAGATACAAACAAACATTCTGATGCCATTTGTGGAGTTGTTTATTTAGTTTTGTATAAGTTAAGTTCATCTAAGGTTGTGATAGAAGTTCAAAAAAGACATCATTCTGCACCCTCAGGAGACATCATTTCAACTTCTTAGCGTTTAAAAGTAGCGTCTAAATCATGTAATTTGGAAACAAATGTGCTAAGTGGGACAATTACATTTACCAAATTGGCGTTATGTCCCCTTCAAAGGTAAAATTATTTATAATCAGTAAATCAATATTTTTAACACCAATCTTTTATGCAACTTGCACATCTGAAGGTACTGACCTCCGTTCAAGGTCCCGCTGGGCTCTCAAGGCACGGTTGCCATCCCTATCCCTGGCGTTGACAAACCACTTGCCAAGTGCTGTCTCAAAGTCTCTTTTGTTCACCGTTTTCAGCAATGGGTTTTGCTTCAGGCAAGCTAAGAAAAAAATAGAATTTTAGTAGAGAATCAAACCCATAATCAATAAGCATACATTGAATTCAGTGCATCCCTAATTACCAATATGCAAGTTATATTAGCAGCAATCAGAAAAAAACAAACAAACTAAAATACACTAGGTTTTAAGCAAACTCGTATCTACCATTTTCCAAAAGTTTTACTGGTATAGTAAATGATGTTGAAATGTCTTCATACCATACAACATCAAAGAGACGTAGGGCATGAAATGAACGTTTGCGTCCTGTGACGTTGAAGTGACGGGCAAGGTCATTTCCCATCACAACAGCCATACTTCTTCTGACACACTTGTCAAGGCTCCTGCCACCAACATATCCAAGAACTGACACCTAAAATAGAGACGTAAAAACACAAAAAAAATGATATGAACAATGTGCATAAAGGTTAGAGTAGCTTAAATCAAACCAGAAGGTAATCCCAGAAATACATAATGTTTGCTTATAAGAGAACACATACAATGTTTTTCTGAACATCAGGCTCACAGAGCTTTAACTCCATCTCATCAACTTCAGTAAAGCTCTTCAATGGAAAGGTGACCCCCTCTAGTATAGCAGGAACCGCACTGTCATGTTGTCTTTGCTGCAGAAGATACTTTATCATGCTTCCTTGCACCTTCTGATAGTCCTTTATTTCTTGTAGTATTCTTAGTATTTGGACAAACATTCCATCTCTCACTGCCAATCCACTGGGCTGAACTGGTCTGCAGGGAGTGTTTGCTGTAGCTCCCGTCTGTGCTGGGCTGCTGGAAGATGGCATTTGTGCTTCATGTACAGTATGAGGTGGTTGTCTATTTGGAAGAGGTGGGGTAGCTATTGGCTTGTTCCCAAGCCCCTTTAACAGAAGCCCTCTTGGGGGTTGTGGAGCATCTATTTCTGGACATGTGTCACTGGAGTCAGGGTCAATAATTTTTTACGCCTGAAACATAGAGCAAAATAAAAAAGTTAGAAATACAAATTATTTCTAATTCAAATAAGTGCTATTCTACTCATTTGAGCTGCGCAGAATAGACTGATCAGCTTGGATCAGAGCTTAGAACAGGTTTACTTGGAAACCTAAGCTGATTTTGTGACACCGATATCACACAGTGCTGCAAGATCCAGTGAGATGCATTTGAATTCTCTCCAGAATTCTCCAGCTGCAAGATTAAGTGAGAATCATTTAAATTCGGCTCAGAAGTCAGTTATAATCAGCATTGACATTGGTCAGAAACCAGAAGTAGTAATGTTTTCATAAATAAAGCAACAGAAGAACAAAAAAACTACAACTACTTGCACCGTGACCTGTTTGAGCTGGTTCTGGATTAAAGATAATAATATTGCAAATAATGTTCAACCTATTACACAGACCAATCGTTTCACTTCACAAGACATCAGTGTAATCAGGAGCCATAGCTATTGAATTGGAGTCATTCGTATGAGTTTATTTTTATTCTGAAAACCCATCACCAATGACTGTTATTATATGTATCCGAAAGGAGCAGGCATTCAGCTAAAAATCTTTCAATTTTTTTTTTCATTTTTGTATGAACTATCCCATTATTTCTGTATGAAGTATGAAAAGCCACAAAATGCTCTGAAAAACTAACTCCTACATTTCTAAATGTCTAACTTCAAGTTATTGGCCAATTGGTACATTTAGGAGTAGAAAATATTAATATATTAATTTCCTATAAAACAAATAGATTTTGCACATTACTGCTGTTTGAAAAAGTACATTTTTGTGTGTATAAACTGTAGTTTACTGCTTGAAAATGAAATATGCACGTAATATTATTTGAAACGGCACTTATTAATGCACAACAAATATATTACTATAAAACTAGCTATATTATTAATATTCTCACACACACCACTCTCACAAGCACTACCAAATCTACTCCTGTCACCATCATCTGTAGAAATCAGAGGCACTGGTGCTGTTTTCAATTTTAAGTCTAGAGCCCAGTCTACAGCCCTTTAGTGTTAATAAAAAAAGAACACAAAAACTTCCCAGATTCAATGGACACTACACACTGTGACAAATATAAAATTATCTGCCTTACTTTCTTTTACGCTTAGCTCCCTCTGCTTCTGGATCTGTCTGTAGGTCAGACGTCACTTCAGCTTTTCGTAGCTTTGTCCTGGCAGCAGGATAGTCAGCTAGAGAAATATGACATTTAGGGCTAGATTAAGATTTTCCATTCACTAAAAATTCACTGTTTTTCCACAGGTCTCAAGGTTCAACATTTACTTTACAACAATACATTTAAAGCAGTGGTCGACAGATACAGGACTTTAATGGCCGCTGCCAATACCAAAAAATCTATCTGGCCAACTGGCTGATAAAATATAATATAATTCAGGGCTTTTCCTGGCTCAAAATAAAGTAGAGGTGGTATCCTGATCATGAAATGTTTGCTACCTAAAACAAACACATTTTGCATTACTTTTGTAATTTTATTACATTCTCTTAATTCAAAAAGCTAATATTAAATGAAATTAAAAATATGACCAGTGCCTGAAAATCATTTAGGGTCTGTGACTGCCTGCCTGATTTTTGTTAAATTAGATGGAGGAAACCACCTAGAAATCAGCTATGCAGGAAAAACCCTGATATTTAAAAATCGATATTGAATTGACCATGGTTTAAAAAAATGAATAATCAAAAAATCTTTTTTTTTTGCCCCGACCTATTTATTGTGCATAATTATTAAAATATTTAAATGCAAAATGCACAATTAAAGGCAGGTAAAATGTTTGTTTAATTTGAAGTTTCAGTCATAATTAATTACTGCTGCTTACTGAAACATTCATAATCATTGAACAAAGAGATAAACCATATTATTTGTAATCCCACTTACTTTATGATAAACAGTTTATAGAGCAACAGGTTGTTTTAATTATAGCATGGAATAGTTTATATTATAAACTGTTTTGTTTTGCTGTAAAAAATACAGTAATACAAGCCTGAAGGCATGTTGTTTGAATATCAGCATATCATTGTAAAAGTCATTATAACTATATTATAACTAAAATTTGCACCTCGCAATAACAATGAAAAAGTATGTTTTTTAATTTTACACTTACCAGCTTTTCCCAACACCCGAACATGGAATTTTAACCAGTCATCTTTTGGATTCCTTTCCTCTCTCACGTATCGGTCGGTGTTCGCAGCGGATGAAGGTGGCCAGTAGCACTCCTCTTCCTCTGGCCCAGTAAATCAGTTTCTTGGTATAATAGCCACAGTACGGGAGTCCAGAAATTCCACAATGGCGAAGGGCAGCATTTTGCTAGATAAGTTAAGTCCAAAGCATCAGCAGTCATGTAGCAGATCCACAGCTACAAAAGCTCCATTATATGGTAACAAGACCATTTTTTTTGTAAACTCAGTCACTTTTAAAACTTAAAAATGGCCACATAATCCATGAACATGGATATGATAAGGAGATAATAGGATAATCATAAAATGGTTCTATGTGTGTAAAAAAATCACACAAGTCCAACTTGTCCATTCATTCATTCATTCATTCATTTTCTTTTCGGCTTAGTCCCTTAGGCCACAGCGGAATGAACCGCCAACTTATCCAGCATATGTTCTACGCAGCGGATGCCCTTCCAGCTGCAACCCATCTCTGGGAAACATCCATACACACTCATTCACACGCATACACTACGGACAATTTTAGCTTACCCAATTCACCTATAGCGCATGTCTTTGGACTTGTGGGGGAAACCGGAGCACCCGGAGGAAACCCACGCAAACACGGGGAGAACATGCAAACTCCACACAGAAACGCCAACTGACCCAGCCGAGGCTCGAACCAGCGACCTTGTTGCTGTGAGGCGAACGTGCTACCCACTGCGCCACCGCGTCGCCCTCTTGTCCATTCAATTCAAAATAATTGTCACCTGTTCCACAAGAAATGAATACATGTTTCCAATAGTAATGTTTGTACTGTTTACATCCTTCAAAGCCGTCTGGTACAGGTCCAGAAAAATTGAGCTTTTTATGCTGATTCAGTAAAGTATCCTTTTGACTTCGCCTAGAGTTTCTGTTTTTCGTGCATGCGCTTCACAATTTGCTGAACAGGATGTTCTGGCTTCCGTACACAAGCTTTTTTCGTTTTTTCCGTTCCAGCTTTTTTAATTTACCCAAAAAGCTTTCCAATTGAAAACATGAAATCTGATCAAGAGGTCCATATTTCCTAGCATCCTGTTCAAGGTGAATTAAACTATATACATTATAAACAATAAACTCGGGACCATATATTTTTGCAAAGTTTTCAACAAAAACTGTTAGCAATTGGTTTGCATAGTCACAAAACTCAAAACATAAAACTGGGCTGAGAAGAATTCTGATTGCTAGAGACAAAAGCATAAAGTGCTTGTACATATTGTGCAGCATTTTTTTGTGCAAAACTACAGGTCCAATATACAAAAGAAATAATCTAAATTTTGTTGCCTTCCACATTGCCACTTCAAACAATGATCTGGTCTTCCTGGAGAAGGTCCTTGGTATGTTTAGTCTTAATGAGGCCATCTGTTGCGAGATTTGAGAAAGGACACCAGATGAAATTCTACACTTAAAAGGGCCCTTATTCCAAAGGTAAATAAGCTTTCTGACAACACCTAAACAAACAAGGTGCATGTAGTCCAACACAAATCTTGTCACTAAACCAACACCTAAATTTTTAAGTGGAGAAACTCCTGTGTGGTGTTCTTCATCCACCATTTTCTCAAATTGTGAGTCAGTTCTCAGCTCTGCTGAAAGGTCTGGAAAGGTCATTCTGCCATTGACGTGTACACCAGTTTGTACACAACGTTCACAGTCATTGTAGCCAGAGTGGCCCTTAACACACTTTAGAAAGGCCCTAGCAAGTGCATTACAAATAAGAGCCTCTGGCTCTGCAATTTTGTAATGTTTGCCATTAAAATGTAATCCTTCTTGAATGACAACTCTGAAATCTTCCACAAATTCCTTCTAGTAATCATGCACTCAAAATGGTTTGGTAGAACCTGAATACAAGCTGATTAAAAACACATTTGAATTTTCAAGTTCTCTAATCCGACCAAGAATTGGCCAGAGATTCACAGAAGAACTTCTGAAGAGGGGCAGACCATCTATATTTACATGAAGAGTAAGAGTGTCAATCAGTTCATTCAAACCACATGCAGAATTCAATTCAGTCATTATTGCATTTGTGACACCAAAATGGTAATAGCAAACACCTGCAATCTCCTTAGATTCACATAAATTATCCGTGGATAGCAAAGTCCTTGGATCCAATGGAATGTTAAGGTTTTTTTGCCTCAGGATTTTCTGTAAAGCAGCTAATGCAGAATGAGAAATATTAAATTTTGTCGCCCATTCAGCAAAATCTTCTGCATCATCTGTGTCATCCGAATCACTGTTTTGGCTGTTATCACTATCAGACACTGAATGATAATCAAAACATTTCACACAGTCATTAGTGGCAGACATCTGCATTAATGGACTGTCACCACCATCCCAACTGGAATCAGGTAAATGTTCAGCTTCCTCGAGTGAAGCCACAGCAGTGGAACTGTTAGAAGGATCACACACCCCATCAAGGGTCTCAAAACAATCATAGTAATTTTCAATGTCTGGACCTTCAACTGGGCACTCTAAACTATTAGCAAATGATGAGATGTAGGTCTCTACTAGCTCTGTCTCTAAAGACTGTATTCTTCGCCTTTTTGTCCGCTGTGAGTAGTCCATTATCTTGAAAGAAAGATTTCTGAAATGTAACAGTACCAATTTAGATTAAATAGCAGAATGGCAGTATAACTAACTTCACAACACCATAATACCATAATGGTTACAATTTGTAATAACTGTGTATGAATAATGATGCACTACTAATTAGGGGTGTCAAAATTAATTGTTTTTCGGTATCGGTTCAGTTATACATCATAACTGTTGTGACATTATTTATCGCATATGCGATGTCACTGTAAAAATACTATTGCAAGGTAGACGAGGTGCAAGTGCTCCATGGGCACATTATTAATAACTCATTCTTAACTCATAAACTGTGTTTAAACTGTTCATTATGTAAACATGCAGTAGATGGACGAGCAGAACTTTCACATTTAAACATAAGAGTTCAGGAGTGCCTTAACTTGTCAATAGTTTATAATAAGGTAAAGTTTAGTTTACGTATTAATACATCATTATTCATGTACCATTATTGTAAAGTGTTACCAAAATTGCTATTTCATGACCTGCACTGGTCAAATGCCTAGACTTAAAACCCAATTTACTGTACTATATTTACTGAAGAAATGTGCAAAAAAGTATTAGTTAGATGTCACAAAAAAAAATATCATTAGTGAAGAGGAAAGGTTGAGTCAATCCAGTCATGTTCTAGGACCTTAGTATATATAAAAGTATTCACAATGGACACTTTGATAATGATCTTATAATATCTTACTTTGTTGCACTTGACTGAATCCTGTGTAGATGTGAGGTCACTTCAGCTTTAACTCCAACAGTGGGACAGTCAGCTAAAGAATTAAAAAAAGAATAATAAAATCAGATTCATTATTTATTAATTCAATATTTTGTTTAGTTCAGAATCAGATTCACAATCTGTATCATCATGGCGATGCCATCAACTGACATCACACGCCTGCACGCAGCCGAGGGCAGTCAAATTCACACAACACCGGTGTCATAAGACTTTCCTTGATTACTACGCCCAAATGAGTGTAGTGCCTAGCCATATCACCATACAAATAGCAGCTTTTAATTTTTCCGTTGTTTAGTACACGATATAACTGAGGCAAGCTTTAAATAAGGAAACTATTACAACTCTTTGGTAATTTTTGACCAAGATCCTAATGTATAAGCCAATTCAATGAGTTATGCAAAGCTCAGCTAAATGCTCCTACCAAATCCAGTGATAAAATGGTAACATTAAAACTAAACTGTCTATCTTTAGGGGAATTGTAAGCTTAATATAAAAAATAAAAGTGGAGTGTTTAAAGTACGTCCCCTCTAGAAACACCGACCGAATAGGGCTAAAGTTAAGGACATTGATTTAAAAAAAAATAAAGTCCATAGATATTTGAGAATTAGACCGCTGAGTTTGACAAATTTCAAATGGCTTATAATCTTTCTTCATCCGTATTTTCACCGTTGTTCAGAGGGCGCTATTAACCTGGACCTTTTTCAAGAAAAAAAGAAAACTTGAAAGTAACTGTCAAAATTAACATTTTTGCACTCTTTATATAATGTTAATTGAGTTGGGGTAAGGTTAGTTCATTTGCGACTGACGTCAAGTTCGTCAAATTTGGACACTGACCTTACAAAACTCCAAAATAGTCAAAAAATTATACAATTACATAAAAGCAACATTTACTAACTGAAAACAAAATATGCATCTTACCTTGACATTGACCGCGTTCTTCCTTTAGGCAAGCAATCAGTCAGTGGACTCCGTGTGAGAAGAGTAACTGCGTTTTTTTTTTTGTTCTTTGTTTTTTTTAAATGAGAAGGCTGGAGGAGGCCGCCAAATCATTGGATGATGCACAGTGATTTTTACATTTTTACAAATAATGTGATATTTAATTAATCTGTTTAATTAAATACGTCTATATTCTCCCATTTAGTTATATAATTATATACAATTAGACCACATATATAATGTATTGTTATTATTATTAGTAGTAATATTTATGAGAAATTACACATATATTCAATACATTCAAAATATTCATAATCATCATCTTACGTGCATAAATGTGATATGAAATACTTTTTTTATTTTAAATACATTTTATTTTATTAAAAACGGCAAACACCTGCTAAAAAAAAAAATCTAAATACTTTCAAATTTAGCCTATTTGTGGTCCATTTGGGACCCGCAAATATAGAGTCTGGGCTGCCTAACTTGGGCCCACAACCTTATTCAAGCTGAGGCCCATATTTATCCCAACAAAATGCTCACTCTGAGCCGATGCCCAGTTGACACCCACATAGCCCAGATAAATCCCATGTGGGGCCCACATGGACATGTTGGCTGGGTATGGGGTTCCCGTTCAGACATTAGATCTGCCAATGCAGTGTATTGGTTGGGCACAGGAAGAGGGGGCATGACCACTATTGAATTAATCTGTCTTAAATCATGTACCATCCTGTATTTGTCAGTGCCAGGTTTTGTTATTGTGTTAATGTGCCTGTGTCAGTGGTGTCATGTGATACCCTATAGGCTTTCTCTGAGGAATGTTTGATTCTGTCTAGTCTGTGACTCCCAGCAGACATTTTGTCATTGTCTCTAACTCCCTGGCCACATGCCCTGAGTCTAAAGCTATGGAGACGTGGTTCAGCTGTATCTGACATCTCGTACCATTTTCCTTGCTCATCTGTTAGCCTAATTGGAGTGACCACACCCTCTTTGCCAATTAACAAGCCCTCTCCTTTTAACACCCATTTTGTGCCTATTAGTGATGTAAATGTGTCTTTGTATGTTGTGTCGCCATCCCTATCATAATGTAGTGTGCAATGTAGGGGGTCAGGTCATGGTAGGTAAACACCTGATTGGTTTATCTAGGGTTTTCAAAGGTTGGACAGGGAGACCAAACTGTCAAGGCTTTCACCTGTGTTGTCCAGCTCCACCCTGTAGATATCAGCACCTTCTCACTGCTCACATGTGGACAGTAACCACTGTCCACCTAGTGACACTCCATGTTTTGAGCCATTAGGGAAGGTGATGATAACCCCATCAGGTGAACAGAATATACCGGCTCCCAGTTTAACTAATAAGTCTCTCCCCAGAAGTGCCACAGGCGCATTTGTTGAGTAGAGAAAACTGTGTGCTTAGTTGCTGGTTAGCCACGGTGACGGGTATTGGTTTTGTAACTGGCCATCTTTCTGCTTCCCCAGAGAATCCCATTACTTCAATTGTCTTGCTTGACAACATGTTGTCAGTCACTGCCCCCTTCGTGACTGTAGAAAATGTGGCCCCAGTATCCACCAGGGACGTCAATGATCTAGCGTTGACCATTATCTGCAGTAGGGTTTCGGCCTGTCCCCTCCTGCTGGTTCTCTGTGGGTCCCGTCAATAAGTCTCTACCTCATCCCCCAGGTCCCACACTGGGAATTGAGTGGGCACCCAGGTGCCTTTGGGATTAGGGGCAAGCCTGCCTCGACCAGCAGCACCACCTCTTTGGGGATCTCATTCCCCCGCAGGTTGGCTTTTCACTGGACATTCATCTTTCCAGTGGTTTGGGTCTCCACACACAAAACATTGCCCCCCTCGACCCCCTCATCTACGTTGTCCTCCCCTACCACCTGTCCTATAGTATCTGGCCTGAGTTTGTGGATATATAGGTGTGGGCATGTATGGTGGCTGCATGTGAGTGTAATCAGTATAATAAGGTGGCTGACCTGGTGGTGGCAGTAGCATGTAAGGATATCCAGAGAATTGTCTTGGCTGACCCTGTGGGGGTGGTTGACATGATGGGAACACTGACTGGGGAAGCAAACACCCACTGCATTTAAGTATTTTTCAGAGTTGTCATTTTATTTTGCAATTTGGCTTTTGCTTTTTTCAACTGTAACTTTAGCAATTGAGATTTGGTCTTATCTAGCTCCTCCTTGTCACGTGCTCCCCTATCCACTGTGGTGCACAAAGTACCTTTCCCACACTTCATTACTAGCAACTGATATATCAGGGTTATTATCCATGACCTGTCTCACACTAATAAGGAGGTGGGCATGCGGCATGTCAGGGCAAGAGGGAGATCATGAAGAACCTGTTTCGAGTAACAAAGAGTATATTTTTTCTGGTCTTGCACTGGTCTGCTCACTGAGGGCAGCTTTCAAAACTTTCTTTCCCTTCTCTGACACAAATTCAGTTCAATCCTACCCCTTGTAGTGATCAGCGGTAAAGTCAGGAACTTGTGGAAATTAACTTGTGGAAATTAATTTTCAATATAAACAAATGCTGCAGAGTTAACACTTAACTCTGGCCCTTTTGTTAAGCTTATCAATGGCAATGGAGATGTTGGAGAACCATCTGTCCTTTGTTCTTGTTCTTCTTAAGGACAAAGGTGTTAAGAGCCCAGAACTTGCAAAACGGCTTCTTGATCTAATCAACATTCTACATCGTTTCAGACACAGAAAGACACATGTATTACAATTTTCCATCTCAAAAAGGGACACAAAATGGAATATTTCACGTCATATACCTTTAGACTAAAATGATCATGTATATATTTAATATGCACTGCTTGAAATACTCCACTGTATAAAACTTTGCTTATTAATGTTTATATATGAATGTTTAGGTAAAGATCAACATTACATAGTGATGTTTAGACTCTATATATTGAAAACAATACCTTGGGTAAATTAGATGTGGTTTGGAAAGTGAATTATGCATAGGAAAATATTTAAGACTCTTAAATATAATAACAGTTTAACTGTGGACTATGACTATGCAAATGCCGGTCACACTATGGATGACACCTTCCAGTGACCAACTCACAGGATCATCCAATCACAATGCTGGATTTGAAAGGCGACATCTTTTCAATCCCGCCTTCCAGAGAAAGGATAAAAACATTCTCTCAGTGAAAGAAGAGTGGTGGTATTAAGAAGGAAGAGAAGTGGGGTTCTACAGAAGTGTGTGGTGGTCATACAAAAGGTAGTAGTGGTGTGGTTTTTAATGCAAGCATTACACCACTGAATGTGATCATAGTGTCACACCCTCTGCACGTTTCCTCAGTCCCAGTCACCACTCACAGTCACCATCCACCACACACCATACCCGTGAACAATCACCAGAGTTCTATTCACCTGCACCTGCAATCACCCACTCCCTATATATACTCACCTCATTCAGTTAGTCACGGGCGAATGTGGACGTTATCTTGGGTAGACCCTGGCTCGTGCAACATCAACCCTCTATCGATTAGAGCACAGGGGAAATCCTTGTGTGGAGCACCACGTGTAACAGTCACATCCGCCAACCCTCCAAACCCAAGTCTACACCTACCCAAAAATCTCTCGCGCTCCACACCATCACCATGGAAAGCCTGACCAACGACTCCACTGTCACCATTCCGACTATCTATCACTCCTTCCTCGATGTTTTCAGTAAAGTATGTGCCACTCAGCTACCCCCTCACCGGCCCTGCGACTGTAGTATAGACCTGCTGCCAAGCGCCAAATTACTGCACGGAAGGATCTACCCCCTTTCCCGTCCTGAACACAAGGCCATGGAGGAGTACATCCAGGAAGCTGTACTCTTCCTGGATGTAATTGCCTCCGACTGCCCTGCAAAAATCTGAGTCCCCACAACATAGGGCCGTTCACTATTCACTCCCAGATAAACCCAGTCACTTACCGTCTCAAACTACTCCACGCTCCAGAATCTCCTCCACCTTCCACGTAGCCCTACTCAAACCATACACTAACCTCGTTTCTCCTCCATCCACAGAACCGGAACCGTCTCCCCCTCCAGAACAACCTGAGATCCTTGGAGACCACGTCTATTGGGTCCAGGCGATTCTCGACTCGCGGCGGTGGAACGGCCGACTCCAATACCTCGTAGATTGGGAAGGATTCGGCCCCGAGGAGAGTCATGGACCCCCGTGATGACATCTTGGATCCTAATTCCTCAAGGAATTCCATCGACAACACCCGGGTTGCCCAGCTCCCCGAGGCTGAAGTCGCCCCCACCACTAATCTAGGGTGCCAGGTGTCACCCGTCAAGGGGGTGGGTACTGTCACACCCTCTGCACATTCCCTCAGTCCCAGTCACCACTCACAGTCACCATCCACTACACACCAGACCCGTGAACAATCACCAGAGTTCTAATCACCTGCACCTGCATTCACCCACTCCCTATATATACTCACCTCATTCAGTTACTCACCGGCTGAAATCGAAGTTGGATGGTCTCCGCTTCCTGGATCTTCTCCCTGTTGCTCCGATCTCTCCTGTGCTCCTTTGAGGCTTGCTTTCTGTATCTGTGGATGCAAACGACCGATTAAGGGAAGTGACTTTTGTTACATTGGTGATTGCACTGAACTTGAACTTACCGCTTGGACGAGCGTGTGAGAGAGCCTTCAACCAGTTGCACCGCTCACCTGTTTACCCACTGTTCGTACTTTCTCCGTAATAAATACTCACGAAGTAATCCCTGCCTTCTCTCCTTTGTGTGTGTGTGACTGTGACACATAGACTTCAGAACTTTGCTGCGTGTTCCAGCAAAGATTTTCATGGTAATTGGATTCACAGTGCTTTTCCCAAGGCGTCTGAAACCATCGCTTCAGGACTACCATCTCCAGAAATCTGCGTGTCCCAGATTTCCAGGAATTTTACCTTCAAGGATAAAGACGTCGGCATGTCCCGACATCAGAACCACCACCTCCACAAATGTCCAGTTCTGCGTGTTCCAGAATCTCCAGATTTCTTTTTTTCAAAGCTCAAGGACCTGTGTCTGCTTGTTCCGTGCATCAAGGCCTGCAGGAAGATCCAGGTTCTTCCAACCACTGGATCAAGGGCAGAAGTGTAAATATATCACTTTCCAACCCTCTAACAGAGACCTTGGCATGGTGTGTTTCAGTATAAAATATTCTAATTAATTAGATGTTTATAACTGATTAAAAAAACTCCCTCAGTTGTCTGTTTAGAATAAGGTTTACCTTATCAGACTCTAGCTTGTCTTTAGAAAATCTAATAGAGTTACTAATCACAAACCTCAACTTAGTCACCTTCACGACTCATGCCTATGCACTTAATTTATTGTACATTTAGTAATTTTAGTTAGCCTTGTTTACTCTTTTGTTAATAAATACACATTACAATTGTGTCTTCCTTGTGTTGATAATACAGTAAAAGGCTCTAAAATTCAGATGATCTCATTATCCTTTAAATTTGGCCAGATAATAAACACCTTTACATTTGTATAATTCATTCATTCATTCATTCATTTTCTTTTTGGCTTAGTCCCTTTATTAATCTGGGGTCGCCACAGCGGAATGAACCGCCAACTTATCCAGCATATGTTTTACGCAGCGGATGCCCTTCCAGCCGCAACCCATCACTGGGAAACTTCCATACAGTCTCATTCACTATGGACAATTTAGCCTACCCAATTCACCTATAGCGCATGTCTTTGGACTTGTGGGGGAAACCGGAGCACCCGGAGGAAACCCACGCCAACACGGGGAGAACATGCAAACTCCACACAGAAACGCCAACTGACCCAGCCGAGGCTCGAACCAGCGACCTTGTTGCTGTGAGGCGAACGTGCTACCCACTGCGCCACCGTGACGCCCTTTTGTATAATTCAATTAACAATATTTTATTGTTAATTATTTTGAAAGTTGAAGCTGTCTGGTGCCCCATTTAAAAGGAGTTATTATCTGTTATTTCTACATGATTTGGTGCCCTACGAGAGGCTAAAATATCATTATTAATATCAATACCAAAATATTGATGTTAATATTTGTGATAAATCCAATTATCACTACATTAATTGGTGCCCTCATGCGAGGCTAAAATATCAATATTAATATCAATACCAAAATATTGATATCCAATTATCACAACCCCCTTTTTTCCGTAAAAAAATTTTTTTAATAAAAATATCAGAACTTACCACAACTTTGAAGGTTACCTCAACCTTATTTTTCTTAATATAACTGAAGTTATCGCAACTTAAAAGGTTACCCCAACCTTACTCAAAGTTCTTTATGGTAGACTACACCAAAGGGAGTTCCCCCACCCAGGCCCTGACCTTTAGGCTATATCGCAATATAGAAGGTTTCCACCCTAATGTTTTTTCTTGTTTTATGACTTTGTCAAAGGTGGTTCCCCCATGTCAGCCCTGACCTTTTATCGCACTTTTCAGTAACGAAGAGTAACTACCCCAACATTTTTTTAGAGACCCCCTTGTGGGTCTAACTTTTTAATTTTTATGACTCTAAGTCAAAGGGAGTGCCCCCATGCAGGTGCCTGGCCTTTTATTATATTTTTCAATATGAAGGGTTACCAACCCAACCACTTTTTTTAAAGATCCCCTCGCGGATCTTGAGACCCCCACGCAGGTCTAACTTTTGAATATTTATGACTCTAAGTCAAAGGGAGTGCCCCCCCCTTATTACGTCATAAGATGGCCGCCTCAGTGTGGAGCTCTCCAGTTTTTGCACAGTTTTTGTTCGTTTGTCCTGTTTTATGTTCATCGTACGAGATCAGTTATTCCAGGGAGGAGCTGCTGAACATTCGGCAGTACACTCCAATTAATCAGCAACCGGTTTTTGATTTCTCTGGCGTTTTGCTGAACATTGTTGTCGGCGGAGCAGCTGCACTAGGGAAACGCTACAGGACGCGCAGGCGTGGGAAGCGAGCCGGCGCGCTCGTCAGGCTCAGACAGCGCGGCTTCAGAACGGCGTTGCCTAGCATCCATCTGGCGAATCTCCGCTCTCTTCCTAACAAAATGGACGAACTACTTCTGCTCGCACGCAGAAACAAGAACTTTACCAACTCTGCTGCTCTGTGTTTCACAGAAACCTGGCTGAACGAAGCCATTCCGGACAGCGCATTACACCTACCGGACTTTCAGCTGTACAGAGCGGACCGCGATACGGA
>CAIGQV010000641.1:22202264-22223890 GCA_903798115.1 Danio jaintianensis | reverse complement strand
AGCCTTTCTACTCGCCGCGTGAGTTCTGCTCGTTCATTCTCGTCAGTGTTTACATTCCTCCGCACGCGCACGCGTGCCTGGCGATACAGAAACTAGCCGATCAGATCACGGGGCACTCTGACCATTGTTTGATTCATCTTATACCAACCTACAGGCAGAAACTGAAAACAGCCAAACCTGTATTAAGATCTGTGAAAAGATGGACTACCGAAACAGAGCGGGATCTACAAGCCTGTTTCGACCTCACTGACTGGAGTGTTTTTGAAGCTGCTGCGAACGATCTAGATGAGCTTACAGAAACTGTAACATCTTATATCAGTTTCTGCGAAGACATGTGCATTCCTACCAGGACTCAACTCACATACAACAATGACAAACCGTGGTTCACTGTAAAACTCAGACAGCTGCGTCAGGCCAAGGAGGTTGCTTACAGGAATGGGGAGAGGGCCTTGTATAAACAGGCCAAATTCACACTGGAAAAGGAGATCAGAGTGGCAAAAAGGAATTATTCTGAGAAACTAAGGAGTCAGTTCTCTTCCAGCTACTCAGCATCCGTGTGGAAAAGTTTGAAAAATATCACAAACTACAAGAAACCCTCCCCCAGCACTGTAGACAACGAACGACTTGCAAACGACCTGAATGAGTTTTACTGCAGGTTTGAGAAAACACCCCACACCCACTCCGAACTGCGCTTCACACCACCATTAACACCTCCACCACCCCGTCTCCCCCACACTTCAGTTCAGTGAAGATGATGTGCGCCAGGTCTTCCAAAAACAGAAGGGTAAAAAAGCACCAGGCCCAGATTTTGTAACACCAGCCTGTCTAAAATCCTGTGCTGACCAACTGGCCCCCATCTTCACCCTGATCTTCAACAGATCACTGGAGCTGTGTGAAGTGCCCTCCTGCTTCAAACGCTCCACCATCATCCCCATCCCAAAGAAACCCAAACTTACAGGACTAAATGACTACAGACCGGTGGCGCTAACATCTGTGGTCATGAAGTCTTTTGAAAAACTGGTGCTGGCCCACCTGAAGGACATCACTGAACCCTCACTGGACTCTCTTCAGTTTGCCTACAGAGCAAACAGGTCTGTGGATGATGCAGTCAATATGGGAGTGCATTATGTTCTGCAACACCTAGACAGACCAGGGACCTATGTGAGGATCTTGTTTGTTGACTTCAGCTCGGCTTTCAACACTATCATCCCAAAACTTCTCCTGCCCAAATTAACTCAGCTATCCGTGCCGAACTCTGTCTGTCAGTGGATCAACAGCTTCCTAACGGACTGGCAGCAGCTGGTGAAGCTGGGAAAATTCTCATCCAGTACCCGCACAATCAGCACTGGCGCCCCCCAGGGGTGTGTCCTCTCCCCTCTGCTCTTCTCACTGTACACAAATGACTGCACCTCAAAGGACGCCTCTGTCAAAATCCTGAAGTTTGCAGATGACACCACACTTATCGGCCTCATTCAGGACGGTGACGAGTCTGCTTACAGACAGGAGGTTAAGGAGCTGGCTGTCTGGTGCAGTCACAACAACCTGGAGCTGAACACGCTCAAAACAGTGGAGATGATAGTGGACTTCAGGAGAAACCCCCCTGCTCTCCCCCCACTGAGCATCATGGACAGCATTGTGGCAGCAGTGGAGTCATTCAGGTACCTGGGCACCACCATCTCTCAGGATCTGAAGTGGGACACTCACATTGACTCCATTGTCAAAAAAGCTCAACAGAGGTTGTACTTCCTTCGTCAGATGAGGAAGTTCAACCTTCCAAAGGAGCTGCTGAAACAGTTCTACACTTCCATCATTGAATCTGTCCTCTGCACTTCAATAACTGTCTGGTTTAGCTCAGCTACGAAATCCGACCTCCGAAGACTACGTTGAATAGTTCGGACTGCTGAGCGAATCACTGGTACAACCCTCCCTACTCTCCAAGAACTGTACTTATCCAGAGCAAGCAAAAGGGCTGCCAAAATTACTCTGGACCCCTCACACCCAGCACACTGCCTCTTTGAACTTTTACCTTCTGGTCGACGCTACAGAGCACTGTGCACCAGAACAGCCCGACACAGAAACAGTTTCTTCCCTCAGGCAATCCATCTCATGAACACTTGAATGATAGTAATTATGGAACAACATCACTACTTGCTATACACTCTTTATACACATAAACACTTATTTAACAACATATTTTACATGCTAATATGCACATAACAGCTGCTGTTGTATATAGTAATATTCCTGTACATACACTTGTCAATTTGTATATTTGCATTCACTACAACTTTCATTTTTTAAATATATTTATTATCTGTTTTTTGTCCTGTCTCTGTAATTCTGTTGCACTGTAGAAGCTCTGTCACGAAAACAAATTCCTCGTATGTGTGAACATACCTGGCAATAAAGCTCTTTCTGATTCTGATTCTGATAAATCAGTGATTTTCTCAGGTATTTTAATATATATCGGCTTAAAATATTATTGTCCGCTGTTCTCTGTCATCCTAAGGCCACCGGGCGGCGGTGAGCCCGGGTGCGAGGTCCCTTTCATCGCTGCTTGCAGCTTTAATTAGGGACCGAGCACCGAACGGTGCGTAGGCCCTATTGGAATTGCTCCGTTTATTCTTCTTCTTCTTCTTCTTCTTCTTCTTCTTCTTCTCCGGAATGAATCGCCTTTTTGAGGGTCTAAACATGCACGAAAACTCACGAAACTTTGCACACGCCCCAGAAGTGGCGAAAATTTACGTTTGTTATAGGTTTCAAAAGTGGGTGTGGCAAAATGACTCGAAAGCGCCACCTATGCACATTTGACGGACTGGCCCCCGAGCTACAAATCACGCACACATACGAAAATTGGCACACACATTAAACATGCCAAAACCTACAAAAAAGTTTCTTGGAGCAAAATCTCAAACCCAACAGGAAGTTGGATATTTTTAACTTCCTCTGCCAAAAAAGTGCAGTTTTTGCCATTTCCAGGCGTCGTACTTTAACGAACTCCTCCTAGGGATTTCATCAGATCAACACCAAAATTGGGTATTGTCATCTAAAGGCCTTGGCGATGTTAAATTGCGAAGATCTAGAGTTTTCGTCGGAGGGCGTGTCCGTGGCGGCCTCACAAACTTTGACGCTTTGCCACGAAACAGGAAGTTGTTATAACTCAGGCATACATTGTCTTATATGCTTCAAAATCCATATGTTTGATAACAGTCCTGACCTGAACACATTTACATGCCAATATCCAGATACAGTTATAGCGCCACCTGCTGGCAACAGGAAGTTACTTGTTTTACGGTGTAACAAACTCCTCCTACAAATTGCATCACATCGAATCCATGTTCCATTAGTTTAGTCCAAAGGCCTTTGTGATGTTAAATTGTGAAGATCTAGAGTTTTCGCCGAAGGGCGTGTCCGTGGCGGACTGAGAAAGTGTGATGCTTCGCCATGGAGGGGGAAACACTTATAACTCAGCCAAACAATGTCTGATCTGCCTGAAACTTCACATGGTTGATAAAATTCCTCTCCTGAAGACATCTACATGCCAATATTGAGTCACAGCCATAGCGCCACCTGCTGACAGAAGGAAGTTTGGCATAAATCAGTGACTTTCTCAGGTATTTTTATGTATATCAGCTTAAATTATTATTGTCCACTGTTCTCTGTCATCCTAAGGCCACCAGGCGATGGTGAGCCCAGGTGCGAGGTCCCTTTCATTGCTGCTTGCAGCTTTAATTAGTGGCCAAGCACTGCAGGTGGGAAGGCACCTATTGTTTTCGTTAGCGTTCCTATTATTAGGGGCCAAGCACCGCAGGTGCAGAGGCACCTATTTTTTCTGTTCAATTCAATTCAATTCATCTTTATTTCTATAGCGCTTTTACAATGTAGATTGTGTCAAAGCAGCTTAACATAGAAGAGTACAGTGAATTGAAACAGTGTCAGTCCAGTTTTCAGAGTTTAAGTTCAGTTTACTTCAGTTAAGTGTGGTTTAATTTTCACTGCTTAAAGTCCAAACACTGAAGAGCAAATCCATCGATGCGCAGTTCCACAGGTCCCGAACCATGCAAGCCAGTGGCGACAGCGGCGAGGAACGAACTTCACCAATTGGCGAAAGTGAAGGAAAAAAAACCTCAAGATTTTTCAAAAACCTCCTATGGCCAAACGTCTTGTGCAGAGCTGCAGTCTAGGCCCTGGAGGCTGGAGAACGATGGACGTCCATCGTGGAGAAGCTGCAGGTGGGAGAGGTCACCGGCTGGTGTACAGGCTGGCCCTTCAGGATAATGCGAAGACTCATCTGTCACTGGGGTCTTACAGGAATCAGTCTTATGCTCTCCACTCCTCCATGACCACCACAGCAGCTCCTCAGAATACGGCCTGGTCCAGGATTATGGAAACCTCGGGAATAATAAAAAAAAAAGAAGACTTACATAAGCGCAGATGCCGTTCAAATTATATATGTCTTTTGGGAAGTGTTCCCGGCTCCGGTTGGCCTAAATAATGTAGACTAACAATCCTTTAAAGGATTTGTATTTCAAAAGTATTTGTCTTTTATGTGTATGCTTATGCGAAGAGATGTGTCTTTAATCTAGTTTTAAACTGACAGAGTGTGTCTGCTTCCCGAACTGTGCTGGGAAGGTTGTTCCAGAGTTTAGGTGCCAGATATGAGAAAGATCTACCGCCTACAGTTGATTTTGATATTCTGGGAATAATCAATTCTGTTAGAGTTCCTGTTAGAGTTCCTCTTATTATTAGGTGCCAAGGAGCGAAGCTGCGAAGGCACCTACTGTTTCCGTTAGCGTTCCTATTATTGTTATTATTCCTCTTCTTCTTCTCTTCAGGTTTGCTGTGGTTCATGTTGCAGTGTCAACATGAACCACAGCAAATCTGAAGTCTCTAACTCAAACTCTCTAGTCCCACCACTTGTCCAAAGTTTCACTTATGTTTATCGTTATAACTTTTGAATGGGCTTCAATCAAAATTCTTTTTTCCTCTGAATCCGTGGCTCAGTCTGATTCAAATGCAGCCTATGACGTCATTTTCCATCATGAAATTTTTTTCGTTATTTACAATTTTTCGCAAAACCTGTTTGAATAAACTCGTAGTTTGTCTGATATTCACCAAAATTGTATCACATGATCTACAGACCATGCTGACCAAAAGTTATTGAATTCAAGTTGGTTAGACCAACCATTTTCTTTTAACTTGCAAAAAAAATCTAATGTACATCTAATGACAACCATAGTCTGAGGCTATCTGCAGCGTTTCGGTGCACTGCCTCCTAGTGGTCCGGAGATATATATATATATATTTAAAAAAAACTTTTTTGCTTATATCTTCTCAACCCTTCGTCCAAAACTAATAAAACTGGTCTCATTACATCTGACAGAGCATGCCGAGTCGAATGATGTCCGATATTCCCAGGTCAGCTATTTAGGGCGTCGCCCATTAAGATTTTTGTCAAAAAATGCTGTATTTTACAAACATATTCACGTATGATTACAAAACGTGGTATGCATCTTCGACACCATACCCTGAAGGTACTCAAAAACTTCTGGAGCAGCGCCACCTTGTGGCCAAAAGTTATAAGCTATTTTTGAAAAATGCTAATAAATTTTGCTATACATTCTTTATTGATATGACATGTGTCTCGTCGTATTCCTTGGATCATGCCGAGACCATTGATGTTAAATATGCCAAAATGAACTGAACTTCCTGTCCGTCATTTTGTTTTTGATTAAAAACCTATTTTTTTAACTCCTCTTAGACCGTATTTCCAATTTTCACCAAATTTAACTCCGATGTTCTTCAGACCATGCTGGCAAAAAGTTATTGAATTCATGTTGTTACGCAACACGGTTTTCGTTTACGCTACCGACAAATGTGCTGGCACGATGTCAAAGATCTTCTGAGGCTGTAATTCTGAAACTTTTAATTATATTGACGCTGAACTTTAGGTGTGTCACTGGCACCTCACAATACCCACAACACATAAATTTGGTAACAGCGCCGCCTAGTGGTCATGCGTTAAAACCCTTAACTGACCATCAATAATGAATCTTACAAAATGGCTAAAAAATGTTTATTGCATAGGTTTATTGTGGTAACATTAGTGTCCAATTATTCATTGGGTCATGCTGAGAACATCTTCCTGTCCGCCATATTGATTTTGTTCAAAAACCTTCTTTTGTAAACTCCTCAACAGTTGATTCAACTGTCACCGAATTTAACTCTGATCATCTTCAGATGATGCTGACCAAATGTTATGGAAATCATATCGATCAGCAAAACGGTTGTTGCTTACGGCATTGACAAATATGATAGCACTATGTCAAAGTGCATCTGAGGCTGCGACTTTGCAATGCTTTAATATAATGACACTGAACTTTAAGTGTGTCATTGGCAACTCACAATGACCCCAACACTTAAATATGCTAACAGCGCCACCTAGTGGTCACGAGCTATAAACCGTTCACTAACCATGAATAATGAATCATAAATTTGCTAATAACTTTAGACTGTATACGTTTATTGTGATAAAAATTGATCTCAACTTATTGCCACTTAGACCCATCTCAAACCTGCCTTTTCTATCAAAGATACTAGAAAAATTCGTATCTGCTCAACTATGTTCCTTCCTGCATAGAAACAATATTTATGAAAAATTTCAATCTGAATTTAGAGCATTGCATAGCACAGAAACAGCACTCCTAAGAGTTACAAATGACCTCCTTCTGTCGTCCGATCGTGGTTGTATTTCTCTCTTAGTGTTATTGGACCTCAGTGCTGCATTTGATACAATCGATCATAATATTCTCCTTCATAGGCTTGAAAATGATGTTGGTATCACAGGAACTGCATTGGCCTGGTTCAGGTCTTATCTATCTGAACGTTATCAATTTGTATCAGTCAATGAAGAAGCATCATATAGATCAAAAGTACAATGTGGGGTACCACAAGGCTCAGTCCTTGGTCCCTTACTTTTCACACTATATATGCTACCGCTAGGCAATATCATTAAAAAGCATAGAGTTAGCTTCTACTGTTATGCTGATGATACACAACTTTATATCTCCTCTCAACCTGATAATATGTATAAATTTACTAAATTAACAGACTGTATAGCTGATATAAAAAATTGGATGACTAATAACTTTCTATTACTAAATTCAGATAAAACTGAGGTCTTGCTTATTGGACCCAAAAACCTCACACGAAAAAACCTAGAACACTGTCTAACCCCTGATGGATTCTTAGTTCAGTCCTCATCTTCAGTCAAAAATTTAGGGGTGATTTTTGATAGCAACCTGTCGTTTGAAGGCCAGATTTCAAGCATCTGTAAAACTGCATTTTTTCATCTTAAAAATGTTGCCAAACTTCGACATATGCTATCAGTGTCTGATGCGGAAAAGCTTATTCATGCTTTCATGACCTCTCGGTTAGACTATTGTAATGCATTATTAGGTGCTTGCCCTATTGGTCTAATTAACAAACTACAGCTAGTTCAAAATGCAGCTGCTAGAGTGCTTTCTAGAACAAAGAAATATGATCATATTACTCCAGTTCTTTCATCATTGCATTGGCTTCCTATTAAATATCGGATAAATTAAAAAAATTTATTGACTACCTACAAAGCCCTGAACGGCTTATCTCCCCAGTATTTGAGGGAGCTCCTGGTATATTATAGCCCCTCACGTCCACTACGCTCAATTAATTCTGGACAATTGATTATTCCCAGAATATCAAAATCAACTGTAATCGGTAGATCTTTCTCATATCTGGCACCTAAACTCTGGAACAGCCTTCCCAGCACAGTTCGGGAAGCAGACACACTCTGTCAGTTTAAAACTAGATTATAAAGACACATCTCTTTGCATTAGCATACACATAAAACACAAATGCTTTTGAAATACAAAACCTTAAAAGGATTGTTAGTCTGCATTATTTAGGGCAACCGGAGCCGGGAACACTTCCCAAAAGACATTATAATTTGAACGGCATCTGCGCTTATGTTAGTCTTTTTTTTATTCCCGAGGTTTCCATAATCCTGGACCAGGCCGTATTCTGAGCAGCTGCTGTGGTTGTCGTGGAGGAGTGGAGAGCATGAGTCTGATTCCTGTAAGACCCCAGTGACAGACGAGTCTTCGCATTATCCTGAAGGGCCAACCTGTACACTTGCCGGGGACCTCTCCCATCTGCAGCTTCTCCAAGATGGACGTCCAGCGTCCAGCCTCCGGCGCCTAGACTGCAGCTCTGCACAAGACGTTTGGCCATAGGAGAAATGGTCGTGCCCAACTGAGCCTGGTTTCTCTCGAGGTTTTTTTTTCCTTAACTTTCGCAAATTGGTGAAGTTCGTTCCTCGCCGCTGTCGCCACTGACTTGCATGGTTCGGGACCTGTGGAGCTGCGCATCGATGTTTATCAGTGTTTGGACTTTAAGCAGTGAAAATTAAACAACACTGAACTGAACTAAACTGAACTTAAACTCTGAAAACTGGACTGACACTGTTTCAATTCACTGCACTCTTCTATGTGAAGCTGCTTTGACACAATCTACATTGTAAAAGCGCTATAGAAATAAAGATGAATTGAATTGAAAATTGAATTGAATAATCAGTACAACTGTGGGCTGTTATACACGTGAGCTGCTATGCTGTGACCGCGGAAAGAGATTTAAAATTAAAGAGTTAGTAATTAATTTGATCGACAGAGTTTTATAGTCTTGATATGGGATTGTAAACAGTTATATAGAGTTAGAGATATATGTTAGCTGCGATGCTAACACAGTGAGCTCACGGTGGTAGTATTTAATATTTATGGAGTTAGTATTTAATATGATCGGCGGAGTTTGATCGCGACGACTAGTAATCAAATTAAAAATAAAAACTGTACTCAGCAGAGCAGGCAAGCTAAGCAGAGCAGGTGAGCTAAGCTACAGCTACACTTGGCTAGAGAGCAACAGGAAACAGGAGAGCAACAGGAAACAGGAGAGCCAACTGGAGAACATTGATACCAAATTCCGTTTACCGAAATATCACCAAATTTAACTCAGTGTTAAGTGTTGTGAAATTCGTGTCAATAGGCAAAACGTTTTTTGCTTACAGCACCAACAAATGCGCTGGTATAATGCCAAACTGCATCTGAGGCTGTCTCTCTGCAATGCTTAAATATATTGACACCCAACTTCAGGTTCATCATTGTCACCTAACACTGACGACAACACATCAAATTTGTAACTCTGCCACCGCTTTTGGCCTCTGGACTGCTTTGCTCATTCTGGCTCTTCACTGTTTTGCTCATTCTGCCTATGAAGTGCTTGGCCCCTTAATTGCTGCTTGCAGCTATATTTAGGGGCAAAGCAGCAAAGCTGCGAAGGCACCTATTGTTTCCGTTAGCGTTCCTATTATTATTATTCTTCTTCCTCTTCTTCGATTTGAATGGCAGCCCATATAACGTATGCGGGAAAGTTGTGTAATTTGGCACAATGACAGAAGGCAGTGTCAACATGAACCACAGCGAACCTGAAGTCCCTAACTCAAACTCTCTATCGCCAAAATTTCACTTATGTTTATTGTTATAACTTTTGAACCGAATGGGCTACAATCAAAAAAAAAAAATTCCCCTGAATCCTTGGCTCAGTCCGATTCAAACACATGTTTACTTAACTCTTTTAAAGAATAAAATATTCGTCATATTCCCTCCTCTTAAGAATTTCAGTCTTTATTTTCCTGTCTTTCACCCATAGTTGCAACTTCATGATTCAGCCCTAAGTTATACTTGTGACAAATATACTAATGACAAATATATGTCACAGTATTATCACAAATGACCAGATCATGGAATTGTACTTTGTACTTTTGAGTTCAATTAGTTCAGGGCTAGCCATTGTTTTCACCATCATATCATGATAACCAATCAATATACTGAGTCTATCAACATAAAAAAGAAATAAGCATAAAACTCTGATCTTCAGTTGACTTTGCTGCTCCTTGTTCCTCTTCCGAGCTATTAGACTACTCACAGTCTGGTTCATACTTGAGATTGAATTGTTTCTTTCTTGCCTGAAAAGTTGTTGATAGAGACGTATGGTTGAAAAAATCTGTAACCTGAAGCTGTGGTGATTATCATACTCAGGCATATTATCAGGATCACTCTTCCTGCCACACTTTGCACTTCATTGTTTAGAGATTTGGGATTTTCTGTTTCCTCTGTGGGCTGCACGGTGGCGCAGTGGATAGCACGTTCGCCTCACAGCAAGAAGGTCGCTGGTTCGAGCCTCGGCTGGGTCAGTTGGCGTTATTGTGTGGAGTTTGCACGTTCTCCCCGTGTTGGCGTGGGTTTCCTCCGGGTGCTCCGGTTTCCCCCACAGGTCCAAAAACATGTGGTATAGGTGAATTGGGTAAGCTAAAATTGTCCGTAGTGTATGTGTGTGAATGAGTGTGTATGGATGTTTCCCAGTGATGGGTTGCAGTTGGAAGGGCATCCGCTGCGTAAAACATATGCTGGATAAGTTGGCGGTTCATTCCGCTGTGGCAACCCCAGATTAATAAAGGGACTAAGCTGAAAAGAAAATGAATGAATGAATGAATGGTTCCTGTTTAGCTTTCTCTTGCTGGAGTTTTTTCCTTTGGCACCATTGTGCAGTGGTTCCGATGGTACCCAGTTAATGGCATCCCCTTTGGCAGCTGTTGGATTTGTCCTCACATCCAGATATGGTGTTTCTTCCTGAGCTCACTCCACTTTCTCCCGAGCACCCTTAGATACACACTATCACCTGGAACAAATAGACCTCCATCTCTGCTTCCCCTGCTCCCTTCTGGTTTCCTGTACAGATATTGCTTTGCATATGGCAGTTAGTTTCTTCATTCATTCATTCATTCATTTTCTTTTCGGCTTAGTCCCTTTATTAATCTGGGGTCGCCACAGCGGGATGAACCGCCAACTTATCCAGCATATGTTTTACGCAGCGGATGCCCTTTCAGCTGCAACCCATCACTGGGAAACATTCATACACACTCATTCACACACATACACTACTGGCAATTTTAGCTTACCCAATTCACCTATACCGCATGTCTTTGGACTTGTGGGGGAAACCAGAGCACCCGGAGGAAACCCACGCGAACACGGGGAGAACATGCAAACTCCACACAGAAACACCAACTGACCCAGCTGAGGCTCGAACCAGCGACCTTCTTGCTGTGAGGCGAACGTGCTACCCACTGCGCCACCGCGTCGCCCCTAGTTTCTTCATAAAAGACCAAAATTCTTCTTTCCAATGGATTAGACATCTTTGTGTAACATTCCAAAAGGTGAAATGTAGGGTTATATGCAAGGTTATATGCAAGGGTCAACCCAGTAGCACTTCATGCAGTGTTAGATGCCTGTTTCTGTTTCCATGCAATCACCTATTAATGCAAGAGGTAACACATCAATCCAATTAAGTTTATTACTTAAAACCATCTTGTTAAACTAGGCCTTGATGGATCATCTTCAGCTCTTTCAGCCTTTTTTTTTTACAATTGTGTATGATCAATGCACAATTTTCTTGATTTCCAATTCTTATTTCATTCAAATTAACCTTAATCATTCTAATTCCTTTATAAATGCAGACACATTATTAACTTATTTTTGAGGTTATTTCAAACCTGGGACTTACTTCTCATGTCTTAAATGTAATAACTGTTCCTACTTCCCTGCTTTACTGCTGGAATCACCCAAAAGCGTGTATCTCTTGCCCTAAACTGATTTTATCATATCACAAACTCCATTATCAAGTGCTTAAATATTCTTTAGGTCTATTACTGTTCTTATATTTTGCACAGATGTCACATGTGGACAGCAATTCACTGATTATAGCATTCAAATAAGGAGATCACTATCCTTGCTGTCAAATTTTTCCTTACCACTTCACTCTTGATTCAAACCATGTACATCTGCAATGCCAATATTTAGAAATGCTGTTGACTCAACAATCTGTACTTCATATGTATGCCAAAAATCTTATATGTCTCTATTGCTCCTCTCTGATGCTACATAGATTGTTCATAGTGACCAGTTTGCTGTTTAATTTACACTATCATCTAATTGAGGCTGTGACTCTATAAGTACTAGTGTTAGAACTGCTATATTATTTCCTTTAAAGAAAAAACAATTTCTTATTAATCATCTTAAATTATTACAATATTGCATCTGGATTTCATGTTAATGGCATGCCTAATTTTCAACATAGTCTTCCTATGTTGTAATTTCTCTACTCTTTTTATTGTATAATCCTCTATCTAGTCATCATCATATGTTTCGTTATTTGTGACAATGGTGTTTTATTTATGTCTTTTACTTGGGCAAGAGCTATATGGAACTGCAGATAACTAAATCCTACATGTTATAACAATATCCATCACTAAATCTTCTAAACCCTTTTAAACCCCTTTGGGCTATCTTTACTTTTTATCAGCCTATGTAATATAAGTGTAACCTCCTCTGGTAATTGTCCAAAATATGCTGAACAGAAATCAATTACTTTAAAATATTTGCCATCAGGAGGAACATATTTCAGTACAGTGTGTGTTAGAAACCTCTGCTGAAAAATCCTATATTGGTCTTAAATCATAAACTATACACAATCTCATTTTGTCTGTTTTGATTAATGCCATAATTAAAAATTGTATTTAAATTCAATTCAAATTAAATACATTTTTATTAGTCACCTACATGATCAGAACTGATTTGACATTGATTTTACATAGAAATTAAGAAAGGACATAGCTAGATTTTTTTTTTTATTAATTGCTCCTACGTTATACCTCTTTTAGTATCTAGTGAGCAGACCTGCATCTTGTTTATTTTAATCCTCACTAGCTGTGGCTAATTTTGTCTGCCTCTAGGTCCTGAAATGATAATCATTATTAAAATTTGACACCTAAATAATTTCATTTGTGAGCTAGTTCTCAATTTGCATTTTATATTAATTAGCGTTTTTCACTTTCAGCTCCTAATTCCTTCCTGCTCTCACATCAACCTGGTTATGAAAACATTTTTGTTGCAATTTTTTACAAGTTAAAATCACTTATTTCTTTATAGGTTCCTTTCTGTCTGTTCTGATTTTTCAGAACAGAGTATTAGTCCTTAATACGTTTTGCTTTTAATTATTTCTTACTATATGGTTATATGTGAAACAAAGTCTGTTTTCTTAAACACTTTTCTCTTTCAATATTTCTAATGCCCTATTATGTACTGTGAGTTCATTTAAATGTTTTGTGCTTTATTCTCTTTTTTAAGTATAATTCACTTGTCTTGGTCTTTAAGTCTTTCATATTTATATTTTTTTCAAATCTTGATTTAGATTATTCAAAATAAGATTATGCTAAGGTAATTCCTTTATTTTTGCTTAAATATTTAATTCCATCAAAATTTCTAATCCAAATTATTTCTTGAGTTATCAACAGCTTTTCTTTTTTTTTTTTTTATCACCACCATGCTTTGTACTTCACCCTATATCATGTTCAAGGACCTCTATGCGTAAACCTATGAAAATTAACCAAAATTATTTAACTATCACTTCAACATTACACATTAAAGTTTCATTGTACATTTTCATATAAAATTTTTCTTACAATTTACATGATACTTTTCTTTCTATCAAATTGACAGGAATCTGATTTGATACAAGAATGGGTAGTTACACTTTTGTTCTTAATTTGCCCACTGAGTGGTCACATTGTATTTAATTTGGACTATATGTCTGCTGCTTTAAGGTGGCCTGTCAGACTCTCCCTCCTCGCACCCCGAGAAGACAGCTGGTTCATAGATTGGTGCTGGTCTTTTCTGTGGTGTCCAGGGCCACAGCTTCCCCCTCTCTCTCTTAGTGCTGGCTTCTTTTCTTTCATTCAGCTGATGCAAATGTCTGGTGGAGCACTTTTTCTTCTTGATCATTTCATCGTTCTCTTGTTTGCCTCTTATTAGTGTCTCTGAACATAAGTAGCCTTTTCAGTCCTCAGTGTCATGTCACAAGTGTCCACAGCCAACAGTTTGTCCATTGTGTTTTTCAACCACCTTTCCATTTCCCAGTGCACTCAGAGATGTCTGGTAGGTAAGAGACTACAGTCCCCCAAAGTCCATTACTATGTCTTCTTAATTAATGAATACAAAATTTTGCTCATGACCTAATAAGTCTTTTTCTTCTTTCCCATTTTTCCTCCATCAAATGAAGACTCCTCCCATCTATTGTCTCCTCTTGGCTGTTTAACAGCTTATTTTTCTTTATTTCTAAATACTTTTTGTAATTAATTTCTTTAGCTTTAGATTGTGCTTTACTTTACATTTCTCCTTATCTACGCTAGTGTTTCTTTACTAGCTGGTCCTTTTTACATCGTATTTTAATTTCTCTAACATTTTCCATACTCAGTTTCTATTTTCTCAATGCTTGCATCAAATGTTCCTTCCGTTTGCCATTTGTCATTATTTTATCTTTAATTTTCTCTGCCACATATTTGAGTATTCTCATTTCCATAGCCGTTTTTCCATACCTGTTTTAATTCAACAGTACTATAGGTTACAATCATTACTGCTATAGCCCAGGGTTCATATTATTAATTAAACTCACATATTTACTAAAACCATTTTTCACTTTTGAAATGCAATGCTTAATTGCCAATTACCTTCTTACTCCATATGATTTTATAACTCACTCTATCATGTTCTTTAACATTTACCCAGCTTCTATCATTTTCATCTGAATCACTGTGCTTTACTACAAATAGATAACTCAGATAACAGTATGTAGCTGACTTTGAGACAGATGACAACAGCCAGCCTAAGCCACATCATTTTTATTGCATTTTTATTTATCCTCTAAAGTCAATTCTTACTTTCTTCAGAATTTTACTTTTTTTATTTATTCTTTATCTGCCTGTTTAATATACCCATATTTTAAACATTTCTTTTTTTTATCTATTAAACAGTGTTTGGACTTATTGTTTCTCAGTTTTTTTTCATTAACTTGGTTAAACCTTAGGTCTGCACTAATGTTTTTCAATTGAAGTAATTAATATAGACAATTTTATGATTGTAATTATGAAATTGTGTATTTCTATTATTGATGTGATATATATATATATATATATATATGTCACAAACAAAAGCAAGCGGGATCCAATTGCAAGTAAAAAGGTTTATTGACAAGTTGCTCGGTACAATAAACAGGTAGCGTTCGATAACACACATACAGCCAGACAAGACAGCAAGGCAAAACCTGAGGAAACAGGAATAAACACATGAATGGACTGAATGCTGAGGACTAGCAAACGGGGTCCTTAAATAGCCAGTCTTAACAGGCTGCAGCTGTGGCTGCTGATGAGTCAGCTGGCTATCCGCACACTGTCAGGGTAAAGGTAAACAAACACACCCACTAAACGAACACAACAGAATGAGAACACAGATCCATGTACCGTAACAGTACCCCTCCTTCTAAGAGCATCTCCTGACACTTCCAGGGGAGCTTACCTGGCGATTGTAATCATCGATAAGGGAGTGATCCGATATGTCTCTCGCAGGTACCCAAATTCTCTCCTCTGGGCCTTCCCAGCCCACCAAGTACTGGAATCCACGCCCCCTCCTTCTCGAGTCCAGAATGCATTTAACCAAATAAACGGTTCCCCATTTACGAGACGTGTCGAGCCATGTGGGGGGTGGGGTGGAGACAGTTTAAGTTGGACTGCCACTGAACTAATGATTTTAGTGACAGTAAATGGGCCTATAAATTTAGGAGCGAGCTTATTACAAATAAGCTAAACAAATAATCCCAAGAGAGTTGCTGGCTCCAGGAGGATGGATTCTGAGAAGCCAAACATCGTAATGTACGCTCCAGATCCTGGTTGGCTCTCTCCGTTTGACCATTACTCTGTGGATGGAAACCAGAAGAAAGACTAACCGTGGCCCCTAACAAATGACAGAACTCCTAACAGAATTTGGAGATAAACTGAGGTCCCCTGTCAGAAACCACGTCTTTCGGGAAGCCATAAATGCAAAAGACATGGTCGATGACAGCAACCGCTGTTTCTTTGGCTGAGGGTAATTTGAGCAGAGCTATAAAATGTGCTGCTTTCGAGAACCGGTCCACTACGGTCAAAATAACCATATTACCACTAGGGGGTGGGAGTCCAGTGAAAAAATCTAGCGCTATATGGGAACAGGGTCTCGAAGGCACTGACAGCTGTTGAAGGAACCCAGCGGGCGGACGATTTGAAGTCTTAGAAACAGCGCAAACGAAACAAGCAAAACAAAATTGTGTACATCACGAGCCATAAGTGGCCACCAGAATCCTTGTTTAATCAGGGATACAGTACGATTCACACCTTGGTGACACACTAATCTGGAAGAAAGACCCCACCGGATAACGTCGGACCGTAAAAACTCGGACACGAATAACCGACCCGATGGACACTCGGACGGAGGCGTTACCCCTTCAAAAGCTGTGCGAACCCTCGACTCGATCTGCCAAGAAACAGCAGAGATGACCATTCTGCTGGGAATGATGGACTTGGAAGTCAAAAAGGGTCAGAAATACGAAAAAGCGCATCAGGCTTGATGCTTTTAGAGCCTGGAATGGGAAAATAAAAAAATCATGCCCACCATGCCTGCCTCGAGTTAAATTTTTTAGTGGTCTCGATATACTCCAAATTCTTGTGATCGGTCCAAACTATGAAAGGAACCCCCGAACCCTCCAACCATTGTCGCCACTCTTCTAGTGCCAGCCTGACTGCCAGCAACTCTCTAATTACCAATATCATAATTACGTTCGGCATTAGTGAGACGATAAGAAAAATACACGCAGGGGATGTACCTTGTTGTCCGAGGAAGAGCGCTGGACAAATGGCACCGACCTATACCTCTAATGCGTCAACCTCCACCTCAAACTGCCTGGATAGATCAGGGCGACCAGGATGGGTGCTGAAACAAAACAGCTTCTCAGATTAGAAAACGCCGTTTGAGCGGTGCTAGACCACCTGAACTGTGTTTTGGTGGATGTTAATGCAGTCAGAGGTGCAGCCAGTTGGCTGAAATTGCTAATAAAACACAGGTAAAAAATTAGCAAAGCCCAGAAACCTCTGCAGGGCCTTGCGGGATTCTGGGGTTGGCCAATCTACCACAGCCTGGGTCTTCTCTGGATCCATGCGCATTCCCTAGACCGACACGATATGCCCTAGAAAGGAAACAGACTGTGCATGAAATATGCATTTTTCTGCCTTGACACAAAGACCACTCTTGATTCTCTAACAGCCTCTGAAGCACTCGCCTGATGTAGTGCACATGTTCCTGGAGAGAAGATAAAAATATCTGTCCTCCAGGTAGACATAAATGAACTTATCTATCATGTCTCTCAACACGTCATTGACGAATGCTTGGAAGACTGCAGGAGCGTTGGACAGCCCGAAGGGAAGGACACAATATTCAAAGTGCCCCCTGGGTGTATTAAAGGCAGTCTTCCATTCTCTAATGCGAACCAAATGATACGCATTGCAGAGATCCAGTTTTGTAAAAAAGGCCACTCCCTGCAGGCGCTCGAAGAGGGGCAAATGATCTTGGCTGCTAGAGAATCAGAAATATATTTCTCCATAGCCTCCCTCTCTGGAACAGAAAGCAAATAAAGCCAGACGTACCTGGCAATAACTCTAAAGCACAGTCATAGGGACGATGAGGAGGTAGAGAAGCAGCTCGAGACTTACTGAACAATCTCTTCAGGTCTGAGTACTCTGGTGGCATGTTAGATAAATCCATGCTCTCATCTTGAAATGTTAGAATGAGCAGACAAAAGACAAGATGAAAGACAACTTTCACTCTAAAAAATAACAGAGTTACTCTTTCAATCAATCTGCGGATTGTGAAGCATCATCCAGGGATGTCTGAGGACCAGAGGAGTGATAGGGGATTCTGTAAAAAAAAAAAAAAAAAGAATATTTTCAGAATGATTACCCAATGTATTGAGTCTGATAGAGTCAGTGAAATGGTTAATAGAAGAAAGGGGTGCACTGCTGAGGGCCTGGACAGAGACAGGTTTGGAAAGAGGAATCAGAAGAAATTTGAGTTTTTTGGCTAACCCAGAGTCAATAAAATTCCCCTCCGCCCATGAGTCAATGCGTGCATGAGTCCCAAATATCTCACCCGAATACTCCAGCCTGACCTCCAGAAGCATCACTGCAAGAGAGGTTGTGGTTAATGTGACCCCGCCTGTCAGTAACCCTTTACCTACTGACGGATTGGCTTTTACTGTACAATGGGCTGCCAGGTGTCCAGAACTCCCACAATATAGGGAAAGACCCAGACTGCGGCGTCTATTCCTCTCTGCCTGTGACAACCTGGACCGACCCATCTGCATGGGCTGTTCCTCGAAAACGGGTGCTTCAAAGGGAATGAGTGACGTCTTCAGCTGGAATTCCACAGTAAGAGGTGTGGCAAACAGTGATACGGTTGTGTTGTGATCCGCCAGACCATAAAAGAGCATGTCCCACTAAGCCACTGCATTCCACTGACACTCCACCACCAGCGTTCGAAACTCAACGGAATAATCAGCCACACTTGATTCCCCTGATGTAGCCCCCACTAGCAACCGAGCTGCCTCTCTGCCCACCGCAGCTCGATCAAAAACCCTCTTTAATTCCGCCGAAAAGACTGGGTAAGCTGAATTGTCCGTAGTGTATGAGTGTGTGTGAATAAGAGTGTATGGGTGTTTCCCAGTGATGGGTTGCAGCTGGAAGAGCATCCGCTGAATAAAACATATGCTGGATAAGTTGGCAGTTAATTCCGCTGTGGCGACCCCTGATTAATAAAGGGACTAAGCCAAAAAGAAAATGAATGAATGAATGAATTCCGCCAAATAGGCTGTGAAAGAGGAACAGTAAGGAAATTTGTTCTCCCAGACCGCCGTACCCCACAGGGCTGCTTTGTCATTGAGCAGCCTAATGACAAATGCGACCGTAGAAGCTTCTGTAGGAAATGATGAGGGCTACAGAGACATATATAGTGAGAATTTAGCCAGGAAACAATGGCAAAGTTCGGGCTCACCAGAGTAAAAGGCTGGCATGGGCAGTCGGGGCTCTATTGACCTTTGCGCTGGTTCGGCTGTCGACCCAGTGGCTATGGAGGATTCCACAGGAGGTGTGTTCTCGGCTTGAAGGAGTTGAACATGTGAGGTGAGATCAGATACTTGTTTGACAAGTGTCGTTAACGTCTGGTTAGTGCTGAGCATGTGTGCTTCCGCTTGATCCAAATGAGCATTGGCGTGGATGAGGAATTCTCTGAGATCGGGCATACTTGCTGGATCCATGAAGATTCAGTCCGTTCTGTCACAAACAAAAGTAAGCGGGATACAATTGGTAAAAAAATGGTAAAAAGGTTAATTGACAAGTTGCTCAGTACAATAAACAGGGCAGATGATACACTGAAAAAAATGTTTTTTTGGCCCTGTAATTATTATTTCAATTATCTATATAAATGCTACAAAAAAAATACCAATTCAGTGCTATTACTTTAAAATAGCAGTTTTTTATGTAGTGCATTACTTGGTGATTGTTTGTAATTATGTGTCCTCAGTTTTGTATGTAAATTAAATCATTCGATCCAAGTAATATTTACTAAACCAGTTCATTGGCTTAATTAGTTGATATTTCCAATTAAAATGTAATGAAGTGACATCAGTGAATCTGGAAACCTTCTCTGCATTCGGAGCATGACGTCAAAGCCCCTCCCCACATTTGAGCGGTCTTTCTCAGACATGTACCAGACAGTCCATTTCGACGGTTGGCAGACTTGTTGACGCAAACGGGAAGAAGTGAATATGGAACCATGAAGGTAAGTTTTAAGTGAAACAAACTTTGTACGCTCCTTTTGGCTCACCTACTTAAGTTAGTTTCTCCGCACTGAAAGCAGCGGCGCTTGCTGCGCTAGCAAATAATGTTTTTTCCTGCTAGCTAACTAACTTGCTAACTAACTTTGCTGGCAGAAGGTATGTCCAGAATTTCCCACACCACTTTACAGCTTAGACGGCCGCCTAAACAACACTAAAAATGTATAAATAAAATAAAACTAAAAAATAATATGTAATATATTAGGGTTGGACGTTGTCGACCAATTTGGCATCGTACGATGTCTAATGTGAAACATCGCGATGGACGATGGCGAGTGCATAACATTTCATCACATTTGTGCGAGTGCATAAATTGTTGCCGTGCGACCCGTTTTCACTGCAAACTCCTCACCGCGTGCGCGGATTTAGGAGACATTTATGCAAAATGCATCTTTGCACCTAAAAACGCCAAACGCAGCGCTCAGGAACATATTAAAACAGTTGTTATGTGAACTTGCTGAAGTAAAAAAAGCCCGCAATGCTTGGCCCGCCTTTGTGTTCTTCTTATTGGCCCACTGCTCTAGAACTGAACGTGAATGGATTGGTTAATATCAGCTGTCAATCACTCAGTCAATGCCTTCTGCCTTCAGATGACAGGAGCTACAATCGCGAAAATGTGAAGCGCTGAAGATGAGAGAATTAAAATAACACTGACAGATTTTGTTTTAGAAACCACCTAAAGTTACTAATAATGGCACATCTTATTAGTGATCATGTGCTGAATGTTAATCCACCATTTACAATTTTCCAAGAGTGGATCAAAGACTTCCAGTGGCTTTAAGTCCGCTATGAAAATGACCAAAGCCATTCACTGTAAAGTCTGTGGGACGGGGTTTGCACTTTGCAGGTAACAGCGTTTGCCACTGAATCTACACATTTTAAGCGCGAGAGGTACTGTATAATCCTTCATTTAATCCTCACGATGCTGTCAGCCATGCAAGCGGCAGCTATATGTAAAATTTACCACAGCTCATGAAAAGACCGTTATTGCTATTAAGATGACATGCGAATAATAAGTTATATATCAATATAAATGTGGGGCGGGGCGATGGATTGCGATGCCGGTGTGGTGAGAAATCGAGTCCCCCCTGACAATTGGGTCCTGGGTGATCCTATTGGCTCACTGTATTTATCTGTGTTGCGGTGCTTAGGGTGTCCGGGCACTGCTGGAGATCAGGTGTTAATCCAGGGACCCCTAGAGTGCTTCTACTACCCCGGAAAAGGTGACCATATCCCGGCCTGGTCCCTGGGCGAGAGTCCCCTGGAAGTCGATCCGGGGGGGGGGGTGGCGTGCCATTCAAACCAAGCCCAGAAATGGTGGCTGGTCCCTGGGCGAGCTGGCTCGGGTGAGAGCCAGTGGTCTAGCAAGGGGAATGGTGGGTCTTTTTCCACCACCGAGCGTCACACAATCTCCCTCTTGGGGGATGGTGGGTTCGCTCTCGGGAACGAAGTGACACAACTTTCACCGCTTGAGTTGTTCATCCAGGCTCAAAACGCCCAGGCTGTGCTCGCCGAAGGCCCTTCGTTCCGGGCTTAGGTGCCGGGACGTCCCGTGCCTGGAGGTACGTTTTGGACCCGTTTATCTCTGACCTGCCGTCAGGTTTTCGACAAACGCATGAAAACGCGGACTTAGGTTTTGGCGGTCTTCCACACTAAGACTCCCAGATAAGCGAGTTGGCCGGGAACAGAGTGACCTAGCCCCGCCTATAATGGTGGAGGCACATGCATGG
>CAIGQV010000641.1:22147263-22157774 GCA_903798115.1 Danio jaintianensis | reverse complement strand
ATATATATATATATATATGGCACTGGTGGGAGGCATGCGGTGTGACAATATACAGCCATATAGCACTGCTATACACGAGTGTGATATTGCGTTTATACAACAGTTCGATGGCTGTGACGAGGCGTGATGGAATATAGGTCACAAAAATATGGGAGAGCCGCAATAGCTTATGTGCAAAATGTTAATTTATTGACAGTGTCCGTTCCTCTTTACAGTCCATCCAAAAATGCTCATAAATATGTACAAATGATGTCCATGAAAAAATAAATAAATTGGATATCAGGAAAATATTAATAACAAAAAAATCTCAAAACAAACAAACAAGATAATAAATTGTAGAATTTACCGCACAACCTGCTGTTCAACCTTCCACAAAATGGTACTGCACACTAGCACTATTTGCCTCCAACTGCAAAAAAGTTTTCTCCAAACGTAATGCCTGGCATTCACTCTAAAGAGTTAAATTTTAGTCTCATCAGACCAGAGAATTTTGTTTCAGATGCCTTTTGACAAATTCCAGGTGGGCTGCTATGTGCCCTTTACTAAGGAGTGGCTTCCGTCTGGCCACTCTACCATACAGGCCTGATTGGTGGATTGCTGCACTGATGGTTGTCCTTCTGTAAGGTTCCCCTCTCTCCACAGAAGAACACTGGAGCTCAGACAGAGTGACCATCGGGTCATTGATCACCTCCTTGACTAAGGCCCTTCACCCCCGATCACTCAGCTTAGATGGCCGGCCAGCTCCAGGAAGAGTCCTGGTGGTTCCAAACATTTTCCACTTACGGATGATGGAGGCCAATGTGCATATTGGAACTTTCAGAGCAGCAGAAACTTTTCTGTAACCTTCCCCAGCCTAGTGCCTCGAGACAATCCTGTCTCGGAGGTCTACAGACAATTCTTTTGTCCTCAAGCTTGGTTTGTGCTTTGACATGCACTGTCAACCCTGGGACCTTACATAGACAGGTGTATGCCTTTTCAAATCATGTCCAATCAACTGAATTTACCAGAGGTGAACTTCAATTAAGCTGCTGAGACATCTCAAGAATGATCAGTGGAAACAGAATATACCTAAACTCAATTTAGAGCTTCACGGCAAAGCCTGTGAATACTTATGTACATGTGATTTTTCAGGTTTTTTATTTTTAATAAATTTGCAACAATTAAAAAAATATATTAGTGTATATTAGTATTGTGTGTAGAATTTTGAGGAAATAAATGAATTTAATCCATTTTGGAAAAAGGCTGTAACATAAAAAAATGTGGAAAAAGTGAAGCGCTATGAATACTTTCCGGATGCACTGTAGATGATCACATACATAACAATCCAGATAATCTCCAGTATCATAACAGGTGTATTTATTAATAATAATAATAATAATAAAACATCATATTGATCAATACATGTGTCATTTCATGTATTTTCCTATTACTCTGGTTTTGTATTCCCAGCTCTCCCCCAAAACAGGCAACATTAAGACAGTCCAGTTACCGGAGTGGCACTTTACACAATGGGGGGGGATCTCCTCATCCACCACCAGTGTGCAGCATCCACCTGGCGCATATTGCGCCAGACCGCACACCAGCTGATTGGTGGAGAGGAGACAGAGTGATGAAGCCAATTGTCATATGGGGATGATTAGGAGGCCATGATGGACAGAGGTCAGTGGGCAGATTTGGCTGAGATTTTTAACAACCACAGAGAGTCAGGACCTCGGTTTAACGTCTCATCCGAAAGACGGTGCTCAATGAACAGTATAGAGTCCCCATCAATATACTGGGGCATTAGGACCCACACAGAAAGCTGTGTGTGAGCGCCCCCTGTTGGCCTCACTAACACCACTTTCGGCAACAACCTAGCTTTCCCATGTGGTCTCCCATCCAGGTACTGACCGGGCGCAGCTTGCTTAGCTTCAGTGGGCGACCGTGTGAGAGTTGCAGAGTGATAGCTGCCGGCGCAGCCCACTACCAAAGTTTGCCAGTTGCTTCCGGTAACCTGGACTGCAACACCACACAAACAAACAACGAAAGATGAGACATGAAACTTGCAGATAAGTTCAATAAATATTTATGTGTAACCTATTTGGTGTCTGTGTGTTCATTGGGGGTATCAACAGATGTGGTGACGAGTGAATGTATGTGTGTGCGTTATATATGTAACGGTAATATTATTCCAAACTTCGTGTGCACCCAAGGGTTGGGATTTGCAGAATCACTGATGGATATTATACTGTGTAAATGAAATGACATACTGTCAAGATCATGACAGAGCCCTCTGTCACAACAGCATAATCGTGTATATAGAAAAGTATATCAAAATCCTTCTAAAAATCCTACTTTCCTCCGCCATTCACATCTGCACCTGACATCAGAACAGCAAAAGCCATTGTTAATTCACAAACGTGACTTTAGAGCTAGTATTTGAATGATTCTCTAGCGTAATGTCTAAAGTGATGACAAAACAGGTGATTTTGCTCACATTTTAACATTATAAGGCTGAACGGCATGAAATGCCATCAGTCTAGAGGCATTTTCCAGTATTTCTCTGTTGCAATTGGGATATCACAATAATTTACCCCAAAAAAGCCAAAGCAACGCAATCACTACCAGATTACTGTTGCGTTAAGCAAAAAAAAAAAAAAAAAAACACTAAACACATGCAGGCATTTTTTTTCTTTCTTTTTACTGAACTAGTCTGCAGTAACGAAAACAGTAGATTCATTAGAAACAAACAGATGGCCAACCAAAAGGTAACTCAGGGTTATACAAGGGTTATACATTCCTGATATGAGTCCCATCTCACACTCAATACACTACAATTACTATGGTATAAATACAGCACTGCAACATAAAAAAGAGATCGACTTAGAATGTCACTCACCAATTTTATAATGTTTTGATCAGTTGTAGTTTGAAAATATGCCAATCCTTTCCCCTCTAAGTGCTTATTATGCGGCCTCTGTCGCCATCTTGTGGATGGATGTCAACCATCTTTGCTCTGCTCAATGACAGGCTGATGGATGCCGATGCACAGTATCTCAGAAATTATAAATATTTAAAAATAGGCACTATCCTTATAAATAAACTGCATAGATGCAATCTAAACAACTACTGTCATGATCGCTGGTGAACTACAATTCATCATGAACTACAAATCATCACAAACTACAATTCCCATCATTCCGCCACACACACCCGGTTTCCACTTCCACTCATCACACACACAGCTGCATCCGATCACTACTCATTGTTTGGACTATTTATACACCCTGCACCCGTCTAGTCTTTGCTCAGTCGTTTGTTATTCTCAGTCGTTGTTGTTTTTGTATGGTATTGTATAGTTTGTTATTTGCTCATGTTTTGTCTTAGTTCAAGTTTTGTTATTTTGTTACTTTGTTTGCACGATGTCCTGTTTTTGTATGACAACTCATCAATAAATGCACATGGATCCTACCCAACTCTTGTCCCGTCTGCAATACCTCCCAGTAACGTGACAACTACATTCTCGCCTAAAAAAGCCTCAAAAGTACATTGTTGTCCAACAGCTGCAATATTTGTCAAACTGTAATGAGTTTGTTGATCTGCTGTCACTCTATGTGGGCGGAGAAAAAAACAAAAGGGTGAGGAGTTCCGATATTGCAGCATATCGCACAGCTATCAGCCAATTAAATTCGAGAACCAGACAGAACTGTTGTATATATATGTATGAATGCTTAGGTAAAGATCAACATAAGAGTAATGTTTAGTCTTTATATTCTCTGCACAATATCTTGGGTAAACTAGAGGTGGTTTGGAAAGTGAAATATGCATAGGAAAATATTTAATACTTTTAAATATAAAAACAGCTTAACTGTAATGTAATGTGTATTTTATATAGCGCATTTATCGTGTTATCATGTGGTCTCCCATCCAGGTACTGACCAGGCTCAGCCCTGCTTAGCTTCAGTGAGTAACCATTCTTGGGCTGCAGGGTGATATGGCTGTGGCCAACTGTAGACTATGACTATGCAAATGCTGTTCACACAATGGGTGACATCCTACAGTGAGCACCCCAAAGGGTCATTCAATCACAATTCTGTATTTAAAGGCGGCATCTTTTCAATCCTGCCTTCCAGGGAAAGTGTGGTTTCCAAAAAGAGTGGTTTGCAAAAGGTTGCTTGTGGGTGGTTGAAAGTTGCTTAAGTCGCTGCTTGAAAAGTAGATGAAAACAGTCATTGTGCAAGCATTACACTACTGAATGTCTACAAGGAGAAACATAGAAGCCTGTGAATGAACTTGGGAAGTTGAGCAACTAATGCAACCAACATACGCCTCCCAATCTTTAGCATCAGTAACTCTTTCTAAAGGATTCTCTGCATGTCCCAGGTTATCCAAATTGCTCAAAACCTCAGAACTTTTCAGAGCTTTGCTGCATGTTCCAGCAAGGATTTTCATGGTGTTTGGATTCACAGTATTTTAAGACTGCTAAAACAAAGCTTAAGGACCGCCACCTCCAGAAATCTGTGTGATCCAGATTTGAGGACCTCTACCTTCAAGGATTAAGACGTCGGTGTGTTCCCGACATCAGGACCCCCACCTCCAAAAAACTGCAATCCGCGCGTTGCAGATTAGGCAGATTTTCTCTTCTTAAAGTGCAAGAGACCCATGTCTGCTTATTCCATGCATCAAGACCTTCAGAATGATCCAGCTTCTTCCAACCAGAGCATCAACAGCAGAAGCGTAAATATATCACTTTCCAAACCTCTATCTGAGACCTTGGCAAAGTGTGTTTCAGTACAAGATATTCTAATTAGATGTTTATAACTGATATTCATTAAAAACAAAAACTTCCTCAGTTGTTAGTTATTTTACAATAAGGTTTACCTTATCAGACTCTAGCTTGTCTTTAGAAAAGTTATCAGAGTAATTCAACACAATCCTCAACTTAATCACCTTCATGATTCATGCCTACGCACTTCATTTATTGTACATTTAGTAATTTTAGTTACCCTACTTTAATCTTTTGTTAATGATTGTTACTTATTGCCACAGTGAAAACTGTGGCTGGTGCCCCGTTTAAAAGGAGGTATTTATTAAATGAGTGAGGAGTGACCAAAATCTCAATATTAATATTAATACTAATGCTAATTAAAATATTTGAGTCAAACAAAAAAAATTATCACTACATTATTTGGTGCACTGCGTGAGGCTAAAATATCAATATTAATATCAATACCAAAATATTGATGTTAATATTTGTGATAAATTCAAAATAACACAGAATTTTGAAAATTAACACAGCTGGAAAAATATTCTTTCCATCTAGGACAACAAGGTGTTGCATGACTAACTTAGATAAAGTACCTGACCCTTGTTTAACTGTAATTGGTGTTCTAGTTATGTGTACATGAGAAACTATTAATTGTGACTAAACCAAAATGAATATGAAAGAGTAGTCAGAAATATCTATATTAATGGTCATGACTGGAAGAAATATTGCTTTTAATTCAAGGGTGTACATATAAGAGGACTAATCAACATACTTTAGAATGAGCAAGCGGGAGCTGCCAATTATAAATTATAGACCCATTTCAAACCTGCCTTTTCTATCAAAGATACAAGCAAAAGTCGTATCTGCTCAACTATGTTTCTTCCTAAAGAAAAACAATATTTGTGAAAAAATCCAATCTGGATTTAGAGCATTTCATAGCACAGAAACAGCGCTCCTTAGAGTTACAAATGACCTGCTCCTGCTGTCTGATTGTGGTTGCATTTCTCTCTTAGTGTTATTGGACCACAGTGCTGCATTTGATACAATCGATCATACCCATTCTCCTTGATAGGCTTGAAAATTATGTTGGTATTACAGGAAATGCATTAATCTGTATCAGTTAATGAAGAGGCATCATACCGATCAAAAGTACACTGTGGGGTACAACAAGGCTCAGTTTATGGTTCCTTACTTTTCACACTATATATGCTACCGCTAGGCAATATCATTAAAAACATGCAGTTAGAGAATGATCATATTACTCCAGTTCTTTCATTATTGCATTGGCTCACTATTAAATATTGTATTAATGTTACACTTTTATTGACTACCTACAAAGCCCTGAATGGCTTAGCTATCCAGTATTTGAGGATGGATTTGCTCTTCAGTGTTTGGACTTTCAGCAATAAAAATTAAACTACATTGAACTGAAGTAAACTGAACTTCAACTTTGAAAACTGGACTAAGACTGTTTCAATTTACTAGAACTTCTATGTTAAGCTGCTTTGACACAATCTACATTGTAAAAGCACTATAGAAATAAACATGAATTGAATTGAATTGAAAAAGCGCATCCAAGAAAGGTCTAGTCCTTTAGCAGCAAAGATGGGCAGAGGATCGCCAGTTTCCCAACAAATATGTGAGAAAATGATTGAAATGTTTAAAAACAATGTCCCTCAAAGAAAGATAGACATTTGGATATTTCACCTTCCACAGTGCATAACATCGTTAAAAGATTCAAGGAATCAGGAGAAATTTCCTCAGGCAGCACTGCATCAAGAATCATCATTCATCTACACTGTAAATAATTGCTGTTAAAAAAATGGTCAGATTCTACAGTAAAATACTGTTTTTTCACTAAAACAGTAATATTCTGGGTAATATTTTTGTTTTCGAGAAAGTAACCAACAGCAGTAAACTGTGAAGTAACAGAGCTCAGAGTCGACATTTGAAGTCTGTGTTTGAAATCACACTTTGTGCCCTTGTTCACTATTATGTACACTAGTTCACTAATATAGTTCACTTGACAGAGTTAATGAGCACAAATGAGTGAATTCAGACATTGATGAACACCTGCTGTTAATAATCACAATCACTGAAGGAAAGAGAAACAAACACAAACAGTGACTTCAGTTACAACATTAAATAACATCAACCAAAATAAAACACTTTCAGTCTCAGCAGAGGATAATAATAATAATAATAATAATTTCTTACATTTATATAGCGCTTTTCTAGACACTCAAAGCGCTTTACACAATGGGGGGGATCTCCTCATCCGCCACCAGTGTGCAGCATACACCTGGATGACGCGACGGCAGCCATATTGCGCCAGACCGCACACCACACACCAGCTGATTGGTGGAGAGGATGGGGATGGTTAGGAGGCCATAATGGACAGAGGCCAGTGGGCAGATTTGGCCAGAATGCCGGGGTTAAACCCCTACTCTTTTTTTGAAGGACATCCAGGGATTTTTAGCAACCACAGAGAGTCAGGACCTCGGTTTAATGTCTCATCCGAAAGATGGCTCTCAATGAGCAGTATAGAGTCCCCATCAATATACTGGGGCGTTAGGACCCACACAGACCGCAGGTTGAGCGCCCCCTGTTGGCCTCACTAAAACCACTTCCGGTAGCAACCTAGCTTTCCCATGTGGTCTCCCATCCAGGTACTGACCAGGCGCAGCCCTGCTTAGCTTCAGTGGGCGACTGTGTGAGAGTTGCAGAGAGCTAGCTGCCGGCCAGGATCATTAAACAACTCCACAAACAACAGCAGATACACTTATTACTGACCGCTTTGACTTCCATACCATTCTTATTGAGAATCAACAGAAATTTAGGTGGTTTGTTTTTGTGTGTCACCGTAATGGAGTGAGGGGCTGGATTAATTGGGCTCTTTACCCTTGAATTCATAAATTTAGACTCTCCAGCTGCTGTAACACAGAGTTTATAAAACACTTATATTATAGTAATAAAGCTGGAAAGTCAATAGGTACATAAATCTAGTTTTGTTCTGATAAATGTTTTTTTAAAGGTCTGAATGACTGGCCTCATGCAATAGTTTTTATGCTTAGTTGCAGATATTATTTTATTAATGAGAAGTGGAAACAGGAAAGATACCTAATTATTTTACAGAGTTAATAAATAACATACAAAACAATTCAGTTATAACACAAACACACTCAGACCTCATAAATCAGACCTTGTACCTCAACAATGGTAACAATTAAAATGTTTCACGCCATAATGCATGCTGGGTGTGGCACAGTACAATAATCCCAGCATGCAATGCAGCATGAATAAATTATGTAATATAATGGTCTTACAGTTTTCTTTATTTGTGTTTGATTTTGCTGTTGTTTATGTTTAGGCATTCAGTAGCCTGTTAATAGTTAAACTGTTAATTTTGTTACTTGTCAACGTTGTTGAGGTTCATACGCTGATTCTTGATGTCTCTTTGAGTACAACTTACACCATAGAGCAAAGTGTTTTTGCCCAAGATATTCTTAAAAACTTCCAGAATTCAATGCCACATACAAGCATGTTATGTTATGTTTAACAATAGATTAAACATTGGATAACAGTGATGAATTATATTATATTAAACTAGAACAGGTTCTGCCTTACTAAAAACAATATTAACATCATCAGATCTTATTAAGTTTTTTGACTTGCTTGCCATATCAAAAGAGCTTTTAAACAAAGTTCTTAAAAATTGCAGCAGCCAAAATAAATTAATGTTGAAAATGTAAGGGTTAAGAGCCCAACTTAAGCAAACTCTATTCTCCATGATGGTGACTTAAAATGTTAACCTCTATCTCAAGAAGAACTTTAGTAGATGTTATACAAAAAAAAAAACGTTTTAGTAATAAGTGTAGCTGGTGATGCTGTTTGTGGAGCTGTTTAATCATCTGCTGATCATTTTAATGATTTAATCATTTGTTGTACTTCAGGTTATTTCATTACAAAGCTGTGACTGAAGTTGTAGTTTTTTGTATGTTCTGTTCTTGTTTTTTACCTTCAGTATGTCTTCATTTGTTCATTGCTAATCCTCAATTATCATTTAATCAGTCATTTAAATAATTAATTTACTTCAGTTTGCTCCATGTTTCTTGAACACTCAGTAGTGTTTACACTTGGAAGTGTTCAATTAAAACTGAGGTATTTGCTCTGGGGTTTAAAGGGTTAAAGGCGTGAGATGTAAAAACACGGTGTAGAAATGTATTTTAACAGTAATATATTGTTAATTTAAACTACCGAATTAGGCTGTAAAAAAACAGTAAATTGCTGGCAACCCAGCTGCCAGTAGTTTACCGTAAAAGCAAGGAAAAAAACTGTATTTTTCTGTAAAACCTGAAGCAAATTTCTTCTGTGTGTCACCCTTGTGGAGGAGAGTAGAGCCAGTGTTTGAGTCAAAGATGAACAATGAAATGCTGATGTTATGCTGCATGTTCCTTCATTCATTCATTTTCTTTTTGGCTTAGTCCCTTTATTAATCTGGGATTAATAGATATTAATATTAATCTATTAATACCAGCGACCTTCTTGCTGTGAGGCGACAGCGCTACCCACTGCGTCACCATGCTGCCCAATGCTGCATGTTTCTTTATTTAAAGACAAAACAGAACTTTTTGAATTAACTAAAATAAGTTATCATTATAGGGCGACGCGGTGGCGCAGTGGGTAGCACAATCGCCTCACAGCAAGAAGGTCACTGGTTCGAGCCTCGGCTGGGTCAGTTGGCATTTCTGTGTGGAGTTTGCATGTTCTCCCCGTGTTCGCATGGGTTTCCTCCGGGTGCTCCGGTTTCCCCCACAAGTCCAAAGACATGCGGTACAGGTGAATTGGGTAGGCTAAATTGTCCGTAGTGTATGTGTGTGAATGAGTGTGTGTATGAATGTTTCCCAGTGATGGGTTGCAGCTGGAAGGGCATCCGCTGTGTAAAACATATGCTGGATAAGTTGGCGGTTCATCCCGCTGTGGCGACCCCAGATTAATAAAGGGACTAAGCCGAAAAGAAAATGAATGAATGAAGTTATCATTATAAATATGCTTATAAGCATATATAGCACATTACTTCATAAACTCATACAGCAGTTGGCCAATTTGAGGTAGTTGCTTTCAGTGAACAAAATGAGTTCACTTGAGTATTTTGTATATCAATGAAGTCCATGTATTTTTACAGCAACATACTGTAAAATAAAAGTATATTGCCGGCAACTGCAGCTTCCAGCATTTTACTGTTAATTTACAGAGCAACAGCTAGATGCTGCTAATTTAACAGTAAATTAGTAAATTAAAAACCATGCTGCCAGTTACTGTTTTTTAACGGGACAATTTTTAACAGTGTGTAAGCGATATCACCACATGGGCTCATGACAACTTTGACAAACCTTTGTCAAGTACCACAATACATAGTTACATCCACAATTGCCAGTTAAAACTGTACTGTGCCAAATGGAAGCCCTATGTTAACAGTGTCCAAGGCGCCGTCGACTTCTCTGGGCTTGGAGGCATCTGGGAAGGACCATCACACAGTGGAACCTGTACTGTGGTCAGACAAATCTGTATTTCAGATATTAGAGACCATGTGCTCTGGACCAAAGAAGAAATAGATCAACCAGACTAGCAAAAAGTCCAAAAGCCAGGTCTGTCATGGTATTGTGTCAGTGCCCTTGGCAAAAGTAACTTGCACTTCTGTGATGGCACCATAAATGTGTCAGGTTCTGTGTTTTCCTTTGCCCCAGTGTTCCATGTGCTTCTG
>CAIGQV010000641.1:22105918-22140079 GCA_903798115.1 Danio jaintianensis | reverse complement strand
AGCTGTACTGTTTTAGATAAACTGAGAATCAATTTTTCTTCTTAAAATAAATATCAGTGTTGTTCCATTATTCGGAATGCTCTACATATTTCTCATTATATTATCAAGTATTTTCAATAAATTAAAATCAGTTTGAATGTAAAATTCAGTAACGAGGTTGCTTGGCTTCAATTGTGAGTAATACAATTACTACGAGTAACACATTTTATTTACCTTTTGAAACAGAAATAACGATACTGTCTAAAGACTGATAAGGCCTTTTAGTAAATCTTTTAAGTTGATTTTCAAATCTACACCAGTGTGCAAAACATTGCGCTTTTAAATTAATCATATTACAACGTGTGCCATAAATTACAGGACATGCATGTAAATAAATTGAAAACATGTTAGTCAAAAGAAAAAACATTTGGTTTAAAAATGTTTTTCATAATAAAACTATTTAATAACTATTCTAATACAACTGTATAGAACTTTACATTTTAGATTAAATTGCTTTACAATGTGTGACAAATTGATTGGCATGTAAAGGGATTTTAGCATAACCATGTTCGCATGCAAAAGTATTAGAATGCCAAAGTTCATTGACATTATACCTACAGTATAAGTCACAATTTGAAACAAGTGCCCATTTAAAGAATGAAATATTCTTAGCTAATTGAAAGGAAGATTTTTAATATAATTATGATAAATAAGATGTTACAATAAATGTTAGTGAAAAGCATTTGAAGATGCAATTCTCTGCACTGTTGATTTCTATTTCAAACATTAACTACAGTAAACTTTTATTTTAAAGGAGTAGACAAATATGCATGCATTGGAAGCTATGTTCAGACATTTTAAAGATCAGTCATCTTAATTTCTATTTACTTCTACAGTGTCTAATTTGGATCCTAAAACAAAAACAACACAAAAGTATGCATAACTTACAACTGTCTAAAAATTAATATTCTTGTTCAAAAAGAGTTAATTATTTTAACTAATTAATGAAATCTTGGCGGTTTTGAAAAAATCACTAGTAGCAAATTTATCTGTGCTGGAGTGAAAAGAATGAATCCAATTCATTTATTTTCTTTAGAATTATTAAAATGATAAGAAATGTATGTATTGCATATGTGTAAAACATTAGTTTGTTTTTTCAAAGCAACACCATTACACTAGTCTGGAGAATAAGTAAGAATCAATGATTATTCCTATAACAAATATATTTTTAATTGTTTCCAATCGAAAAAGACCTTAAACTATTTTTGACTATTTAAAAAACAGGAAAATACCAAAGCTAAATATATTTTTATTTGTTCTCAATTTAAAAAGACCTTAAACTATTTTTGTCTACTTCACCAAACAGGAAAATGCCAAAGCTTAATATATTTTTAATTGTTTACAATTTGAAAAATCTTAAACTAATTTTTGACTACTTACAAAACAGGAAAATGCCAAAGTTAAATATTTTTTTTAACTAAAGATAAAAGTTAGAAACTAGTTTTTATTTGTTTGCTTTTTAAAAAGACATCTTTTGCTGGCATCAATCTCATTTTGAATTAATAAATTTAAGTCTGTAATAAAGACTTTGTGTTGAATAGCTACTTCACATTAAAACACATTGAAAAGTGTCACATCTTTCCACCTTTGAATTACATCCTGTAAATATTTTAAAAGCGTAAAGCAACACATCAGACAGGACGGCATTTTCAGTTCGCACATTAAAATCAAAGTCGTAGCCAGAGCGACTAATCGTGATTAGCTTTCATTGTTAATCTGGACATTGAGGAGCATGCATGGAGAACTTTGAGTTACTTTAAATCTGGATTATTTAATGTTTTTACACTTTGGGACATTTTCATGTAAGTTATATTCCAACATTTCTTTAAACGATTGTTTTATTAATTAAACTTTTCATTTTAATTTCATGAGCTGAGCATACCAAAACCTTTATAGTACACTTTTAACCACAAAACACAAAGCACAGTCATTGTATTCAACATTATTTAACCTAAAAGATTCATTCAGTCTTTTTCTTAATAATTTAAGATAATTTAAGAATAAGCAAAAATCTTTAGCTCTTCAACTATTCATCAACCTTCATAAGTTGAAAATAGCAAAGAAAACGTTCTTGCATTATTTTATTTCAATTTGGGCTTTTCAAACTCGCTTTTTGACACAAAACAACCATTTTTAAAAAATATACCATTCATTCTATTTAATACAGTTTAACTTACTCCCCTAAAACCTACACCCATTACAGCTGTGAAAACAACACATGCTAAAATCTAAAATGGCCGATTCCCTTCCTGTTTGAACAAATGTCCGGACCATAAAACCGGACAGCTGACAACTGCTAGGGTCATAAATCAAGGGTCATAAATCATTTTTGACACATAGTTGTAATATCTACTACTAACACTCTTTGTTTATGTTTATTCAGATGACAAAGTTAGTTAGTATCGTCAGATGTACTCTTTCAGTTTTTAAAGACATACCTTAGTTAAAACTTGTAAACACCTCAATCAAACTATTACTGTCGTGTAGGATTTTCACAGCGTAGGACTTTTGCCGCATTTTGTGGCAGTATAGTCTATACACACACGGCAGTTTGACGTTATTGTCTGCACCTACCGAGTCTCTGCATCTACCGAGAAATGCTGAGTTTTTTTTTTTCTCCCATTTGGTGTTTGGTATCATCAAATTCCATTTAAACAACACTGTTCCAGCAGTTCCTCACATCCAATATCTCGTTTGTCATGGGGGGCATGCATGAAATGTTTGTGAATGAAAGTGAAAGTGCCAAACTGCAGTTAAAGTCAACATATCTCAAAAAAGTCTCTTGGAGCAAAATCTCAAACCCAACAGGAATTTTTAACTTCATCTGCCGAAAAAGTGCCATTTTTGCCATTTCCAGGCGTTGTACTTTAACAAACTCCTCCTAGGAATTTTATCAGATCAACACCAAAATTGGGTACAGTCGTCTAAAGGCCTTGGCGATGTTAAATTGCGAAGATCTTGAGTTTTCGTCGAAGGGCGTGTCCATGGCGGCCTGTCAAACTTTGCCGATTTGCCACGAAACCAGAAGTTGTTATAACTCAGGCATACATTGTCCGATCTGCCTCAAATTTCACACGTTTGATAAGAGTCTTAACCTGAACACGTTTCCATGCCAATATCCAGTTACAGTTATAGCGCCACCTGCTGGCAACAGGAAATTACATGTTTTACAGTGTAACAAACTTCTCCTACAAATTTTATCACATCGAATCCATGTTCCATTAGTTCAGTCCAAAGGCTTTTGTGATGCTAAATTGTGAAGGTCTAGAGTTTTCTGACAAAGTTCAGTTCTTTCTGACAAAGTTCAGCACCACCTGCTGACAGCAGGAAGTCTGGCATAAATTGGTGATTTTCTCAGGGTTTTTTTTATATATCAGCATAAATTATTATTGTCCACTGTACTCTGTCATCCTAAGGCCACCGGGCGGCAGTGAGCTCGGGTGCGAGGTCCCTTTCATCGCTGCTTGCAGCTTTAATTAGGGAGAAAGCACCGGAACCCTATTGGAATCCATTTAATCTTCTTCTTCTCAAGAATGAATCGCGATTTTGAGGGTCTAAACATGCTCGCAAACTCTAAAGGCCTCGGCAATGTTAAATTGCGAACATCTAGAGTTTTCATCAAAGGGCGTGTGCGTGGCGGACTGACAAATTTCAGTGCTTCGCCATAGAGGAGGAAATACTTATAACTCCGCCAAACAATGTCTGAACTGCATAAAAATTCACAGGTTTGATGAGATTCCACTCCTGAAGACATCTACATGCCAATATTGAGTCATAGTCATAGCGCCACCTGCTGACAGAAGGAAGTTTGGCCTGAACCAGTGTTTTTCTCAGGTTTTTTTAATATATATCAGCCTAAATTATTATTGCACACTGTTCTCTGTCATCCTAAGGCCACCGGGCGGTGGTGAGCCTGGGAGCGAGGTCCCTTTCTTCGCTGCTTGCAGCTTTAATTTAAATTGAAATTATTCAGATGGCACTGTAGAAATATGAACAGTGTCCTGAGTCATAGCTGGGCACCGCAGACAGCCGCTGACTTGCGTTGGCGGTATGCGCATCCTGATATAAACCTATGTTTACAATCCTAAAATGCATGGCGCTGCGTGGCGCGGCGCATCTGGTGTGCGACCCCCTTTAAGATGGTCTTGCTGTGGACAGGTTTAACCCTTTTTGCATCCTTGTTGGAACCCACACTGCTAGGATAGAACATTTATGTTAATTTGGCAAGCTGAACGCATTCTGTACTGTACAGGAGATATGGAGGAGATTAATTGACAATGGTCTACAGCCAATCAGGATGCAGAACACAATGCGCTGTAAAAAAAAACACCTCATAGGCTAAGAGTCTTTTTTTTTTGCTTAAGATCGCCCTTATGTTTCCCTTTTAAATTTAAAGGTGTTGCATAAAATAATAAAGTAGTTTTAATTTTAATAAGTGATATTTCTTTGCTGCGTCCTCCTTGATATTTCAATAACGCATAATAATCTTTACACCACATTAAAGACACTGCAGCCAGTAACTTTCAGTTGTCGAGAGTTTGTCACATTTAAAAGGTGTGTTTGTGCATTAAACGCGCACATTTAGATGTATGTATTTGTGTGTGAGAGAGGTTCACAGCTCCGTTGATGCCACAAGTGGCTGGGTTTCTTTCTTTCTTTATTTTTGAGATAATGAATACATATTTGCATTCACATATGAATACAACAGAAAGACATAAAACTTAACAAATTACGTATCCACTTTTGTAGGCTCAACACAATTCCAAAGATCTAGATAAAATAGCCGAAGCTATATTGAAATCATTTAAAGAATTACAAATATCTTAGAGTAAAGAAATAGAGTAAAGAATTTTCAAATTATAACTAAATATTAATAAAATCATGAATGCATAATGTAGGCAGAGCCTTTATCTTAATTTCGGTATTGCCAATAATTTAGAATTTATTTTAATTTAATTTGTTAAGAAAGACTTATTTTTATTGGTGTGTTGGCCAATTTAAAGGCTAACTGTATGTACCTAGGCCTATTTAGAGTGCTGAGATGTTACGATGTTACAGAGGACTTATTTTATTTCTTTGTTCCAACTTCCAGGTGGCCTATAGTCTACGTTTGTTATGAATAAATTATGTTAAAACATGTATAAATGACTCATTCTTAAAAAAAAGCAAAAGAGCTGTGGGCATGTGCACATTTGAATAATGACTGGCTGTAAGTGGGTTAGGGATTTTAAAAAGCTGTCAATCAAAATGTACTTGTAGGGCTCGGGCCTAATTCTGTCGCTCTAACGATTACAGCTCTAACGGTGATGATGGACAACGACAAGGCGCATGTTGACTTATTTAAAGTATAGGCTATAATAATTTTGTTTTTTACATATAGCCTAGTATTGCATTACTATGCATACATTTTTATAGTGTATAAAACTATAAAATTAAACTCTCAGTTTGGTGTGGGGCTATCATATGCACAAAATTATTTAAGTCAATCAGGATTTGTTTGATTCGTAGATTAGGCTATTTTTTTAAATATATCTTTTAAGGACTATTAATAACTGTAATTATTCAAAATAAAATAGGTTGGTTATTTGTTGATTGTACTAAATCATCAAAACAATATCTGTTGATTATATTTATGATGGTGCAGTGCCGGATTGCGCTCGAAGCGAGAGAAAACCCAGACGCTCCGACTTATGGCCATTTCCAAAGCAGAGCATATTTCAGAAAGTTTTGCTTTTGTGGCTATTCTCCACTTGTGCAAATAAACGGAGGTGTTTATGACACGGATCCAGGATAGAGGCATCACCATCAGCGCTGGTTACTTGAAGCAAGTATTTCTGGACTTTATGACTTGCGTGATTCGCTGTAACAGCTTCTCCATAATCTTTGACAGACTGAAGCCAAGCAGCTTTGCGAGTGATGAGTGCACAGATACTTACAGCCAATCGCTAGGTGCGTTCGACTTGAACCGCAGCTGCAGCCGAAAATCAACAAAATTTGCCAAGCACTGGGAGAGATGAAAACGAGGCTGTCATGTTGGACACCTCGGGGCTCGTGGTTTGCTGCATGATGACAGATCACATAGCGAGATCAATGATTTTATTTATTCATCCAAAAACATTAAACAAAAGGACATTCCCAAAATAAGTGAGCTACACTTTCAGTGGAAATTTCACAGAAGAAGCTAAATATCAATGTTACTTTTAAATTTCTGTATAAACAACTAAAACTATTTTATAAATACATAAATCATTTTAGATCTAATTTAAAGAATAATTATTATCTCAATTTGTTAAGAAAACGTTATGGGGGTGGCACAATCAATGATGACTATTATATTACAAGTCCGTAAGACTTATTTGCAAGATGGCGACCAGTGAGGAGGTAGTTTTGAGAAGCTGAGGAGAAAAGTTGTTTCCTGTACTTCAAATTTATTCTGTGTTGCTTAGAAGACTCACCAGTCAAAAGTTTAAATGTTAAAGCACATTGTTGATTTAACATTTTAAATAAAATGGCGGAAAAACTGAAAAAAAGAGAGAGTAAAGTCAGAGAAAAGATTAACGCCGTAACGATCACAACCGATCGCAAATGGTAGGAACAAAGACAACGAAATTGACATTTGCCGCTCTGATGTTCAAACAATGCACTCATATGTTGTGCAAGGCGGTGTCATTCACCCACCGGATTCCACCCCAAACACACCTGATCCAAAAAAATGTAAAAGTGAACCGTCACTCTCCATAATGCAATAAAATATCATGCGATGCATACATGAAAAAGTAAATGCATTAGAGGAGCTCTTACGGGCAAATACGAAGCATTGAAGCTTTGAAAAAAACAACAATTTATTTTCAACGAATTGAAAGATGTTAAAGACGACATGAAAAATGTGAAGAAGGACATGAAGATGATCCATGAGGTCGGTGACCTACATGTCAAGAAAATGTCGGAGATTGATTCCAGGCTCTGTGAAATTGAGAGGTATGAACGGAGGTGGAATCTAAGATTGTATGGTTTGACGAAGCGGGCAGGTGAAGAAGTAAAGGCACAGGTGGTGGATATCTGTTGTGGAGTTCTTCCAGAGTTCAGCAGCAAATTAAAACAAGATGCCGATGGACGGAAACTTTAAGGAAACGCCACGAGAGGGAGAACCATCATCATCCAAATTCTATATTCAGATCCATACGTGATATGCTGTGGAAAGCGGCAAAATCCAGTGCCTTCTTGAAGAAAGAATAACTGCGATTTGGAGAGGATTTAACAGCTATGGACAGAGCCACACGTAAACAACTGTGGCCAAAAGTGGGGCTGCTCGGCAGGTGGAAAAGAAAGCTTACTTCGTCGGCGTGCGTGCATTCATCGATGGAAAGGAAATATATAAAGATTAGAGGTTAATTATATAACCCATCCATATATCCTTTTCAAGAACTAAACGTAAACGGACATGATGGTATTTTTCTCTGACCATGATAAATGCAGTCGCCATTTGCTTTACACATTTAACACAAAAGTTTAGTTTATGAATATTAATCTTTATTTGTTTATTATTCAATTATCTATATTTAAGTTAACTATAGCGTTGGCAGGTTTGAAAAACAGTTATATCATGAGGTGTTGGAAACATGGTTGCTTTATTTGGTAAGTCTTAAGTGTTGTTAATATGATTGGTAGCTTTGTAGCGTTGGTAGCTTTGTCAGTTTTATCCTTAAACGTCAGGGAAATTCATGAATTGTTGAAAAGGAAAGCAATTTTTTTTTTGGGTTTTTTTCGGAAATTTAAATGTGTTTTTTATTTTACTCAAGAAACGCATGCATCCTTTTCAGACTATAACTTTTGAAAAAGCCAGTGGGGGGATGATTTATGGATATCATATGGGAGTAATCGCGCAGCAGGTGTTGCAAGTTTGAGAGGTTCATTCAAAGGGAAAATTGTTAAGACAAAAATACACAATTCAGGTAGATGGGTAATATTGGTTATAGAAAAGAATGCTGAATTATTTGTGTTAGGAAATATTAATGCAAATAATAGTAGCACACAAAACAAGTCTTTATTTTTTAATTTTGAAGACCAAATTGAAAAAGTATTGTAACAACATAATAATGTTAAAATAATAGTTGGAGGGGACTTCAACACAATATGGGATTCTGTAAGATTGTTTGCCACCTCGTCCTAATAGGTCTGTTCTTCCAGAATTGAACAGTTTATGTTCTACCTTTGACCTGATTGATATATGGAGACAACAGTATCCTGAAAAAAATTCAGTTTACTTGGTGTAATAAAAATCTGTCTCAACAGTCGCGTATCGACTATTGGCTAATTTCAATAAATTTAACAGGGTGTGTTAATGAGGTATCTATAATGCCCTCTGTTCTTACAGACCACAAAGCTATTTTTCTGTCATTAAATACAACTACACACAACAATGAAAAAAAAAATTCAGAATGGAAAATGAACAAAAATATATTGACAGATGTAAAGTTTAGAGAGGAAGCAAAATATATAATTATAAATAGCTGGAATGAGGCAAATGTAACTAACAATTTTGGTAATAATTGGGAACTAATGAAGTTTAAAATTAGAACTCTAGCTATAAGGAAAAGAAAAGAAATAGCAAAATATAGAAGAGAAAAAGAAGAAAAAATTATAAGTGAAATTATAAGCCTTTCTGGAAATTATAACATAAATCAAGAGGGAAAAAACAAATTAATGCAAATACAATTAGAATTAGATAAAATATATGAATATAAACCAAAGGGTGCCTTCATTAGATCAAGGAGAAAATGGTTAGAGGAAGGAAAAAAGAATACAAAGTATTTTTTTAATATTGAAAAAAAAATGCAGAATTAACAGCTATGGTTAAAATTATATTTAAATAATAACCAATTAAGTAATGCTCAGTTATTTTTTAGAATATATTAAAGAAGACGTTCAAAAGATAGATGAGTCCTCAGTTCAAATGTGTGACCAAGATATTACTTTAGATGAAGTACTGAATTGTATCAACAAACTCAAAGATAATAAGTTACCTGGGAACGATGGTTTAATTTTATAAATATTTTTATAAGGAACTAGCACCATTTTTGTTAGCTGTATTAAGAGAGGCTATCCAGCAAGGTTATTTACCTAACACATTAAGACAAGGTCTGATAACTTTATTACCTAAGCCTAATAAGGATATATTATATTTAGAAAATTGGCGGCCAATTTCACTTATTAATAACGATGCAAAAATATTTGAATGATAGTAATATATATGGTGTTCCAGTAAAGGAGATGGTAGAATATTTGGGCATAAAAATTAGTAAAGATCAAAAGGAAAGAAGTAATCTGAATTTTCCACCAATTATTAAGAAAATTAAACAAAAATTTTACTTATGGTTAATGAGAGATTTGTCAATCAAATGAAGAATATTATTAGCCAAAACTGAAGGTTTGTCACATTTAGTATATACGTCTCTTGCATTACATGTTCCACAATCAGTCATAAAAGAGGTGCATACATTTTTGTTCAATTTCATATGGAGGAACAGACCACATTATTTAAAAAAGACAATTTTGTGTTAATTATTAAAGTTATTAATTAATTTTGTTTAATTATTGTGAATTTCTCAATTATTACAAGATCCCCATAACTGCTAAAGAATTTGCAATAGTATTTGATGCAATTCCTACTGATCCAATTCCTAATTGTTCAGCTCTTATCTGGAAATTTTTGGTTTAGTTTTTCTTTTGCTTTCTTTTATTTTGTTACTCTCTCCTCTGCATCAGCCAACCAGCTCGCTGTGGTCCGGTCAATCTGCCTCTGTTCATCTGTTGCTCCATCCGCGAGGCGCCCTAGCGTCTCTTCTTCGGCCGCTTCAAACTCTAAGTCCAAGCGCACTGCGCCGCTCATTCTCGCCACCACTACGAAACTGTTCTCGCATTTTTGGATTGCCTGTTTTCAGCTTTCTGAACTATCATTTTTGAAGAGTTTTTTTATTTTTGTAAAGAATAAATTTGTGTTCATCTGCAAATTGAATCCGTGATCTTTTTTCCTGACAGAACGGACTGACCAAAATGGATTCAGCAGGTGCAGAGCACGTAAGGAATGCCGTGGCACAGCAGGGTATTCTTCTGGGCCAGCATGCTACCCAATTAACAGCTGCCTCTCAAGAGGTTGAAATGCTGAGAGCCCAAGTTATTGAACTTAATGCTCAGGTTCAATAGCTTCATGAAAATGCCAGAGCTGGCTGGCAGGCAGCTTTTCCCCCTCACCCTGAATTGGAACCTCACGCCAACAACCCACCTCCCTATGAAGGGGATCCCAGTTCTTGTCGGGCTTTTCTTTCACAATGTTCCCTTGTTTTTGCCCTCCAGCCTCGCTGCTATGTTACGGAGGAATCCAGGGTGGCGTTTGTAATCACCCTCCTGAAAGGCAGGGCCCGTGACTGGGCGACAGCCGTGTGGGATGCACGTGCCCCGTTCTGTGCTACCTTCGAGAACTTCCGTGTCGAGATGACCAAGCTTTTCGATCGTTCAGCCCAGGGAGATGAAGCAGCCTCCCAACTTGCTCAGCTGAGTCAGAGGGGCCGCTCCGTCACTGATTTCTCTGTTCAGTTAAGGACTCTGGCAGCTGCCTGTGCCTGGAATGAGGCAGCTCTCTGTGCAAGGTTCAGGGATGGTTTGGATGATGAAATCCAGGACGAGATCGCCACCCATGACCTTCCCGGTGACTTTGACGCCTTAGTGGACCTGGCCTTCCGTGTGGAGACTCGACAACAGCGTCGACAGCATAGGCGAGTCACTGGCGCTTCCGGGATGGCTGAGCAGGGCGCTTCTAATTTCCATCGCACCCCATCACCCACCACCGCTCCGGAGCCAATGCAGTTGGGACGTCTTCGACTTACCACCGAGGAGAAGCGTTTTCGTCTGGCTCATGGTCTCTGCCTATACTGTGGAAAGCCCGGTCACCTTGCATTGTGATGTCCTTTAAAAGATCCAGCCCATCAGTAAACCGGGGGATTCTGGTGGGCGCCATCCCTTGTTTTGATACCCCCACACATCGCACCTCACTCCCGGCCTCAGTTCAGTTCAGTGGAGTGGCTCATCCTTGCTCTGCCCTGATCGACTTGGGGTCTGAAGGAGATTTTTTGGACCGCACCATGGCCAGAGTCTGGAGCATCCCTGCCATCCCTCTTTCCTCTACCATCACTGTCCGCTCCCTGAATGGGTTTGCAATCACATCAATCACCCATTCTACGCCTGCTGTAAGTCTAATAGTCTCTGGAAATCACCGTGAGGTTATTACATTTTATTTATTCGACTCCCCGAGTGCTCCAGTGGTATTGGGGCACCCGTGGTTGACTAAACACAATCCTCACGTTGATTGGTCAGGGAACTCAGTTCTGTCTTGGAGTCCGTCTTGTCTTACTGTTTGTCTTGGTCCTGCCCCATGTCCTGGTTCTGTGTCTCATGTGTTACAGATGGAGAAGTTGGATCTCTCTGGAGTCCCGATGGAATACCATGATCTCCGTCAGGTTTTCAGCAAGTCCCAAGCCACCTCTCTGCCTCCGCACCGGCCATATGATTGTGCCATCGAGCTCCTCCCAGGCACTTCTCCGCCAAAGGGTCGGTTGTATTCCCTTTCTGCTCCAAAGAGAGAGGCCATGGACAGGTATATTTGAGAGTCTTTAGAAGCCGATATCATCCGCCTCTCTTCCTCGCCGGCCGGGGCTGGGTTCTTCTTTGTCAAAAAGAAGGATGGTTCTCTGCATCCTTGTATTGATTATAGAGGCCTTAATGACATTACTGTTAAGAATAGGTATCCTCTGCCCTTAATGTCTTCTGCCTTTGAGTTATTGCAGGGAGCCAAGGTCTTTACTAAACTAGACCTCCGTAATGCCTATCACTTGGTCCGGATACGTGAGGGGGATGAGTGGAAGACTGCCTTCAACACACCTACGGGACACTTTGAATACCGAGTTCTACCTTTCGGGCTCACCAATGCCCCTGCAGTCTTCCAGGCCCTGGTGAACAATGTGCTGAGAGACATGGTAAACAGATTTGTCTTTGTGTACCTTGACGATATTCTCATCTTCTCTCCGTCTGAACAGGTATACACTCAGCATGTCCGTCAGGTGCTACAACGGCTGCTGGAGAACCAGCTTTATGTCAAAGCGGAGAAGTGTGTGTTCCACAGCAAGTCAGTTTCGTTCCTGGGGCATATAGTCTCGACGGAAGTTATAAAGGCTGATCCCGCCAAGGTAAGGGCCGTTGCCAAGTGGCCAGTCCCTGACTGCCGTAAGGCTCTGCAGCGGTTCCTGGGGTTTGCCAATTGATTGATGATTCATCTGGAACTTTAGCTCGGTCGCTGCATCCTTAACGGCTCTCACCTCTCCTAAGGTACCGTTCATATGGCACAGTAAGGCACAGGAGGCCTTTAATGTTCTCAAGACCCGTTTCATCACTGCTCCTGTTCTTTCTCTTCCAGATCCTGAATGGGAGTTTATTGTTGAGGTGGATGCCTCGGAAGTCGGGGTAGGCGCGGTCCTGTCTCAGCGGTCCTCAAGGGATGGGAAGGTGCATCCTTGCGCCTTTTCTCACCGTCTGAGCCCAGCTGAACGAAACTACGACATCGGTAACAGAGAGCTGCTGGCCGTCAGGGTGGCTCTGGGTGAGTGGCGCCATTGGTTGGAGGGGGCAGCACATCCGTTTTTGGTCTGGACGGATCACAAGAACTTAGAATATATCCGTTCAGCCAAGAGATTAAGTTCTCGCCAGGCTCGCTGGGCACTCTGCTTCGGATGTTTCAACTTTTCCCTCTCGTATCGGCCTGGTTCCAAAAGCATCAAACCTGACGCACTCTCCCGACTGTTTGATGTGCCAGGAGGAGAAGCTGTCCCAGAAGCCATCCTCCCTAGAGGGGTGGTGGTGGGGGCTCTCTCCTGGGATGTTGAACGACGGGTGGAGGAGGCCGTGCGAGAGGGGGGAGCTCCGGAGGGGTGCCCAGAAGGGCGGCTGTTTGTGCCAGCCAAATTAAGGCCTGAAGTCCTCCGGTGGGGTCATGAGTCCAGAGTAGCCTGTCATCCAGGAGTCCGGAAGTCACTGGTCAATATTCAACAGCGATTTTGGTGGCTCTCAATGGCCCAAGACGTCAGGCAGTTTTTATTGGCTTGTTCTATATGTGCCCAGAATAAGACTTCTAATCAGCCGCCCATTGGTCTGTTACATCCCCTCCCAATCCCCTCTCGCCCCTGGTCACATGTGGCCCTTGACTTTATCTCTGGCCTACTCCCATCGCGAGGTAACACTGTAATCCTAACAGTGGTTGACCACTTCTCTAAGGCGGCCCATTTTATTCCTTTGCCCAAACTCCCATCAGCCAAGGAGACTGCTCAAATGGTGGTGGACCATGTCTTCCGGATTCATGGCCTTCCGGTGGATGTGGTCTCTGACAGAGGACCCCAATTTGTCTCCCGGTTTTGGAAAGAATTCTGTAGACAGATCGGGGCCTCTACGAGTCTGTCCTCAGGTTTTCACCCCCAGACCAATGGGAAAACTGAACGAGCAAATCAGGATCTTGAAAGTAGTCTCCACTGCCTGGTGTCCCAGAATCCGGGTTCCTGGAGCCAGCAGTTATCTTGGATTGAGTATGCCCGCAACTCCCTGCCGGTAGCCTCTACAGGTATGTCCCCTTTTCAATGTTCTGTTGGTTACAAACCCCCTTTGTTTCCTGCTCAGGAACCCGATGCCACAGTCCCGTCTGCCTTGGTCTTTGTCTGACGGTGTCGTCACACCTGGAGAAGGGCTAAGGAGGCCTTGGTCCAGGCTTCTATACGGACCAAGATGGCAGACGACCGTCACCGGACTCCTGCTCCTCCCTTCGTTTGCGGTCAAAAGGTTTGGCTGTCTACCAAGGACCTGCCTCTCCGGGCGCCTTCTCGCAAGCTGGCACCTAGGTTCATTGGGTCATACCGTATCACGAAAGTCTTGAGTCCGGTGGCAGTACGGCTCAAGCTTCCTTGCACTCTTGGTCGGGTTCACCCTGTTTTTCATGTATCCAGGGTAAAGCCTGTGTTCCGATCCCCACTTAACCCTGTTGTCTCTTCCCCGGCCCCCCCTCCCCCTCGTCTAGTGGACGGCACTCCGGTCTATACTGTAAGAAGACTTCTTGATCGGAGACGCGGTGGCCGGGGTTTTCAGTATCTCGTGGACTAAAAAAATAAAATAAAATAAACAAATAAAAGTGATTCATTTAAAAGTAGAACTCAGCACCATTGTACCATCCTGCTGCTTAAAAACATAGTCTATTTAGAAAAACAATAATTTTTAGGTTTAGATTTTATTATCATCATAATTATCATCATCATTATTAATAATAATAAATAATTAAATTCTCTAGCTGTATTTTTCTTTTTAGACCTACATTTTGTGCAGAAATGTATTAATCCCAATGTCATTAAAATCTTTACCGTTCTGACTCAGTGTTCTATTTGTATAGAACAAAAATGCGAATGAAGAATTCAATATACAACGAATATTTTTTTTAAATAGTTGACAATTTTTCTTTTAATTTAGCCGAAATGTTATGAAACATGAGGCCTGAGAGGGGAAAATGATTAACCAGTCAAAACGAGAATCTCTTTTTGGCCTTCCTATGCCCATCCACTATGAATGACTAATAAAAAAATAAAAAATAAATAAAGATATCTACACACGAATCATTGCACAGAAATGAAAATCGTTCAAGTCATACTTCAATTAAATAAGCAAATATATATTAAAAAACTTTACAAATTAGCCCACATAGTGTGTGCGTGTTATTTACTATGTGCGAGACATAATACATACTAATATACAAACATCTCTGGCTGACGATTTAAAATGGGAGACAAAGCACTGTTTTACCTATACATATAGTATTATTTAAGTGTAGCAAACTTACAAAGTTATCCAAAAGTGCATAATCAGTTTGAAGTTTGAAGAAATAAAATCTTGCATAAAATTAGAAATTGTATTATTATATATAAATACACGGCTTTAAAAAAAAAAAAGTAAGAGCAGGGTTTATGGACCATCCCTGTTGGGAGCAAGCTGCAAGGACCTGGTGATACACTTCTTTATCGGTGGAGCTTGCTGTGTGCATTTCCTTAGTTTTGTGAGAGCGAGCTAAACAGCAAGTCACAAAAGTTGTTGCACGTGAAAAAGTGCAACGATGCTTATAGGAATTTGTAGTAAAGTTCATTGTTGTGGGAAGAAGAAGACAGGGTCGGCGATTCAAGTAAGAAATTAATTTTATTTTCTATGTGTGCATACACAACACATGTAGCAGTGTGTGTGTGTGGTCTCTCCTCTCTCCCGGCTGCTCCTTGAGAAGGGTGTCTCTCCGGTCCAATCACTAAAATAAACAGGTGTTATTTATTATTTCTGATTGGCCCGCTGACTAGCCGCCAGGCTCTGAGCATGCTCTCCCCCCTCATTGGGTGTTCGATCATGCTCACCTCTCCACATACCCCCACCGCCCGTCTCAGGCCGGGGAGCCGCTCGCCCAATTGCACAATTGCACAATTTCGACACAGCATTGACTTTTCTATAATCCACACAGAACCGAGCCGTCAGTCTTGGGTACCAAGACGATCGGGCTGGCCCAGTCGCTGTGGGATTCTTCTACTACACCCATTTTCAGCATGTTACTCAATTCTTCCTGAATCACCTTTTTCTTGTGTTCAGGCAGGCGATACGGCCGGGTCCTAATGACCACGCCCGGTTCGGTCTCAATATGGTGCTGAATTAGGTTAGTACGACCGGGGAGGGGCGAGAACACATCAGAATATTCACGTTGGAGGTGCCGGATTTCGATGAGCTGGCTCGCTGAGAGATGATCGCCCCCGGTGACCAGAGCGCCCGGCCGTTCCCGGCCGGTGCTCTCTGGCCCCAGGTCATCCTCGTTGGTAACAAACGTAGCCAGCGACACCTCCTCTGGCTTCCTCCACTGCTTCAGCAGATTTATGTGATAAATCTGATGTGAATCGGCCCTGTCCGAACGAACCACCTCATAATCGAGATCGCTGACTCGTCGTGTGACCACAAACTGCCCTTGCCACTTGGCGAGTAATTTGGAGCTGGAAGTGGGTAGCAGTACAAGGACTCTATCTCCCTGTGAAAATTGACATAGTTTAGTGCCCTTGTCATATCGCCGGTGTTGGTTATTCTAGGCCTTAAGCAAATGCTCTGTAGAGAGCCGCCCCAGTGTGTGGAGTTTTGCTCTAAGGTCCAGAATATACTGCATTTCACTTTTACAGTTTGAAGGTTCGTCCTCCCAAGCTTCTCTAATGACATCCAGCACCCCTCGGGGCTGTCTGCCATAGAGTCGCTCGAAGGGGGCAAACCCCGTGGAGGCTTGCGCAACCTCCCGCACAGCAAACAACAAGGGCTCCAACCACTTATCCCAATTTTTCGCGTCCTCGTGTACGAACTTACGGATCATGGATTTAAGAGTGCGATTAAATCGTTCCACCAGTCCGTCTGTTTGTGGGTGATAGATGCTGGTGCGAATCGATTTAATGCCCAACAATCCGTACAGTTTGCGCATGGTGCGTGACATGAACGCGGTGCCTTGGTCAGTGAGAATCTCCCTGGGGATTCCCACTCGGGAGATTATACGAAACAGCACTTCCGCAACACACTTTGTTGAGATGTTACGGAGAGCTACTGCTTCCGGGTACCGGGTTGCATAATCCACTAGGACGAATGCAAAGCAGTGCCCGCGTGCGGATCGCTCTAATGGCCCGATGAGATCCATACGAATTCTCTCGAAGGGGATCTCCATAACTGGTATCCGGTATAGCCCGTCGCGACCGGGGGCGACGATTGGCGTGGCGGGGACGCGGATCAACGCACTCACCTCCTTCGCGGAGCCGTTTTTTGGTGCGTTGTCCACGCCCCCGCGGCGCCAATGCGTCGGCCCAGACCTTCCCACTACACCCTCGGGGCCAGCGAGACCAACCGATTGAACCGGAGAGAGACCTGGCACTGTCTGGGGACCCGCCAGGGGTCGTAGCTCCACCCCTCTGTTCTGACAGCTGCCCCCCTGTAGCGGAGCACTCGGGGAATCCGCCTTCTTGCACCGCTGTCTGGGTGCTGGCGTGGGCGGTCCCCGCAGTCTGGGCCTGGGAACAGGAAGAGAGAGAGAAGGGGGGAGAGAAGAGAGAGAGAGAGAGGTTATTTCGCCGACCCTGGACCCTCGCCACCAGTTGATCCTCCGCCAGCCGGATGGCCGTCCCCAGATCGTCTGGCCGGTGGCACTGGACCCACTCCGATGTTCGGGAGGGAAGGCGGGAGATAAACTGTTCCAGTACCACAGCATCCACCAGCTGGGCGGTGGTTCGGCCATCCTGCACCAGCTATCTGCGGCAGGCATCACGGAGCTGCTGAGCGAACACGAAGGGCCCGCTGGAGAATGGCTCGCTTCAGATGAGCGTACTCCAGGAGATCCTGGGCCGGTAGCTGCTGTGCAGCGATCTGGGCTTCGCCCGACAGCAGTGGGATGACTCGTACCGGCCACTCGGCCTGCGCCCAGCCACACACCTCCGCCATCTTCTCAAAGAGATCCAGGAACACTTCCGGGTCGTCCTCCGACGCCATTTTCTGGAAAGTGATGAGAGGGTGGGCGGTAGATGTTGGAGCGGGCTCGCGGTCCTCCCGCTGGGCCTCCACGAGGACTTGACAATGGTGTTGTAGATCTTCCTTCAGTTCTACCAGCGCGTGATGTTGTTCTCTGTGGAGAACCGCGAGCGCCTGGATGACTTCCGCACATGGACTAGTAGACGGAGTAGACATTCTGGCAGCGAAGTTTCTTCTTCTTCCCGGGTTTCGGCACCACTGTAGTAAAATCGTTGTTGTGGCAAGAAGAAGACAGGGTCGGCGATTCAAGTAAGTAATTAATTTTATTTTCTATGTGTGCATACACAACACGTGTAGCAGTGCGTGTGTGTGCTCTCTCCTCTCTCCCGGCTGCTCCCTCTCCTCTCCTTAAGAAGGGTGTCTCTCCAGTCCAATCACTAAAATAAACAGGTGTTATTTATTATTTCTGATTGGCCCGCTGACTAGGCGCCGGGCTCTGAGCATGCTCTCCCCCCTCATTGGGTATTCGATCATGCTCACCTCTCCACAGAATTGTATTATCGAACACATTTGTACATCTCTAATAAAGTATCCGTTGATTTGTTTGTGACCAAGCAAACATGGTGGGTGAGCGGACACACACACACACCGCTTTGCAGGTACAGTGAGACTCCACCCACTAATTCTTTTTATTATATTTTTAATGAGGCATTTATTTTTATGCTTCTAATGAAATAACATTCAAACCCCTAGCATCATTTCAGTTGGAGGCTAGTCAGAGCTACATTTTTAGATCGTGATTGTTAGTTGATCTACAACATTTTGAAAATTTAGTTTTCAGTGAACAAGCCATCATAAAAAAACTTATGATACTATTGATGAGACAATTATGATAGCCTATTTAATTTCCTTTGTTTCTCTGTGTGTGCGCTGCTACAGTATATCAGCTCAGTATGTTCACTATGTTACATAACTGCCCCCTGCTGGTCATGTCTTTTTTGTGTTAGACCATTTTGTGCTATACCGCACAGTACTGAAGCATTGCGTGTGGTCACGGTCATTCACTCACGCATTCTCAGTAGCCACATCTGTATGTTGTTCGAGTATGTGGGGAATATTATTAGAAGCACAGCCAGTTTTTTTTTTATCCAAATGAAACAATGTTGGGACTCTGTGGCACTGCATGAGACAAATTGGATGACCATATCTGTATCATATCTGCAAATTTGCTACTAAAAAAAAAAATTTAATTGGCCATGGAAAACCTCATCGGTGCATTACTAGTTTTTAGAAGGCTCACAAATTTAACCAACTCCTAAATGACAGAAGCACTAGGTCTGAACTAGCACCCTGGTTCATGCTGGTGGAAACAGAATTTTTTATTTATTTATTTGAATCATCTATTAGATGTGTTAGATTCCTTGTTCTACTGATGCAAAATGTCCAAAATATCAGAGGGTCAAAGTAAGGAAGAAAAATGTATAGTTACAATTGCAGATAAAACTATTATATGAATTACCTGAATGGAGCAGTTAAGAGCATGTGAGAGTTTCTGTAACTCCTCCTCCACGTGTTGGCAGATGGGGCAGTGATCACCATGTAATGCAACACTGTTCACCAGCAAGAAACTGTGGGGGTGATGGGAGAGGGGGAGGAGGAAAGCAAAGGAGTTATCACAATCCATGTGTAAAATTAATATATTCTAACTAAAATTTGCATGAAAATCAAAAAAACAAAACAAAAAAACAAGCAGATATTAATTGTGTTCAATTTGGTCATGCAAATTTCAATGCTAACAGAAAAGCTGCTTTGTTTGAAAGTGATGTCTGTGTATGCTGTCCTTACATATACATAAACCCTTTAGACAAAAGGACAGAAGGCCTTGATTTAGGTTGGCCTAATAGTTAAGGATTTGGACTTATAATCCAAAGGTTTCATATTCCCAGTCTCAGCAGGAATTGAAGATCGGGCTATAAACTATTGTAGACTTTTGATACACAGCTGATGCACTCTTGAGCAAGGCACCTAATCCAAATTTGCTCCCCATGCTCAAAAGCAAAGATACTACAGTCATGGCCAAAAGTTTTGAGAATGACACAAATATTAGTTTTTACAAAGTTTGCTGCTAAACTGCTTTTAGATCTTTGTTTCAGTTGTTTCTGTGATGTACTGAAATATAATTACGAGCACTTCATACGTTTCAAAGACCTTTAACGACAATTACATGACATTTACGCAAAGCGTCAGTATTTGCAGTGTTGGCCCTTCTTTTTCAGGACCTCTGCAATTCGACTGGGCATGCTCTCAATCAACTTCTGGGCCAATTTGTTTGCCCACCCGCCTCTCGAGGATTGACCACAAGTTCTCAATGGGATTAAGTTCTGGGGAGTTTCCAGGCCATGGACCCAAAATTTCAACGTTTTGGTCCCTGAGCCACTTAGATATCACTTTTGCCTTAAGGCACGGTGCTCCATCGTGCAGGAAAATGCATTGTTCTTCACCAAACTGTTGTTGGATTGTTGGAAGAAGTTGCTGTTTGAGGGTGTTTTGGTACCATTCTTTATTCATGGCTGTGTTTTTGGGCAAAATTGTGAGTGAGCCCACTCCCTTGGATGAGAAGGAACCCCACACATGAATGGTCTCAGGATACTTTACTGTTGGCATGACACAGGACTGATGGTAGCGCTCACCTTTTCTTCTCCAGACAAGCCTTTTTCCAGATGCCCCAAACAATCGGAAAGGGGCTTCATCGGAGAATATGACTTTGCCCCAGTCCTCAGCAGTCCATTCGCCATACTTTTTGCAGAAGATCAATCTGTCCCTGATGTTTTTTTTGGAGAGAAGTGGCTTCTTGACACCAGGCAATCTTCCAAAAGTCTTCGCCTCACTGTGCGTGCAGATGCGCTCACACCTGCCTTCTGTCATTACTGAGCAAGCTCTGGACTGGTGGTACTCCGATCCCGCAGCTGAATCCTCTTTAGGAGACGATCCTGGCACTTGCTGGACTTTATTGGACGCCCTGAAGCCTTCTTAACAAGAATTGAACCTCTTTCCTTTGATGATCCTATAAATTGTTGATTTAGGTGCAATCTTAGTAGCCACAATATCCTTGCCTGTGAAGCCATTTTTTATGCAACGCAATGATGGCTGCACACGTTTCTTTGCAGGTCACCATAGTTAACAATGATTTCAAGCATCACCCTCCTTTTAACATGTCAAGCCTGAATAACAAGTCTGCCATTCTAACCCAATCAGCCTGACATAATGATCTCCAGCCTTGTGCTCGTAAACATTCTCACCTGAGTTAACAAGACGATTACTGAAATGATCTCAGCAGGTCCTTTAATGACAGCAATGAAATGCAGTGGAATGTTTTTTTCAGGATTAAGTTAATTTTTATGGCAAAGAAGGACTATGCAATTCATCTGATCACTCGTCATAACATTCTGGAGTATATGCAAATTGCTATTATAAAAACTTAAGCAGCAACTTTTCCAATTTCCAATATTTATGTAATTCTCAAAACTTTTGGCCACGACTGTACATTAAATCAAGCTTTAGCCCATTAAGGAAACTGCTAAAAGAACAATCATTTGGCCACAATTTTTTCTACATTCTGCATCAACTGTGCTTTTAGCCACATGTGGTTTTGTTTATGATTCTTTGAAGGTTCACATTGAATCACAGACATTCCATACAATGCTGTGGACTATGACACTGTTTTAATGTTGTCATGATAAGCTAGATGAAGAGTGGTTATGACTCGGTTATGTTGATTTCACTAGATTTATTTATCGGTATTGTTGATTAGCTTACTGGTAGCCTAATATATAAGGTACAGATATGAATAGTCTAACTGTGGGATAGTTTGCATCTGTGGCCCAGTCTAGATGATGTCAAGGGCTGATTTTTTTTTCCAGTAAAGGTATGCCTTTACTTAAAATCTTAAAACATTTATGCGAAAAAAAACAAAAAACTTAAATCACTTATTTGTCACTGAAGCCATGACAGAGCTCGATTATAGGGACTGCATGATAGCCCTGGGCCAGCGTGCGAGACGCTCAGGACTGTAGACAGGATCGTTTCGAACTCTGGAGCGGATCGATTGTAGTGAGAAAGCAAAACGATCCAATGAACTAACGAACCAGGCTATATGTGTCAGAGACCGGGTTTGGACCCGGGTCTCCTGTGCCACAGTCTGAATGTTCAACCACTTAGCCACAGGGGGATAATGAACCTAACAGCGAGACCGTACTTGCACTGAGAGGGTTTATTCACAAAAATTAAAAATCCAAAATTGGAACAAACAAAAAATGCAGAGATAACAAAAGACTTAGAAAATGGAGGAACAAAAAGGCCAACAGGCAAAATATCTCTGGAATCCTTATAACAAGAAAAACACTTCCAAAAAACAAAACCAGGCAATGTTGCACAAAAAACTCTGAATAGAAAAAGAAAGACAGGGCAAGACTCACGATCAACAGGGACAAGCATCAACAATAACCGAGCAAAGAAAAAGGGGAAACTAGTCAACTTAAATACACAAGACATAACTAGACACATGTGAAAACAATAACGTGATTACTTAACTCAAAAACATATAGGGAGAAATGACGACATCTAGTGGAGAAATAAAATCATTACATGTAAAAACTAAAACCAAAAAATGACAGATCCTGACAGGACCCCCTCCTCTAAGAACGGCTCCTGAAGTTCTTATTGATGGGCTTAAGAGAGTAAAAGTTTTGAATAAGACTGGGATCCAGAATATCTTTGGCAGGAACCCAGGAGCGCTCCTCAGGGCCGTAGCCTTCCCAGTCCACAAGATACTGCTTGGTCTGACACACTTGTCGGACATCCAGTATCCGATGGACCGTGTAGACTGGTTGGCCTCCCAAAAACCGAGGAGGAGGAGGAGGTTTATCTGTCACAGAAAAAGGGGAGGACAAAACTAGTTTTAGTAGGGAAACATGGAAGGTAGGGTTTATTTTTAATGATTTAGGTAGGTATAACTTATAAGTGACCGAGTTTACTCTCCTCGCTATCTTGAAGGGTCCGATGAATGTCTGGGAGAGTTTTCTAGAATCCACTTTTAGGGGGATGTTTTTGGTGGAGAGCCAGACTCTTTGGTCAGGGCGCAGAGTAGGGGCTGGCCTGCGTCTACGGTTAGCCTGGTGCTGATATTGTTGGGATACTCTGAGGAGTTTGAGACGAGCCTTCCTCCAAGTTTGACGGCAGCGTCTGACAAACTGGAGGACCGAGGGAACTGCCACTTCCACCTCCTGCTCCGGGAATAGTGGAGGAGGATAGCCAAATTGGCAGTCGAAGGGAGTCATACCAGTAGCCGATGAAACCAGAGTATTATGTGCATATTCAGCCCATATGATGAAGCGGGACCAGGTGGTGGGGTTGTTAGCTGCCATGCATCTCAGGGTGGTCTCAAGGTCTTGATTGAGCCTTTCTGTTTGGCCATTGGACTCTGGGTGGAAACCTGAGGATAGGCTGGCAGTGGCCCCTATGGACTGGCTAAAGGCCTGCCAGAATCGGGAGGAAAATTGAGGTCCACGGTCTGAAACCATGTCCAGGGGAATGTCAAAGACTCGGAACACATGTTTCATGACAAGTTCGGCTGTTTCTTTAGCGGTGGGAAGTTTTGACAGGGGAATGAATCGTGCAGCCTTGGAAAATCTGTCTACTATTACTAGTATGGTGGTATTCCCCTGGGATGGAGGGAGTCCCTTGATGAAGTCCATTGCAATGTGTGACCAGGGTCTGTGAGGTATGGAAAGTGGATGAAGGAAACCTTGAGGTGAACGGTGGGAACTTTTATTCTGGTGTATTTCCACCAAAATAGTCTCAAAAACTCAAGTGCAAAAACTCAAGAGTGCGGGCAGACCCTGGATGACACGTGAGCTGGGATGAATGTCCCCACTGGAGAACCTTAGAGCGAACAGATTTGGGAATGTACAGACAGCCAGTAGGACATCCGTCTGGGTCAGGGTCTTTGGTTTGGGCTTTCCTAACAAGATTAACCAGGTTCCACCTGATGGGAGCAATAATCCGTGAGCTGGGGACAATAGGTTTATTGCAGTCTTCTTGCGGGGATTTCACATAGATACGTGACAGTGCATCTGGTTTCAGATTTTTCGAACCCGGACGGTAGGTGAGGGTGAAATGAAACCGGTTGAAAAACAGGGACCATCGGGCTTGGCGGGGATTGAGTCGCTTGGCTTGTTGCACATACTCCAGATTTTTGTGGTCTGTCAGTACTTGGAATGGGTGTTTGGCTCCCTCCAGCCAGTGTCTCCATTCCTCAAGTGCTATCTTTACTGCCAGTAGTTCCCTATCCCCCACGTGATAGTTCCTCTCAGTTGGGGTAAGACGGTGAGAGAGAAAAGCACATGGGTGAAGTTTGTTATCCTCACCCCTCTGGGATAACACCACTCCAACGCCCACCTCGGAAGCATCAACCTCAACTGTGAAAGACTTGTCAGGGTTTGGAATAAGGAGGATAGGTGCTGAAGTAAAGCGCTTTTTGAGTTCCTTGAAGGCTTCTTCAGCTTCAGGTCCCCACTGAAACCCAGCAACTTTCCCTTTGGTGAGGGCAGATAATGGGGCCGCCACAGTGCTAAAATTTAGGATGAATTTCCTATAAAAATTAGCGAAGCCCAGGAAACCATTTGGATCTGCCCTGGTTGGATGACGAAACAAAGGAATTTTACTTGAGTTGCATGGAACTGGCATTTCTCGGGTTTGACATACAGGTGGTTCTCGAGAAGTCGTTGAAGGACTTTATGGACATGTTGACTGTGTTCTTGGAGTGAGCTTGAAAAGATAAGGATGTCGTCAAAGTAGACGAATAAGAAATTGTTCAACATGTCTCGGAGGACATCATTAATGAGGGCTTGAAAGACAGCGGGAGCATTGGTGAGACCGAAGGGTATCACTAAGTATTCGTAGTGGCCTGTAGGTGTATTGAAAGCGGTCTTCCACTCATCTCCTTGCTTGATGCGCACAAGATGGTAAGCATTTCGCAGATCAAACTTTGTGAAAATGGAAGCATCTTGCAGAATCTCAAAAGCGGTAGACATCAATGGCAAGGGATAATGGTTGCGGATGGTGATTTTATTTAGCTCCCTGTAATCTATGCATGGCCTAAGACCACCGTCCTTCTTCCCAACAAAGAAAAAACCGGCCCCCGCTGAAGAAGTGGAAGGCCGGATAATTCCTGCTGCAAGGGATTCCTCTATGTAGTTGTCCATGGCCGTACGCTCAGGACGGGACAAAGAAAAAATACTGCTTCTAGGGGGAGAGGAATCTGAAAGCAGCTCGATGGCACAATCAGAAGGCCGATGAGGCGGTAAGGAGGTGGCTCTCTTCTTGCTGAAGACAGCTTTAAGGTGGTGGTACTGGGTTGGAACTTGAGACAAATCTAAGGGATCTCGAGACTCGAAAAGGGGTTTCAGGGGTTTATGACTCAAACAAGTAGCTTGGCAAGTGGGACTCCAGGCCAGGAGAGTTCCAGTAACCCAGTCAAAGTGCGGGTTGTGTTGAAGTAGCCAGGGTTGTCCAAGGATAACTGGGAATTCTGGTGAATGTATGAGGTGGAAACAGAGTTGTTCTTGATGCTGGTGGATGGAAAGGGAAAGGTCAGAAGTCAGGTGTGTCACCTCACCCGGAGCTAATGGCCTGCCATCTAAGGCAATGACTGACAGTGGTTCTGGAAGTGGATCACTGGGAATATTGAGGTTCTTCGCTAGGGTGATGTCCATGAAGTTCCCCGCAGCACCAGAGTCAATGAAGGCTTGAAGTTGGGAATGTTGGCCCTCCCAAGTGAGAGTGATGGGAAGAAACAAACCACTTTTGGAAGGTGACGAGCTGTAGGTAACTCCCGTTACAGTCCTTCCTTGCCTGTACGGGATGGAGCGTTTCCCGAAAGCTGAAGGCAGGTGGAGCGAAAATGACCGGATAAACCACAGTAAAGGCAACACCGCTCTCTCATGCGGCGGTCTCTCTCAGTAGGAGAAAGACGAGTCCGACCCAACTGCATTGATTCAGAATAGTCTCGGGGTAATGATATAGAAGATGGAGTTAAAGTGAACATCTCGGTGGAAGCAGTGGAGCGATCCAAACGTCTCTCCCTTAGCCGATTATCTAGTCGAATAGCTTGATCAATTAGAGTCTCGAGAATTAGGGCAGGTTCCCTGGTAGCCAAATCATCTTGAATAATCTCGGATAACCCGTTTTGAAAACAGACAATGAGAGCCTCCTCATTCCAGCCACTCCCGGCTGCCACAGGCCTAATTAACAAACTTCATTTGGTTCAAAGTGCAGCTGCTAGAGTGCTTTCTAGAACTAAGAAATATGATAGTATTACTCCAGTTCTTCTTTTATTGCATTGGCTTCCTATTAAACTGTATACATTTTAAAGTCTTATTGTCTACCTACAGGGCGGCGTGGTGGCGCAGTGGGTAGCGATGTTGCCTCACAGCAACAAGGTCACTGGTTCGAGCCTCGGCTAGGTGAGTTGGCATTTCTGTGTGGAGTTTGCATGCTCTCCCCATGTCCGCGTGGGTTTCCTCCGGGTGCTCTGGTTTCCCCCACAGTCCAAATACATGCGCTATAGGTGAATTGGGTAAGCTGAATTGTCCATAGTGTGTATGTGTGTGAATGGGAGTGTATGGGTGTTTCCCAGTGATGGGTTGCAGCTGGAAGGGTATCCGCTGCGTAAAACCTATGCTGGATAAGTTGGCGGTTCATTCCGCTGTGGCGACCCCAGATTAATAAAGGGACCAAGCCAAAAAGAAAATGAATGAATGAATGTCTACCTACAAAGCCATGAATGGCTTACCTCCCCAGTATTTTTAGCTAGGCAGCTTCTGGTGTATTACAGTCCCTCATGTCCACTATGCTCAATTACTTCTGGACAACTGAATATCCCAAGAATATCAAAATTGACTGTATGAGGTAAAATGCTTCCCATATCTGGCATCTAAACTCTGAAACAGCCTTCCTAGCACAGTTCAGGAGGCAGACACAATCTGTCAGTTTAAAACTATACTAAAGACACATCTCATTGCATTAGCATACACATAAAACACAAATGCATAAATTCCTAAATCCAAATACTCTAAAGGATTGTTAAGCTGCATTAATTAGGGCAACCGGGGCCGGGAACAATTTCCAAAAAGACATTATGGTTTAAATGGCATCTACAGTTATGTTAGTCTGTTTCTCCTTATAGTCTCCTTAATGTTTACATAATCCTGGACCCAGCCTGTATCTTGAGCAGATAATGTGACCCCATCTGCATTGATCCCGTGGGCTAGCCTGAACACTCACCGCAGCAGCTTCTTCATGTCAGATGTCCAGCATTCTCAAGCCTCCGGCACCTAGACTCCAAATCTGCACAAGGAGTTTGTTCAGAGTAGAACTGGTCATGCCTAACTGAGCCTGGTTTTTCTCAAGTTTTTTTTTCCTTCACTCGCGTCAATTGGTGAAGTTTGTTCCTCGCCACTGGCTTGCTTAGTTTGGGACTTGTGGAGCTGTGCATCGCTGGATTTGCTCTTCAGTGTTTTGGCTTTCAGCAGTGACATTTACAATACACTGAACTGATCTAATCTGAGCTTCATCCATGAAAACTTTTCAATTTACTAAAATTTTACACACAATCTACATTGTAAAAGCGCTACGAAAATGAAGATGAATTGAATTGAATTGAGTTAAATGTGTAATGTTTTTTTATTACTTGTGTGCACCCATAATAAAAACAAAACATTTTTTCAGAAATAATACATAAAAAATGGATACGTGTCTGCTGTTCACAACCTTTTATACAGAAGTTTAATCTGAACTGCATCAGACAACGCACAGTAACTTAGGGAATACTTCTCACACAAACTAAAACTTTAGTCTGCGGAAAGCTTAGAATGTCTGCTTTTAAATGTTGTTACTTAATTGTAAAATACATAGTCCACCCCTGCTACTTTCACATGCTAAAAAGCATGTGTTCCGCCCATGCCCCCCACCAGTCAATGAAACAAAGAGCATGACGTAGTTATGCTAAACATTGAAGTTTGCTTATTAAATACCCAGAATGGGCATCGTCATAGGATGCTACTCAGTGAAGGACGAAACAGGTCAACCAGAAGGCAGGCGTTTTTGTTTTATTTGATTTTAGATTTGCAAGCAAAAATGGTCTACTTGTTTTATGGTGTCAATCCTAATGAGTAAGAAACCAATACAGTCTTTGATATTGTACTTTATTTCGGCTTGGAAGAAATTTAATAACAATCACAGTCCTGGTGTTTAGCGCTCCACATTTCCTAGAAGCATCCTTTCACCTCATGCTTGACAAAAGCTGAAGGGAATGTTCTCTCTAGGAACCTGGAAGCAGCCAATTGTCAGTCTACTCATTCTTCTTCTCTTCCTCTGTTCTCTAGCTGTGCTAACTGTTTGTGCTTACTGACTGCCCCCTCAGAGACTACAAATTAGATGCACCAGAGGATCACAGTCACAGAGAACCACACCCACCTGTCTATTCCACACTCAACAGTAGCTCACACTTGACATTACACCCTGACACTTTTGTTTGCCATTTGTTTTGTTCTGTTTCTCTCTCTCTCTCTCTCTCTCCAAGTTCTGTGTCAGTGTCGGTTGTAGGTCTTTCCCCTCACCGCAGCAAAACATGGCACGCACCAAAGACCCTGTTGGCCATTGGAAGGACCTAGAAACATGGCTAAGCATGTTGCAACAGAAACATGGCTAAACATGTTGCAACGGAAAGCCTCCTCCCTAAGGCCACCAAAACTCTGCAGCATCTGACACAGGACCAGCTGGATGAGAACCTAACCAGCCTCATGAAGCAAGACCCAAGCCAAAGCTACAGTAGCAAAGACCTAGCCAAGATCACAGGTTCTTTGAGTCACATTCTCATCGCTACCCTCAAGCTGAGTGCCCAACTCCAGCACATGCAATACATGCACGTGTGCAATACCACATCAACCAGCTAGAACTGGAAGCTCAGGAATGGCCAGAGGAGACTGATCAAGCTGCCAAAGAGGTGATTGATAAACTTCAAGAGACCCTAGCCGCCACCACCCAAGAAATGACCCAAGCCAAAGCGGACCATGCTGACGTCACTAACAAGCTTGGGTATGCAGAACAGCTACTAGAAGAGGTAAAGGCTGACTCATCAAAGAAGAGTCCACTAGCATTAAAGATGAACTCATGCATGCATATTAACTGTCACATAATAAGGAAGCTGAAGGGTCAATGCTAAAACCCTCACCAGCTCCTTCTAGTCACGTATCGCCATATGGCCTGGACCTCAGAGACCTTGACAAGCTAGTCAAGAACCTGGGCAAGTTCACTCCGTGTTTGCCAGACAGCCAAGATGTTCACGACTATCTGCAAGACCCAATGTCACTGACAAAGATAGACTGTATTTGCTCCGAGGAACCTCCAGCCCTGAAGTGCGCAGCTTTCTAGACCGTCAGCCTGCTCACACAAAGACTGACTACCTTCTGCTCTGAGAAGCCCTCATCAGAGAATTCGATGACACCGAGTATGAACAAGGACTTGTAGCTGCCCTGGAGACGAAACAAGGTCGCCATGAGTCTTCATAAGCCTACTACTTCAGCTCTCGCAATGAACCTAAGATAGAAGAGGACCTAAACCTCAAAATTATCTTCCTGAGAAACCTTCATCCTGGAGTAATCCACCATCTTGGGGTTCTTGCATTCCCCCACACAATAAACACTCAGCAATTGAGAGATTTGGCGCAGAAAGCCCACATCAAAAAAAAGATAATTTTAGAAAAGAGTGCCAAAATCACTGCTGTTTATGACTTCAACACTCAAAGTCAAGATCTGGCCCTTGAGGGTACCCACTGCCCAGACAATGCTAAACTACCTCAGAGGGAGGGGAATGTGCCATCGTCCAACAGACGACAAGACTATCATGCCGATGCCAGACCTAAACAGTGGAATAGCTACTGGCATGGACCCCCTGGACGACAACACTCACCTGAACATCACCGGGAGAGATTGTGGAACCAGTCCATCTCATTTGCAAACCAAAGAGGGACAAGCTCGTGGGAATCCAATGGTACCTCCCAGGTAAAACACCACCACCTTGGAACAACCAATTCAAGAGGTTAACGAAACCCACAAAGAATCTACGCTGATGGAGCTCAAACTGAATCCCCACAAGAAGAGAAAACATCACCATGTTTCGAATGAATTGAAGAAAATGATCCTGAAAGAGATCTTTCAATGAAAGGAAGAGGATCGGAAGTGGGAAAAGAAAGGTAATTGATTCTACCTGATTCTGATTCTGCCTGACAAGGAGCCAGAGAGGCAGTAACCACACCTGAACACAAGAGACTGTACCTGAACACCAGAGTTGGACGCTAACTCAAGACCTGATGCTTCAGGTCATCACTGCATCACACGAACACTTGTGGATGAAACCCTTTAAATTCCTAAGAGTGCTGTCTTGGTCATTTGCCACCACTCTGAACTCAGAATCAATCCAAATCCTACCTGTGCCATGCCAACTCCAGTCCCTCAACTCCAAGCAACCAGGAAAGGGGGAGAATCAGCCTGCTGACACAGACCCACTATACTACACTCTAATGTAACAAAAACATGTTTATGCCATTTGTGTCAGTTTTGGAAGACAACTAGCTATCTTTCCTAAACCAAATACATACACTCTATCCTCCACTGCACTGCTAGGACCAACCTCCAAGTAGAGAGGAGCTATTACACGTGACACTTGTTTGTTGTTCTAACCTCACTCAATGTCCTTTTGTCTCAGTGTTTTTTTCTTTCTCTCTTTATTTTATTTTATTATACAGCTGATGTTTAAATCCAGAAATCAGAATTAGGATTGACTCTTTTCACCAAGCCTCACGGATCAATGCCCTAAAGGTGTGATCACTGTATTGATAATTTAATGTTGTAGCACCTGTCTGATGACAAGTTTTAGGCCAAACTCAAAAGTTTTTAACCGCATTTCTTCATCTTCAATCCAGAACTGAAAAAGGGATTAAGGGTAAAGAAGTAAAATTATTGGTTTGACTCCAGTCAAAACAGCATCATAGGGTATATGTCATAGGTCTCAAACTCAATTCCTGGAGGGCTGCAGCTCTGCACAGTTTTGCTCCAACCCTATTCAAACACAGCAGATGCGACTAATCAAGGTATTCAAGAGTAGTCTACAAAGATAGACTGTATTTGCTCCAAGCAACCTCCAGCCCTTAAGAGTAGCTATTGATGTAAATGAAAAAACTAGTAGTACAAACGGTTTTCATCTTGTAACATTTGATGCAAGATAGTTACGAACTTACAAGATATTTCAGTAAAAAAAAATTCAGCAACAGTAAAACTTTGCTTTTGCATTAGCTTGCTCACGCTTGCTGCCCCCTCTCGCTGCTGCTCTCTGCCCACTCTCACCTTGCTCTCGGACACCATTTTGCATCATTTGAACTGTCTCTATGTGTATGTCTGAATGTGTGTGTGCGTTTGTTTGTTGTTTGTTTATTAAGTAGTTAGTTTCATGTATAATTGTGTAGCTCAATAAACATTTGTTTCATTTTGTAAGAACTGTGTTTGTGTTTATGTGCTTCTAAGTCATTGTCTCGGGTTGTAGATTTTGTTACCTTGCTAAAATTTAACCCAATACTGGTGTTATGTTATTATTGTTGGCCACGGAAATAATAATAAAATATAATGTCTTTTATTTGCTGGACAAATGGTAGATGAAGTGTAAAGCTTTTAATCTGATTCAGTCTGACTCAATTGAGTCAGATCAAGTGATTTGAATCTTCAAGATTCGATTACTTGAAACTAGCTAATAATCCCTGATCGATCTTTTAACATAGGTTAATCCCCTACAACTGCTTGAAGAACAGATATAAACCAGATATTTCCACAATAATTATTTTTTATCGCGTTCATATCCCAGAGAGCATGAAGTAATTGGCCTGAGCTTGGCACCGCTGCTGCGTACTCAGCATCAGCATATGTGAGTTAGGCTGAGTCTGCTCCGATGCTCACTCTTATACATGTGGCTTTATTACATTTAAAACCTCCAGCAGAATCTCCTCAGCAGATGGTGCGCTGCATGCCGTGAATGTCAGCCTGTAAACCCACCGGCCACCCCAAAAGCGCCCTATACCGGTTATGGAGATCCCCTTCGAGAGAATTGGTATGGATCTCATCGAGCCATTAGAGCGATCCGCACGCGGGCACCGGTTTGCATTAGTCCTGGTGGATTATGCAACCCGGTCCCCGGAAGCAGTAGCTCTCCGTAACATCTCAGCAAAGAGTGTTGCGGAAACGCTGTTTCGTATAATCTCCCGAGGGGCAATCCCCAAGGAGATACTCACTGACCAAGGCACCACGCTCATGTCACGCATCATGTGCGAACTGTACGGATTGTTGGGCATTAAATCGATTCGCACCAGCGTCTATCACCCACAAACAGACGGACTGGTGGAACGATTTAATCACACTCTTAAATCCATGATCCGTAAGTTCGTACACGAGGACGCGAAAAATTGGGATAAGTGGTTGGAGCCCTTGTTGTTTGCTGTGCGGGAGGTTCCGCAAGCCTCCACGGGGTTTGCCCCCTTCGAGCGACTCTATGGCAGACAGCCCCGAGGGGTGCTGGATGTCATTAGAGAAGCTTGGGAGGACAAGCCTTCAGACAGTAAAAGCGAAATTCAGTATATTCTGGACCTTAGAGCAAAAATCCACATACTGGGGCGGCTCTCTACGGAGCATTTGCTTAAGGCCCAGAATAACCAACGCCGGCGATATGACAAGAGCACTAAACTACGTAAATTTTCACAGGGAGATAAAGTCCTTGTACTGCTACCCACTTCCAGCTCTAAATTACTCGCCAAGTGGCAAGGGCCATTTGTGGTCACACGACGAGTCAGCGATCTCGATTATGAGGTGGTTCGTTCGGACAGGGCCGATTCACATCAGATTTATCACATAAATCTGCTGAAGCAGTGGAGGGAGTCAGAGGAGGTGCCGCTGGCTACGCTTGTTACCAACGAGGATGACCTGGGGCCAGAGAGCACTGGCCGGGAACGGTCAGGCGCTCTGGTCACCGGGGGCGATCATCTTGTAGCGAGCCAGCTCATTGACATCCGGCACCTCCAACGTGAATATTCTGATGTGTTCTTGCCCCTGCCCGGTCGTTCTAACCTAATTCAGCACTATATTAGGACCCGGCCGTATCGCCTGCCTGAACACAAGAAAAAGGTGGTTCAGGAAGAATTGAGCAACATGCTGAAAATGGGTGTAGTAGAAGAATCCCACAGCGACTGGGCCAGCCCGATCGTCTTGGTACCCTATAATCGGTTTTGTGTGGATTATAGAAAAGTCAATGCTGTGTCGAAATTCGACGCATATCCAATGCCGCGTATTGACGAGTTGCTCGACCGGTTAGGTGCTGCTCGATATTACTCAACATTGGATTTGACAAAGAGATATTGGCAGATCCCCTTAACTCCAATATCCCGCGAAAAAACAGCCTTCACAAGCCTGTTTGGATTGCACCAATTTGTTACACTTCCGTTCGGGCTGTTCGGGGCACCGGCAACGTTTCAGCGTCTGATGGACAAAATACTTGCCCCTCACTCAGCATATGCAACATTTGAGGGCAGTATTGTCAGCGCTGAGACGGGCCGGGCTCACGGCCAACCCACGGAAGTGCACAATTGGGCGAGTGGAGGTAAGGTATCTGGGCTTTCACTTGGGTCACGGGCAGGTGCAGCCCCAAATTGATAAGACTGCAGCTATTGCAACATGTCCGAGACCTAAGACCAAAAAGGAGGTGAGACAGTTTTTGGGACTGGCGGGATATTATAGGCGTTTTGTTCCTAATTATTCGGCCCTCGTCAGCTCATTGACTGATCTCACTAGAAAGGAGGGACCAGATACCATCCAATGGTCGGAGCAGTGTCAACAGGCCTTCTCAAAGGTAAAATCTATACTTTGCGGGGGGCCGCTATTGCACGCTCCTGATTTTGCTCTCCCCTTTCTTTTACAGACGGATGCATCCGATCGGGGTCTGGGGGCGGTTCTCTCCCAGGAGGTGGCAGGAGTGGAACGGCCGGTGCTGTACATTAGCCGCAAACTTAGCAAGAGTGAGGCTAAGTACAGCACCATAGAGAAGGAGTGCCTGGCGATAAGGTGGGCCGTTCTCACTCTTCGCTATTACCTCCTGGGCAGGGAATTCGTCCTCTGTTCAGATCATGCTCCTCTCCAGTGGCTCCACCGCATGAAGGATACCAACGCGCGGATCACCCGTTGGTATCTAGCGTTACAGCCTTTTAAATTCAAGGTGGTCCACAGGCCGGGTGCACAGATGGCTGTAGCCGACTTCCTCTCCAGGGCGGGGGGGGGGAGGGCTGCAGGCCGGACGGCTCCCCGGCCTGAGATGGGCGGTGGGGGTATGTGGAGAGGTAAGCATGATCGAACACCCAATGAGGGGGGAGAGCAT
>CAIGQV010000641.1:22088658-22100918 GCA_903798115.1 Danio jaintianensis | reverse complement strand
AATTGGCCTATAACTAGCTGGGTCGGTTTCATCTTTGTTTTTTTTTTTAGAATGAGAGAAATGTTAGCTTTGTATAGTGTACTGGGCAAAACCTCATCTTTTTTGGAACTATGTATAATTCTAAGGAGAAGAGGGGAGAGAAAATTACTAAATCTCTTATAAAACTCAGGGCCGAATCCATCTGGCCCTGCCCCTTTTCCAGATGGAAACAACTTGATGGCAGCATCTATCTCCTCCTTGCTAAAATCAGAGTCTAAATCTGCTCTTGCAACGTCACTAAGTTTAGGCATATCAATAGAATAAAATAAAAAAATCGATAAATCTGAATCAGTGGACATGTTGTTGTAGGTATAAAGCTCCCTATAGAATTCTTCGAAGTGTGCATTAATATTACTGGGATTAGCTAAAAGGGTGCCATCTTTGGACTTAATGCCATGTATGGACCTGGAAGCCTAAATTCCTTTAAGCTGACGTGCTAAAAGCTTATCAGGTTTGTCCTGTTTCAAAATATCTTTGCTTCATTCTTAAATAGAGATTGTTTATTTGGCGTCCCAAAATACAACTATATTCATATTTGAGTTTCATTATTTTATTATAATCTTCAGGTGACTTCGATGTTTGATATGCCAATTCGTGAGTAGGAAGAGTATTTTCTATTTCTTTAAGTCGTTTCATTCTCTCCCTTTTAGAAACAGATTCGTAAGAGATAATATACCCATGTATGACCGCTTTTAATGTTTCCCAAAGTGTGGAGTCGCTATTATCATTGGTTTTTATGAAGTCTTTTAGTTAAGTAGTGATATATTCTATGAATTTATCTTCCTTTAACAAATATGGATTGAAACGCTAGGAGTAACATTGTTTAGGAAGAGAGAAATCAATAGACATAGTGAGGGGACTGTGATCTGAAATCAATATATTGTGGTATTTGGTATCCTTAACTTGTGAAATTAGTCGAGAGTCAATCAAAAAGTAGTCTATTCTGCTATACGATTTATGAACATGTGAGTAATAGGAGTAGTCCCTATCAGTAGGGTGCTGGATTCTCCATATGTCAACCATGTTCCTAGATTTAATCAAACTTTTCAAGACCTGTACTGATGCGATTCTGGGAGGGGGGCAAGTAGATAACCTTTCCAAGTAAGGGTATAAATAGCAATTTAGATCACCTCCGATAATTATATTATGGTTATCTTCATTTGGGAGCAGATCAAAAACCTTCTTGTAAAAGCTTGGGTTGTCTATATTTGGGCCGTAAATGTTTAAAAAAATTATTGGAAATGAATTTATGGTTCCAGAAACCATAATATATCTACAGTAGGCGTCAGTAATCATGGAAGAAAATTTAAATGGAATGTTTTTCCTAAAAAGAATAGCCACCCCTCGAGCATGGGAAGTGAATGATGATTGATAAATCTGAGAGATCCAGCTAAATTTCAGTCTACGTTGTTCTGTCGTTTTAATGTGGGTTTCCTGGAGAAAAATCACATCTGTGATAGCGTTTTAAGGTGTCTGGATACCTTATCTCTCTTTATAGCATGCCCAAGACCTTTGACATTCCAAGAAACTAATTTAACATCTCTGCCCCCGACCTGTATCCTACCGGAGGACCTTTGCATATTCAAAAATTTAAGCTACCATGATGGAAATATGCTCTGAACAAAATAACATAACCAGCACCATAAGAATGCAATGAATGTGACTAAATAAAAAAGAGTAAAACATATTTGAAAGAACAGACAGACAGATACGAGCCAAGAACAAAATCCCACAACTTACCCCACCCTCTAACATGTCTATCCGAACAAGACATGAGGTACCCAATTCTATCTTTAGAGGAGCTGCCGGGCAGCTGACAAATGCCAACATCTCAACGTAAAAAAAAAGCAAGCAACAGCAAATCTCCTGTGCCTCAGATATGTAAACATTAATAAGATGTTACCGTGAAAAGAAAATAAATAAAAAAATTAAATAAAATCAAGTAAACAAAAACAAAATAAACAATTGGGCAAATAAAAAAGTAAATAAAAAATAATAATGAAAGCAATGATGCTAATAATAATAAAATTGTATATGTAAAAACAGAAGAAAAAAAAATTATTTAAAAAGAGGTTAGAGTTACATATTAATAAGTGAAATTCGGCTGTTTAATGTCCCACATACAACATTGGAAAGCCGTTAGGAGTTTCTAGTCAGTCTGTTCAATAGTATACTTCTCAATATATCGTTTTAAAATCTCTAAGTTGGTAAGATGTTTGTTTGGCCAAGAAACAGCCTTAATAGTCAGTTTCCAGATATATGCAAGATCAAATAGAACCAACTAAATAAGAGTAAATAAGAATTGTCGTCAGTTGTACTTAAGTTTATTCCCCTGGGTTTTTACAGTACTTTTCCACAAATCGCACGGCTTTAGCTGGGTCATCGAATACTTCAGGTGCCGTATCTTCATTCTGATGTATTGTATCTGTCACGGTTACAGGTGCATGCGCCCTGTCTGTTGTCTGTTATTGTCACGTGGGATTGTTTTGGCAGTCCCACTCGTTCTGTTACGTGTGTGTGGATTACGTGTGATTACGTCAGCTGTGCTAATTTGCTGCCACAGCTGTACGTAATCACCGTGGTTCTATTTTATGAGCTGATTCCAGCTCCTCAGTGTTAGTTCGTTTTGCGTGTTTCTGTGTCTCTGTTCTCGCCAGGACTTTGTATGTTTTCATGTGGACTTCCTGTGCTGTACCTTACTTACCGGTGTTTGGTGTTGGTCTGCATCCAGTCCTGCACGCTTATTACCGTTATTATAATAAATTACTTGCATTTGGATCCATCAGAATTTGTCAGTTTATGGCACGTGACAGTATCAATGTGAACTTGACTCCTTTTTTTTGCGTAGCGCTTGCATTACATCCCAAAAGGCGTTGTGTTGAGACATGACCTCGGTTGTATAATCAGGGAAAATGAAGACCCTTTTGCCTTTATATCCCAGAGGTTGTAGTCTCCCACGACGCAGAATCAATTCCTTCTCTTGGAAGTGATGTATATGCGCGAGGATTGTCCGCGGTTTCTTACTCACAGCCGGTTTAGGCTGGAGGGACCGATGCGCACGATCCACTTTAACTGGATGAGGGAAGTGTTCTTCCCCGAGAAGCTGTGGAATCAACCGGGAGACAAATTCATTGGGTTTACCTTCCTCCTCTTCCTCCTGTATACCCACAATCTTAATATTGTGTCGTCGTGATCTGGCCTCCAGATCCATAACTTTGTCCCGAAGTTGCTTATTTTGTTTGGATAGTTCAGAAACTTTAGTCTCTAATTCGTGTAATCGCGCATCAAAGTTGCTCGCCGCCGACTCTTGATTTGTCACACGGACCTGTAGTTCAGCCTTGTGAAGCCACAAGTTTCTGAAAGTTGAGTTCAAAGGCATCAAAGCGATCACACCTCACAAAATTGACTCAGACATTTTCTTACATATTTCTTTGCATAAGGAATAAACGGTGTCTGGTAGTATTTCACATTTCTTAGGTGAATTGTTAGCCTTAGCATTAGCTCCGGCGACGTCGTCGGCGACCTTTACTTTGTGTGAGGCGCTCGGCTTCGGCATTTTTAAGCTTTAGCTGACGTTTCTGGTGTAGGAAAAGTGTAGACACACTTAAATGAATTAAAGTCGAACAAAACACAGTAATTTAATAACTTAATTGAGGCCACAGAGAGGAGCCCTAAATAAATCCGTCTATCCTCGAGACATGCACACTAGTGCCCCTGTGGAATTATTTCTTAAGCGTAAGTGTTGTGCTTACTTAAATTTAGGTTAAGTTTTTGTTGGAAGGAATTATTAGTTCACCTAGTTAAATAAAAGCAGTATTTTTGCATTTAATTGAAATTGTAGCTGACTTAATTGCAAATTGAGTTAATAACTGTGAGTCAGAGGTAAGCATTTGTAATTAAGGAACAGTTATAAGATCTGGTTTCGATTTACTGCATCCGCAAGCTGAAGCAGTTGTTGGCCAATAAGTGAGCAGTTGAGCACAGCGAAGTTAGTATATTTAAACACGCCATCTACAATCAGCCTCATTTGGAGTGACCTGCGCATTCAGTGAAAGACGGTGGTATACTCGTGAGTGAGTGTTATTTTATACTAAGCACGTCTTTGTTTGCTTGGATTCATTTTCTGCTTGTCAGGAGAATCATTACAGTAATCATCTAAGCGAAAGTGTGTTGCATTTAAAATTTAGCATTTAAGGTTCTGCATTTATACATTACCAGTTGTAAAGTATTATTATTATGAAAGTGTTTTGCATTTAAAGTTTACCAGCCTTAAAGTACTATTTCTTAGGTGTAAGTGTTTTGTATTTGAAGTTATTTGTCCAGAAGACAAGTCCCCTCTGGACCCAATCCCATCACACATCCTGCAGGACATTTCCCCAGCCATAGTGCCACCCCTAACACACATTATTAACAATTCCCTTTACACTGGCACATTCTCAACTACTTTTAAGTAAGCCCGGGTAACCCCACTGCTCAAAAAAAAAAAAACATCACTCAGCACACCTCATTGGTAAATCACCAAACTATTCTGTCCACCATCTCCTCAATGGGCATCACTGGAACCCCACTCTGCTGGTTGGAGTCTTACCTCACCGGCTGATCATTCAGGGTTGCCTGGAGAGGAGAGGTATTCAAAGCTCATCAGCTGGCCACTGAAGTACCTCAGGGATCTGTTCTAGGTCCCCTACTGTTTTCTATTTACATCATATAACTGGAAACCATCACCCAATCACATGGTTTCTCTTCTCATAGTTATGCAGACGACACAGCTCTATCTTTCAGACCCTTCTTAATAGATCTGCTGCACAATATTTAGGCAAGGCAAGTTTATTTATATAGCACATTTCATACACAGTGGCAATTCAAAGTGCTTTACATAAACAAGAATAAAAGAGACAAGTATAAATAAGAAAAAAACAAATAATATAGAAAAAGACATGAAAACCGCGTCCATTACAGTAATCTACCCTGCTGCTGATAAAAGCGTGAACAAGCTTCTCTAAGTCCTCACTGGAAACAAAGCATCTAATTCTTGCAATGTTTTTGAGATGATAGTATGCTGATTTAGTTACTGCTTTGACATAACTACTGAAACTCATATCTGACTCCAGAATCACACCAAGATTTTTGACCTTATTTTTTGTTGTTTGACCCTTGAGACCCTTTGCTGAGGTACGCATTTACCTTGAGAACCTCATCTCTGTTCCCAAACGCAATGACTTCAGTTTTCTCTTTGTTTAACTGAAGAAAGTTTTGACAGATAGTGATCAGATAGTGCGACATTCTTAACAACAGTTGGTGAAATTTGTAAACCCTTAGTTAAAATTAAATCTAGAGTGTGTCCACGATTGTGTGTGGGTCCTTGAACATGCTGAATCAGATCAAAAGTGTTAAAAACAGTCATCAGTTATTTTACAGCATTGATTTCTGGATTACCAATGTGAATATTAAAATACCCAGCAATAGTAAAATAGTCAAATCCAGAGGTTACTATTGATAACAGCTCTGTAAAATCATCAATAAAAGTTAGAATATTTTGGAGGTCTGTAGATAATGATCAGTAAAATGCATGGAGCACCCTTTTGTGCTATACTCAGATATTCAAAGGACAAATAATCACCAAACGACACTTGCTTACACTCATAGACATCTTTAAACAGGGCAGCAATGCCTCCACCTCTTTTTAGTTCTGCAAACACTCATAAAATCAAAGTTTGGGGGAGCAGTGAGCAGTAAGTGAGTTATAGTTAAGTGAACAAATGTTTAAACGTGCTAACCTAAGAGTTTTAGCTATTTCCCCTATAGTAGTCTCAGATCTACATTTAATAGATATCAGATTTGAATGATTTGCTCTTCAACTTGAAGAGGCCTTTGATTTCCTGTCACGTACTACAACACATATCTGCGTAGAGAAAGCTACAGGCACACTGGGTTCCCTCTTGTTCTGTGAACATTTGATAAAGATACTGTTATCTAAGCAGGCACCCGAAACACATAAATGAGATTTGTTTTGTTCACCAGCTAAAGATGGGGCGTTGTATGGGACCTGGCGGTGTGGCAAGGGTCGGAGGGCTCTTCCAGGTGGGCTCAGAGGTGGTTGTGGAGCAGGCCACTTTTTGGTTGATAACTGGGGGCTTGCAGCAATGGAGTGTGAAAGTTCCAGTTCCAGTCCAGTTCCAGAAACCAGTTCCTCCATCTTTTTTTAAAAACCCAAGAGAGGTGAGCAAGGTGACAATGAGAGCGTGTCCGGTACAGAGGGTGTGGCTCTGGAGTTTCTGGTTGCTGAAATATATTGTCCTGGCTATTTTCCTGAGGATCTTTGTTGAGTGCTGTGTCTTGATGCTTGATGTGTTGAACTCAGTGTGCAGGGTGCAGGCGGCAATGCGTGGCATTATCACTGTCCTTGTGAGATGCGTCCTTGTGTGATCCCTAAGTCCACTCAGGAGCTGTATTGAAGTCCTGTGGTTGTTCGGACATTTACCAGGGGTGTGTGTGCCATTTGGGTTGAGTTCAGTGGCACATACAGCTGATGGATGATGGAGGGAGAAATAGATATTGTCCTTTAGCACTTTTGCACCAAGTTTGTTTGGATGAAGGCCGTCTGATGTAACCAGTTGTCTTTGATTTCAGCCCAAGCTCTTGTCATTTCAAGGCTGGACTACTGCAATGCTCTTCTAGCTGGACTCTCATCCTTCCCATGTAGTTTAGTAAGGAATCTTGGGGTGATCCAAGATGATCAGCTGTCCTTCAAAGAGCACATTGTTAACACAACTCGATCATGCAGGTTTGCACAGAAAAATCAGACCGTTCTTAACAGATCATGCTGCACAACATTTAGTCCAAGCTTTTGTCATGTCATGGCTGGACTACTGCAATGCTCTTCTAGTTGGACTCTCATCCTGCTTCTACAGATGATCTAGAATGCTGTAGCTCGTCTGGTCTTCAATGAGCCCAAGAGAGCCCATGTAACACCTCTCTTTATCTCTCTGCACTGGTTACCGGTTGATCGGGGCTTGTCAAATTCAAATCATTGATGCTTGCTTACAGGACAGCCACTGGCACTGCACCCTCTTATCTCCACCTGCTCCTGAAGATCTACATCCCCTCCAGAAGCCTCTGGCCGGGGAGTGAGCACCGCCTTGTGGTACCATCGCAAAGAGGCTACAAGTCCCTTTCCAAAACATTTTCATTCAATGATCACTGGTGAAAGGATCTTCCTTTTCCCAACACAGACTGCAGTTTCACTGGTAAAACTAAACTAAACTCAACTAAAAACCCATCTTTTCCACCAAAACCCCAGTGAATAAAACCAAGAACCCTCTTCCCACCTCACCACGCACAAACCCAAAATACTATAAATTCTGAGTGTGCCTCACACAGGTGAGTGGGCTTAACAAACCACCTGTAGAAAACATATTCATCTCACTGGCACATTAACAAACACAAACGCTGTGCATTGATGAAGAGTGCTTCACACAGGTGAGTGAGCTTGACGAACCACCTGTAGAAACACTCTCTCTCTCTCTCTCTCTCTCTCTCTCAAAAAAAACCTCTAGCACTCTTACTCTGGCACTAAATTCTCTGAGCACAAACAAGTTACTTTGTATAACTAGCATTTGTGTGTATTACCTCTTCTTGTTGATTCACTGAATGCCTCCTCAACTCTAAGTCTCGTTTTGGACAAAAGCGTCTGCTAAATGACTAAATGTAAATGACTATGACTATGCAAATGACGGTCACACCATAGGTGACACCCCCCAGTCACCACCTCACAGGGTCATCCAATCACAAAGGGAAGTTGAGCAACTAATGCAACCACCATAAGCCCATACCTCCCAAAAGGTCTTCAACTTCAGTAATTCTCTCCAAAGGATTCTGGGATGTCCCATGTTATCCAAAATGCTCAAAGACTTCAGAACTTTTCAGAACTTTGCTGTGTTCCAGCAAGGATTTTCATTGTGTTTGGTTTCACAGTGCTTTTCCCAAGACTTCTGTTCTAGATTAGCCAGATTTCCTCCAGACCCACATCTGCTTGTTCCATGCATTAATACCTGCAGGAAAATACAGCTTCGTCCAACCACTGCATAAACAGCAGAAGCATTACTTTCCAAACCTCTACCAGAGACCTTGTTTCAGTATAAGATATTCTAATCCTAATTAGATGTTTAACTGATTTTTATTAATAAAAAAAATCCTCAGTTGTTTGTTTACCGTATCTGACTCTAGCTTGTCTTTAGAAAAGATAACAGAGTAATTTATCACAAATTACTTAATCACCTTGTACATTTATTGTACATTTAGTAATTTTAGTTACCCTTGTTTATTATTTTGATAATAAATACTAATTTATTACAATTGATTCTTCATTGTGTTGATAATACAGCAATAGCTTCTACAAGTCAGAAAATCTCACCATCCTTCAGATTTGGCCAGATAACAAAATCCTTCAAAATCTGTATAATTCATTTCAACAATTATTGATTGTTAACTATTGCCACAGTGAAAACTTTTTTACTTGATTAATGTGAATTAACCAGCATTAGCTTTATCTGCTATTATGTTAAGGCTGATGCACAGACTTGAAGTTAACAAAGATGTTGGATATCTAACTAACGAAATCTACAAACCTGTAGTAAAACTTTATAAACCTTCTTTGCTTGTAGACTGATGAGGATGTTTGTTGAGGACACAAAGTAATTTGTGTTTAATGTCTACGTAGCCCCCCAACGCATTCACATATTTCTCTTTTCTTCATCCACTGTAGGTTATTCACATATTAAAGTATGCATTCACCTTGAGAAACTTATCTCTATTCCCAAATGCAATGACTTCAGTTTTCTCTGTTTAACTAAAGAAAGTTTTGGAATATCCAACTTTTAATTTCATCAATGCATTGGCAGAGGGAGTCAACGGGGCTGTAGTCATTAGGCAATAAGGCTAAGTAGATATAAGTCTTATTAGCATAGAACCAAATCTCTTACCACAGCTTTCTCATTATTTGGATCAGTGGTAGCATATAAAGGTTGAACAGGAGAGGTGCCAGAATTGAACCTTGTGGGACTTCACATTTCATGGGTGTCCACCTTGACCTATGGTCAACTATACTGACATAGTAATCTCTCCCTTCAAGATAAGATCTGAACTGTTTGAGGACCATTACAGAAAGCCCAACCCAGCTTTCCAGCCTATCAAGAAGTATGCTGTGATTGATGTTGTCAAATGCAGCACTGAGATCAAACAATACCAGCACTGTTAGTTTGCCTGAATCTGTATTGATTATCTTTATGAGGGCGCTCACTGTACTATGATGTGCTCGGAAACCAGATTGAAAATTGTCTAAACATCCCTTAGAACAGTAGTCCCCAACCTTTTTATCACCGCAGACCGGTCAACGCTTGGCAATTTTACCGCGGACCAGGGGCGTTGGTTCGTAGGTTGCTAGGCGACCATCAACCATTTTCTTAGAGGATGACAAGCTGACAAAACATTGCTGTCACTCTGATACGAGTTTTATTTATGGAGAAAATTACAAAGCACTGCAGTGTTTGGGTGTTTTGTGTTTGTCTGAGATAATTAATTAGTCTACCGAAATGTGTATATTCCATACAAAGTATGAAGCTGATCGGTCAGTTCTTGTCACGTGGCATTCATTCAACTGGGTACGTCTGAAAGGGGCACTAACATTCATTCAACTGTGTGCGTCTGGAAGGCGTGCGCACAAGCCGCACACCTCCATTGGAAATAACGAAGTTGCGTTATTTTGCTGCTTGTGGGTTAAATTTGGGCGCTCAAGTGACCGAGATGTAAGCAAGAGAACACAGTAATTTTTCTAAATAAAAGATTTTTCAAAATAAAAGACTGTTCAGACTCAGACAATAAAATAATAAAATAAAAAACAATAAAAATGGAAATAATTAATGATTTCCCGTTACTAATTGATCCAAGGACCGATACCGGTCTGTGACCCGGTGGTTGAGGACCACTGCCTTAGAGCTTAAGAACTTGTTAACCTGGTTAAAAACAACTTTTTCAAATAATTCTCCAAATGCGCTCAGCTTTTCATCATTTGTACTGCTGTTGAGTTTCTCCAAGGTGCATTTTGTCCCCCAGTCCTCTTCCTGACTTTAACATTAGCAGTGTCAACCTTGTAATTCTTATCTTTAGAGTTAAACAAATCAAGAAGAAATTCAACAAAGTCTGCAGATATGCTTGGTGCTAGCAACATGACCTTCTTAAACTGCACACTAGTGTTCTCATTTACGCATCTCTTTCTGACAGAGACAGATCTGTCTTGTAGTGACTTAACGATGCAGACACCGATAACTGAGTCAACACCTGTGATCAGAATCACCTTGATCGAGAGCCATTTTGGTCTCTGACCAAAATCAGAAGGTCAGGCCACTTTTGTCGCAGTACAGAACGGGAAGCGGATGCCTTGAGGCTATCGGCCTCGTGACTGGTTCATCATCAGTTAAGTGTCATCAGACCCACTATCCTGATCAAGTTAACTCAAGACGAATGGGTAACTGGTCACAAGGACCCTTTTCTTAACAAAGAGCTTGTGTTTGACCTCAGAAAATGGGGTTTTCAACCCCCATGCAAGACAGAGAATTGACTGACTTTGGTCTAAAACAGAGAACCAAAATCCTCTCTGAAATTTAAAGCTCTCACCAAACATTAAAGTACATCAGATCATCCTTAAAACGATGATAGCAGACTTTTAATGAATGTCATTTTATTGCTCTTGTATGACACCTGAATCCTGTATGTTAACAATGCATTAATCATGCGTAACCTTTATACTTTGATTTGTCACAAATGTACCATTATGCATATGTTTTTTGAGATGAATGAGTGTAACCCTTTCCCTTTCTTTCATTTCTTTTTAATAATAGATATGTAAAATGTATAATGTTCACATTATGTATGCTTAAAACTATATTTCTAAGCACCATGGCTCATGTGAGTGAGTCACACTAAAGCTGCATGTGCTGACATGTGACTGTCACACAGATCCACGCACAATGCCTTATTGATCCAGCTCAAGTAGGGGCCAGAAACATTGATGGTTAAAAACCCATCACCCCAAAACTCTCTGGTCAAGTCGAGTCGAGTCCAGACCCGAGCAGAGCCAGAGCAGTTGCACCAGCAGCAGCTGTTGAGGAGTTGAGATGCTCCGCTTCCAGGGGAACTCTTCTCCAGGTCCAGTCCAGCCAGACATGGACACTAAGATGGGATGAGACCAGCCTCAAACTTCCCCATCTTCTGTTCACTCTTCTTTCTTTTCTTTCCGTCGAGAGTCTAGTTAAGTTAAGTTGCGTCGTGAAACCAGTCAACACGACTACAGTTTTGCCATCTCCAACTTGAACTACTGGACTTCACTTCATCAGCAGCCTCAGATACGTCACTTCAACGAAAACCCAACCACCAGCGAACTCACATGGGGATCCAGCTCCACAGATGGATTTCACCACATCACTAAGTACATCTCCACATCCATTGCTGAATTGGTGTATGATCTGCTAATTATGTTAAATGACAAATAACCATGTCTAAGACACAGTAAAGGTTGAAATGATTATTTGGTTCGCTTGGTTAGGTTTTACATCTTGAGGTTTTACATCTCTCCTAAACTCTTCTTTTCATTCTATTCCTTGTCTGCAACCAGTATGAACGCATGTGTGTATGTGTGTTTGTGTTAGTTTTGTTTGTAGTCAATAAAGTCTCTTTTGTATTTAAAGGAAAGTGGCCTGTGTATACTTATGGATCTACTGCCTTATACCTAGATCTTGTTACCCTGCTTAAGTATTAAAGTGTTTTTACTTTATTTTGAATAGCAATATTCATTTTGGAGTCAATAGCACTGTCTGTTCAAACAAGCACTGGGACGATTCGTTTGTTCAGTTCAAAAGAGTTGATTCTTTTGAAGCTACTTTAAATTTTATTATATTCCCTTTTGAGCTATTTTAAAGTTAACGCACTACATAATTGTCTATTACATGTGCGAGGCCCTACAGTCTTCAAAGGCTGGAGTGATCAATATATCAAAGAAAATACAGAAATGATCAGATAGTGTGACATCCTTAACAACAGTGGATGAAATGTGTAAACCCTTAGTTATAAGTAAATCTAGAGTGTCCACGATTGTGTGTGGGTCGTTGTACATGTTGAGATTACGTCGAATAGTTCGGACTGCTGAGCGAATTACTGGTACAATCCTC
>CAIGQV010000641.1:22074396-22088258 GCA_903798115.1 Danio jaintianensis | reverse complement strand
CATACCTGGCAATAAAGCTCTTTCTGATTCTGATTCTGATCAAAAGTGTTTAAAACACTCATAAATTATTTTACAACATTGATTTCTGGATTATCAATGTGAATATTAAAATCCCCAGCAATAGTAAAATAGTTAAATTCAGTGATTACTATTGATAACAGGATTGTAAAATCATCAATAAAACTGGGAGAATATTTTGGGGATTTGTAGATAATGATCAGTAAAATGTGTGGAGCACCCTTTAGTGCTACACTCAGATACTCAAAAGGACAAATAGTCACCAAATGACACTGCTACACGACTTAAAGATGCCTTAGACTTTCTATCACATAATAAAATGAATATCTGCCTAGAAAAAGCTACAGGCACGCTTGGTTTCTGTTTGTTCTGTAAACATTTAATAAAGATAGGTATCTAAGCAGGCACACGACACACATGTTGTTGGATATGGCGTTATTTCAATAACAAATGTCGTGAGCGCAGTATTACAAGTTGAGAGCATATTCATATAATACAAGCATGCAAATCTCAAGCCAATGACTTTTAACCTAAATTCTCTGTTGTTGTGCTTTGTTTGTTTGGAGAATGTTTAGTGTCACTCTTCAGCCAGTCATCCAACTACAATTATGAAGAAGTGCTCCCACGCCGATTTCCTCTGTTACTGCACAAAACTGCTCACAAACGCTCAAATATACGCTGCTCACACGCAATAGGGTCATTTGTTTATATTCCTACAGTTGTGTTACCATAGCAACTATAGTATTACCGCAACAGATTAATTAAAGTACTTTACTATAGTATTGTTAAAAACACTGTACATGCCTGTGTAACAGCTTTTCCTCAAAATGAAGAGTAAATCCCATCCAAAATCTCATTAACAATGTGGAAGACAGCAGAGACTAGTTAACTTTTTTGTATTTGCCATGATAAAATGGGATTGAAAGTTACATTTATTTGAAGAGTGAAAAGTACAGTAGGCTAATACCTTCTCAAGTTTTTTTCGCAATTTTCTTTTACAGTTACATTTTTTTTGCGTTGGTTATATTTTTGTTTAAAACAAAATTATGTGATTAGTATGGTGCACCTTTTACATATATTTTTTTTAATTTTTAAATAAAATTTATTTTTTATATCAAACATCTATTCTCTGTGTTTTTAAGTTATTGTTACAAAACAAACATGAAATATCTCATGATAATATACAGCCAAAAAGTAAAAAAACTCAAGAGTGGGGAGCCAGGTGAAAGGGAGAGTGTGTCTGGTGACAGAGGCTGTGGCTCTGGAGGTACTGGCTGCTAAAATATGTTGTCCTAGCTATTTGCCTAGAGATCATCCTTAAATGAGTCTTGAAACCATTCTGATAAGTCACAGTCTATCTGTGGAAAGCTCAGTGTGCAGGGCACAGGCAGCAGTGTATCTGTGAGCAATGGTTGTTGTGGCTGTCCTGGTGGGATGTGTCAGCCACAAGTCCTTAGGAGCTGATTTGAAATCCTGTGGTCATTGTGACATTTACCAGGAATGTGTGTGCTAATTAGAGTTCAGTGGCACATACAGCCAATGGATGATGGTGGGAGTCCTTTAGCACTTTTGCACCAAGTTTGCAAAATAAGTCTCTCCTCCTTTTATCTTCCAGAGCTTCTCCGTGAGACTTGAAACAGGTGGCGCATCCAGGTGTCAGTAGTTAGCACTCACACTACCAGCCTCGCATGCTCACGGCTCTCGGCCCCGCTCCACTCGCTACAGGGGCATTTTTCCAACATCAACCGCTTCATGCCCATTTTACGTCATGGTAATGAAACCCCTGGAATTTAGTGATAGCTATTTTCTGCAGCCATGCATTTAGACCAAGAACCTTGAAAACATATTTGTTCCTCTTGCAGGGAGTGGTCCACATATGAAAGGCTGAATTTTCAATCCTCTGACTGTTTCCAAGAGTTCACAGATATTAGGAAAATATTCCATATGCGATATTGTTGTTGAATAAAATTATTCAATTTAATTGAAGCAAAAAAAAAAAAAAAGTAAAAAAAACTGTCAAGGAAGGTGCAAACATTTTGACTTTACTGTAAAACACAACAAATGACTAAAAATCTCAGTAGATATTCTGATTTCTGGTTTTGTTGTACTATGTACATGTAAAGACAAAATCCATTACTCTTAAACTTTTTTTATGGACATAATCAGCACATGCCCACATCGTCAGAGAGCACATTGACGAGTCAAGAGTGTAAAACTGATTTCTACAAAGACCTCAGTGACAAATGAGTTTCTGCATAGATCCTTTAGGCTAGACTTAACACCCACCTGGTGCCTTAATTGGTCCTGCATCTTCACCATAATGGATGTTCATAATTCATAAGTCATCCAACATCTTTTAGACTGCAGCTCTGCCTCTTTAGTGTATGGCCAGAAGAAAACTATTCCCCGTATTGGTTTCTCCTGAGGTTCTCTCACTTTTTACATTACTTCTCCCTAACTGCACAGATTCAATTTAATTCATCTTTATTTCTATAGCGATTTCACAATGTAGATTGTGTCAAAGCAGCTTAACATAGAAGTTCTAGTAAATTGAAAACGTGTCAGTCCAGTTTTCAGAGTTTAAGTTCAGTTTAGTTCTGTTCATTCATTCATTCATTTTCTTTTCGGCTTAGTCCCTTTATTAATCTGGGGTCGCCACAGCGGAATGAACCGCCAACTTATCCACCATATGTTTTACGCAGCGGATGCCCTTCCAGCCGCAACCCATCACTGGGAAACATCCATACACACTCATTCACACACATACACTACGGTCAATCTAGCTTACCCAATTCACCTATACCACATTTCTTTGGACTTGTAGGGGAAACCGGAGCACCCGGATGAAACCCACGCGAACACGGGGAGAACATGCAAACTCCACACAGAAATGCCAACTGACCCAGCCGAGGCTCGAACCAGCGACCTTCTTGCTCTGAGGCGATTGTGCTACCCACTGCGCCACCGCGTCGCCTAGTTCTGTTCAGTGTGGTTTAATTTTTACTGCTTAAAGTCCAAACACTAAAGAGCAAATCCCTAGATGCACAGCTCCACAAGTCCCAAACCAAGCAAGCCAGTGGCGAAAAAAACCTTGAGAGAAACCAGGCTCAGTTGGGCACAACCATTTCTCCTCTGGCCAAAATTCTTGAGCAGAGCTGCATTCTAGGCAACAGAGACTGGAGAACACTGGACGTCCATTGTGGAGGAGCTGCAGGTGTGTGTAAGTCACCTGTAAGTAATTTTAATTTGTTAAAATTTGATAAAATTTTGATAAAATTTATTGATTTCTAGCATTAACTGTATGTTGTAGCAAGGATGTAAACAATGGGAAATGCTGTTTGGCACCGCTGACAATTTAGCTACAACTTCATATTTAGCCGTCAAACCCCTGTAAACACCCACAATCTTCACCAGCGCTGCAGTGTCTCTCTATGCGGACGCTTTCCCTGCGCTCTACATCTCAAATAACCAACTCGCAAAAGATATGTGAACGTTTCATATTACTTACACACGCTTATTCCGAATATATGTGAAAGACATGTAATGCGTTGAGTTAGGTAAAAAAAAAATACAGGACAGCTTGCCAAACTCATGTTGCAGCAGAAAAATCAATCAAAGCTCACACGGGTTGCATTCCACATCTTGCGCTTTATTCTCCTGTCAACAGTGTCTCTGTATATTACAGAAAAATAACTTAATTCGAGCATCAGAGAAAAAGAAGAATAAACATCGGTCCCACACACATGTGATTCTCGTGTTACATGCGTCTACAGACTGTTCACACACACACACACACACACACACACACACACACACACACACACACACACACACACACACACACACAAACACACACACACCTGAAATGGCGATTCTCTCTTAAAGGAGCCACACACTATTTTCACTTGTTACAGGCACTTGTCAGTTTTATATTAGAGAGCAGGCATGAGGTTCATCCTTTTCATTTTCTGTCTGATTAAGGCTCAAACAGTACTGCTAACAGCTACTCTGATTGACACTACACAGCAGAATCAAAGCGTGCTTGTGGAGGCGTGACGCTTTACTGGTGACGTGGAGCCAATCCGCCAATCACAGCCCATTATGTTAGCTGACCAATCAGAGCCTCTTGAGGGCAGGCCTTTCAGAGGAACTAGGAAATATGACATTCGTTTTTATGTTAGCAGAGTAGCTGTAGATAATCAAAAGTAAGATATATGAAAAAATAACGTGATTTTCTACAAATGAAGCATGAGCACACATTGCTTTGCATCTTATAAACACGACCAAGCCTTAAAATTACATTCTGGACCACCCCTTTAAAATACCCATCTCTTTGCACTAGCATATACATAACACAAACTGATCTAAAATCTATTGCTAGGCTTGAATCATTGGTGCAACCAGAGCTGGAAACCCATCCCAAAAAAAACAGCATAAGAAGAATGGCATCTGCATTTACAATGCTTTGTTTGTCTCTCACTTAACAGTCATTTGGATCCAGTTCATATACAAACCAAATGTTTGACCTGCACTGAGAATGATCACAACACAACCCTTTTACGGCCAGAGAAGACATCAATTAGCAAAGGCATTGGTAATGAGATGAGTCCAATAGACACACACCAATTTCACACAGCTGGGATCTGTACCTCTGTCAAGGATTACATTTGTGTTGCCTTTGGCTTGCTTAGCTGGGGTCAGCAGAACTGTCCTACAGTGATTCACCTTATTCAGCAATGGCATTTGTATTGAATTGAATTGTATCATCAGTAAATAACTAGAAATAATTGAATTCTGAGGAATTTAATGTGTCTTATGAATGATTGTATTACGTGCAATAAAATAAAGGTTACAATAACTCATTCCAATGTCATACAGAGAGATTTCATATATTTTTAACTATGAGGCATATTTATTTAGGTGGCATTCCTGATTATACTTACTACTATTTTATTATACTATTTTACTTCAGTGCCAAACTAGCATGCTTGTTGTTAAGTTGAGGAAAGCTATTGGAACTTTATCATATTTCGATGATTCACAGCTCCAACTCTTTGGGGACAACATGACCCTGGTAGGGCTCAATAGCTGTTCTGCACTCAACAGCCAATCTAATAAACATGAAAACACATAGTTTACTTTAATAAGTACTTTAATCAGACATGTGCTTACTTGACTCCTTTGATAGTGAGAATCCTTGCTGATGTCACATTAAATACCTGCTCAAACCGCTCTAACTTCCGCTTAGTCATTCTAACAAAAGAAGAGACAGATTTTAAATAAATGTACCTTAGTCAAATCACACATTTGTACAAAAACATGCTGAAAATCTATTGAATACAAAAATATGTTTTAAAAATATTTCAACACTGCAAATATTTAAAATATATTTTGAAAATGTATTTAACATTTTTTACATACTGTACAATATAATAAAAACTCACTCATTATGGAAGCCAATGTCATGATTTCCCACAAGAACCACAAGCTTTGTGTCAACAGGATGACGAAAGATCCGTTTAAAACGTCTGACATCATCTTCCCAGTCCTGAATTGGGAATTACAGCAGAGGTTAAATGGCTAATGGAATTCAGTTAGATCATTTTACATAGTACAAGATGTATGTATTAATTATGCTTATGATTATTAATTATTATTTCGCTTAAAGTAACTTTTTTTGTATGTATTGGCATGCTTAATGTGTGTGCCAATTTTTGTATGTTTGTGAGTAACCTAGCAGGGGGGCCACTCGGTCAAATGTGCATAGGTGGTGCTGTCGAGCCATTTTGCCACTTCTGAATCCTATATCAAACTTACATTTTCACCACTTGTGGTGTGTCTGCAAAGTTTTGACCCTCAAAAAATGGGTTCATTTAGAGAGGAAGAAGAATTAAAGCTGCAAGCTGTGATAAAAGTGACCTCACACCCGGGCTCACCGCCGCCCGTTGGTCTTATGATTATTATGAGAACAGTGGGTAATATTAATGTAACCTGACAAATATAAAAAAAACCTGACAAAATCACAGATTTACCCCAAACTTCTTTCTGTCAGCAGGTGGCGCTATGACTGTTACTCAATATTTTTATGTAGATGTCTTTAGGAAAGGAATCTCATCGAATGTGAATTTTCAGGCAGATTGGACATTGTGTGGATAAAGTTATTCAGATTTTCTTTTCCATGGATAAACACTGAACTTTGTCAGTGAGCCACAGACATGCACTTCGACGAAAACTCCAGACGTGTGGATTTTGAGGCAGATCTGACAATGCATACCTCAGTTATAACAACTTCCTGTTTTGTGTCAAAACATTAATGTTTTTGAGGCTGCCATGGAAACACCCATTAACAAAAACTCTAGATCTTCATAGTTTAACATCATCAAAGCCTTTAGATAACAATAACCAATTTTGGTGTTGATCTGATAAAATCCTTAGGTGGAGTTTGTTAAAGTACAACGTCTGGAAATGGCAAAATCTGCATTTTTTTGCAGAGGAATTAAAAAATATCTGCCATCCTGTTGGGTTTCAGATTTCACTCCAAGAGACTTATTTGTAGGTATTGGTATGTTTTATGTGTCTGCCAATTTGTGTGTGTGTGTTTGAGCATGAAAAGTAGTTTGTGGGGCACTTCATTGAATGTGTATAGGTGGCACTGTTGAGCCATTTTGCCACTCCCAGTTGTCAAACCCATATTGGTTTTTTTAAAGAACAAAAATAATTACAAAGGTACAAATAAAAAAAAAAGATTTTTGAACAAAACACTTAATATTCTAGCAGACAGTAGATCAACAAAACTGAATATCTGTATAAGGAACACTTAATGTAATTTAATATACAGTATTTACAAAAACAAACAATGAACAATGCCTGTACAACATTTAATAATCATTTAACATTTACAAATACATTAGTAAAATCAAAATCTGTGCTTGTTAGTTAACTAACTATGAACTAACATGAATAAACAATGAGCAACTTCAATCCTTCAAATAAATGTATTGTTCATTGTTTGTTCATGTTAGTAAATACACTAACATTAACTATGTGTCCCATATTGTAAAGTGTTACCACAATTTATTATTCAGCAAAATGCTATTCTGTAGCTCAAAGACATTTAATGGCTTTTCTGAAGTAAAAGTAATGTTTGTTGACATTGTTTACATGTTATTTAGCTACTAACATGCAGATAAAATAAATTTTGAAGAAACATCATCATGAGGTAAATGTGCAATTTCTAAATGGTGAATGGCTGCCAGTACACTGTAACGTCATCGGGTTTTCATCTTTTCTCCACATTATTTCATAAGAAAAAGCTCCAAACTACAAGACCAAAAAAAATAAAATAATTAGTTCTGCTTAAGTTGCACACCAAATTATGTATAAATATAATTATAACTATATTTGTATAAATAATATTATAACTATACATCATGCTGACAATCAAAAACAAAATCACATAATTACAAAAAAAAAATTTGCAGGTTAAGGAAACAGCATGTGAGAAAGTTGCGGCAGCCCTTGGTGCAGATGAAAAGTAAAAAGTGTATATATATATATATATAAAAAGTGCAACAGCCGCCGATCAGGTGCTTCTGCTTCATGCTTTTCTTCTGCTCTATTTGCTCGTGTGTTGTGAAAGAGAATTAACAGTGAGTAACTTACCTGTAACAGTTACAGTAACCATACTGTAAACTGTTCAGAGACATGGGTCATCATTGCTCCCTTTAAGTGTGACATAACACTTTTTTCCCCACAATACGAGCAGATTGCCATGTAAACTTAGCCATTGTCATGGCAACGGTTTGTGGCTAGGTCAGAGCTTGTTGCCGTTTGTTGGAAAATCCTTTCACACTGCTCAGATATTCCACAATCCAACAAACACCGATTAAACATGTTCAGTCGGGTGAAAACAAACTCCGACAAATGGCAACAGATGCAAACAGGGGTTTCACACTGAATCAACAACCTCAAACAGACTTTTTTTAGCATTTGTCTGTACAGTGTGAATTGGTCTAAAGACATATTGTGAATTAATCACTTCCATTTTTCCAAACGCTCCTTAATTTTATGAAGAGCGCTTTCCCACTTAAAAACACTCCAATATATTTTATATACCCCAAAACCCTAGATTAGCCCACCCAGAACATTCGGTCTGCCACCAACCCACCTACCAACCAGAAGTGTCTCACATTTTTTCCAGTTCACTCTGGCAGAAGACAAATACATAAACTCATAAATTAATTTAAGTAAAACCTGCACATCATTTTGACCACTAATAAAAACCAATTGTCGTAAATCATCGGCATAAACAGACAAAAAGATATTGTTTTTGCAAAGTAGGTAAACACAGCCCACACACCTTTAACCTTATTTGTTGTAACAATGGTTTAATGGCCAAGGAATATAACATCCCAGATAAGGAACAACCCTATCTAATACCCCTCTCAACTTGGAATGGAGTACACAAGCCACCATTACTCTTCAGTACACTCATAATTCCACTATAGAGTACCTTAAATATATTTATAAATTCATCACCAAACCCAAAAGCTTTCATAAATATGAGTGCTCAACCCGACCCAAACCTCAACCAAAGGGCTCTTCCTGGTTCAAAGAAAATGGACCAAGATCTACATTTAACAGTTTTGAGACTTCTAACACATCACAAATTAGAGAGATGTTATTAAATATAGATCTGCCGAGAACACAATAGAACTGGTCTGGATGTATTATTTGGTCCAACACTCCAGCTAACCTGTTAGCCAGCGCCTTGGAGAGAAGTTTATTGTTACTAAACAGAAGAGAGACAGGATCCCAGCTCTTTATGTCAGGCAGAACCCCTTACTTGGGTATGAGGGCTAATACTTGACTGTATCAGTGCCCCTCGCATTTTATAACCTAGCAGATCTGCCAATTGAGACTTTTTCTTTGATCCAATCTCTAAATACACATAGTCCCCAGAGGAATCAGCAACCTGCTGACATTTAATTATATCAGTCTCCATTTTCTAATAATCTTGTTAACTCTCTATTTACATTATAAGTGTACTGTTTGCAAAACTGTCTAATTTGTACCTCAGTTTGTGTTATCAACACTAATAGGTAAGACGTTGCTAATAGCAGTGGGATCTTTACTTAAAATGTCTTTGTTGTTAATGCTAAGTTCTGTTTACCGAGATATTCAGTGTACTAAACTGCCTAAATGCAGAGTAATATAGAGAGTTAAAATGTTGTTTTTATTTATTAATCTTTTTTGTAAAGTGGTTAAAGTGGGGTATGGCTCATGCAAAGTCATTCTGTTAAAATATAAGCAGCAGCTTTTTAATAATATTGACTGTTTCTGAGATATCCTTTATTATATTACAACTTAAATGAGTTTGTGTTATCAACACTAACAGATGCCCTGCTGTCAAATAAATGGTAGAGTCATGAACCTGAACCCCTCTTTGCCGGCGTCTCCTGTTTACCACCTCACAAACACATACAACACGACGCAGAGTAGCAGAGGTGGTGCCTATTGGCCAGTGAGCACACAAAGAGTGTGTGAGTTATATCTCTGGTGCCGTAACCCGGATTGTGGCACAATTACACCGGCCAGGAAGCGTATTTAACATCCAGTGGTTTGATTGAACTCTGTAATGGACAAAATTAAATTCCTAAGTTGGTGATTTTGGGGATACAATACCATTACCCCTTTATCCTTTAAAGCCTCTTTGGAATCTGAACTGTTTTGCTGTTTCAACTTGAGTGATTTGTTGTCAGGTAAAACATTTGTTGATAAGGAAAAAAATGCATTGTCTATTGAAATTTCTTTATTCTTTCTTTTTTCTCAGTTTATTTCTGATATTGTACTGCATCTACTTGATATTCAGTGAGACATACTACTAGGGGTTGCACAGACTAGTCGACTGGTCAACTTTAATGCTCAGCCTTGACGCTTTTTGATTGATGTTGACTAGTCGCACTGTGCAGATCACGTGGTTTGACCTGAACTACATGGCAGCTTTACACACAAAGGTGGTTCACTGAATAAAACTGCCCTCAGATTATTGAAATTAATTTTGAATATGTTTTTTTCTTATGTCAGCTTTAAAGATTTATGAACTTTGAGTGAACTTTAAATCATCAATCAGGTGCCTTAGATGTGCAGAGAGAAGACATCTCTTAAATTAAATTAAACATTAAAGTGTTGACAATGCATTGCTTCTGCACTAAAATATCTGTTATTGTTACATTCTTAGTAGTACGTGCAGTAATCAAAGTGTTGACTGCATCTATTTAGCAGTAAAATTAGCCCGTTCTAATGTTGCATTATTAACACATTATTAATTAACATTATTAATTATTATTAGTCATTGGTAATGTTACATTGTTTTGTAACGTGTTATGAGCTGTCAAACAGCATGCGTATATATTTCCTGCAAATAAATAACACATTGTGACATGTTGCAAACATTTGCGTCTTGCGTTTTATTGATGACACCAGCGACTAGTTGACGTTGACTCAACTTTGATAACATAAAAGTCGACTTCCAAAAATCTAAAGTCGTTCAACCCCTACATACTAGAGACATTTTAGTTTAGAGGTTTTTGGGATAAATTTGTGTATTCTACCTGAAATACATAGCTCATTTATTTATTTATTTTATTTTAATTTTCCTTATATTTCTGAAAGATTGTACATTTACAGCCACCAGCTGAGCATGCCACAAATGACCTAAAGCCACAGTTAGAATGACAAACTCCACCACTCCCAACAAACTCGTTCTATGCTGGCTAGTATGTGACTCCAACCCATGCATCGAAGCTGCCAGGCATTGGAGTCTTTGGGCAGGTACCACAACTCTGCTTTGACAACAGCCCAGATGCAAGGCCAGGTGGGCAGGCAGAAAGGGTGGTTGATGCCTCTGTTTGCAAACATAGTGACCATGGGCCCTCAGGGACCATGCCTACGCAAAGCTCTGCACATCATAGGTTTGCTGGGATGCCAGCTGAGTAGCAATTGCCCAGACCACTTCCCGTTGCATCACAATATCCAGCCCAGTTAAATAGGCCAGGCCCCCAGGCTTACTCTGTGTATTCAAATTCCCCTCCTGTGCCTACATCATAGGTCTCAAACACAATTCCTGGAGGGCCGTTCAAGAGTCTTGAACACCTTGTGTTTGATTAAGGTTGGAGCAAAACTGCAGAGCTGCAGCCCTCCAGGGATTGAGTTTGAGACCTATGGCCTACACAGAGTCTTCAGGGACAGCCAGCAGCGAATATTGCAATCAAACACGTAACCACGGGGCTGGCCCATAACATGTATTTCCCTGAAGCACTTTTTTACACCATTCAAATTTAAAGCTATAGTGGATCCACCCCATTACCACCATTTGTTAATGCATGGGTTCCTGGCATGACTTTACACAGCCCTCAAGTAACATTGGATTAGACAAATGCTTATGCTCCTCTTTAAATGTCTCCTCAACATACAATGATTCCCCCTTCCCAACAACACATGCATGTTGATGCTCGTTCTCAACCCCCTCTACCTACATCTGCCAGCCAGTCGGCCAACCCACATGTGGCACAGTTCAGGCATCCTGATCAAGTGGTCACCAATCAGTGCCTTCTAATAGCAGCTCATATCAATTTCATACAAACGCATCAAGTGAAAAATGTTAAAGTCTTCACAGGAAATTCAGACTGTAGGATACTGGTGGAAGACTGGATTCGCGACTTGCAGTACCTCCTAGAGGCAATAGAGCTCCCAATGGACCTTCGCTTTTCGACTGTGTGCGACACCTGGGTGGTGAAGCTAGAAATATCATCTTAAACCTACCTCCCCATGATCATACCCCTGATACAGTTCCAGACACAGAGTAAGCGTAGGTACACGTAGCATCAAGGGGGGTGAAAACACCAAAATGAATAGGCCAAAGCACGCATCTCGAATATCAGAGTTGACCAAAATGGTTAAGAAGTTAGCCCTAATTCAGGAAGAACAAATGGCTAAGTTGTCCCAACTAGAAATGAGAATGGCCTTTCCATCCCTTCCCTCCTCATTAGCTGTCCAGCCAGCAAAGGGAAAATCAAGCCAGAATGTGAGCTTTGTGTGTTACCGATGTGGAGAGCCAGGCCACACACCAGAGTGTGCCGATCAGTGCTTTCTGACTCAAGTCTAGCTGAAGCCCAACAGTCTAAGACTCCTCCTAATGGGAGCCTGAACTTTGCTAAACATTTAAACATCCATGGGTACACAGCAAGGGCCCCACTTACCAGTAAAGAGGATTTCCACTAAAGGAGGGGAAACTGCCCTAGTGGGTCCCAAAGTGCTAGCAAGTGTAAAAAGAAGTAGTGCCCCAGTTAGGCTATGTTCACACTGCGAGGCTTAGTGCTCAATTCAGATCTTTTGAATTTTTTCTCAGATCTGATTTTTTTTGCATAGCTGTTCACATTGTTGTTATAAATGTGGCCATTATCAGATTTGCAGTGTGAACAGATCATGGTCCTAAACTGACCCGCATGCGCAAAAGTACAGTTACGGACAGCACAAAATGTCTAAATATGCACAATGTATGAAGTAAGTACGTGGTCAGATCATGCTTATATGTGTCACGGTTACAGGTGCATGCGCCCTGTCTGTTGTCTGTTATTGTCAGGTGGGATTGTTTTGGCAGTCCCACGCGTTCTGTTACGTGTGTGTGGATCACGTGTGATTACGTCAGCTGTGCTAATTTGCTGCCACAGCTGTACGTAATCACCGTGGTCCTATTTCTGATGAGGAGGAGATTCCAGCTCCTCAGTGTTAGTTCGTTTTGCATGTTTCTGTGTCTCTGTTCTCGCCAGGACTTTGTATGTTTTCATGTGGAATTCCTGTGCTGTACCTTATACATACCGGTGTCCGGTGTTGGTCTGCATCCAGTCCTGCACGCTTATTACCATTATTGTAAATAAATTACTTGCATTTGGATCCATCAGACTTTGTCAGTTTATGGCACGTGACAGAACGAACTAACCGTAATGGATCCAGCAAGAACCACGCAGTGGACTGAAATTTTAGTTCACCACCAGGATAGAATCGATCACCAGGAGATGATAACAACGGCTACTAATCAGACTCTGTTCAGACTCTGCTTAATCAAATCACTGCACTTACCACACAGGTGCAGCAGCTCTCGGAGGGAATCCTCGCAGCGGGAGTCAAGCCTCTCCAATCCACGCCCGCGATTTAGGAACCGGGTAATCCCGCAGTAGAACCGCGACTTCCTCCACCAGCATTCTACTCTGGAGAACCTTTGCTTTGTCGAGCGTTTATTACCAAGTGCTCCTTGTACATAGCTCTTCAACCATCCCACTTTCCATCAGAACGCGCCAAGGTTTCCTTTGTGGTTAACCTCCTCTCCGGTAAAGCCGCTCTCTGGGGAACTGCAGTGTGGGAACAACAACTTCCGTGTGTTACGTCATTTAAATCCTTCACTGAGGAATTAAGGAACCAGAACCCATGCAAGTGGGCAGGTCCCGTCTCTCCTTTCAGGAGAGGCAGCGACGCCGCTCGGAGGGGTTATGTTTTTACTGTGGAGGAGCTGGACACATCATATCATCATGCCCGTTAAAGGCTTTCCACCCGTCAGTAGGTAAGAGTTTACTGACGGGTGAGATCAAGGTTAAGCAATCCACTGATGTATCTACTGTACTCTCCGCCACACTGTCGTGGTCATCCAAGACTCAGAGTTGCCAGGCTCTCGTGGATTCTGGGGCGGAGGGGAATTTCATCGATTCCAAGTTCGCGTATAAATTAAGGCTTCCTGTGGTCCCTTTAGAATCAGAATCAGAATCAGAATCAGAAAGAGCTTTATTGCC